>JAOUZG010053093.1:8277862-8335337 GCA_026289955.1 Argiope argentata
CATATAGAATATATATATAAGTCTAAAACCGTCTATATATTTTTCATTTATGTTTTTTCAATGCTGCTTCATCCTAATTCCTTCATAAATACTGTAATAATTAAATACTTTTTAGGGTGCAAAACTGCACTTATGCTTCGATGTTTCCTCTTTTCACAATTAGTAAATTTGCTGCCATGGCAAGATTAGTAGACGCTCCCATTGGAAAAGGAATTTATCCTAAAAAAGCAAGTGGGATGGAGATATAATATCCCTTTCCCCCACCTACATTAATTAGAGTATCGATTAAGATGATTAAGATGAAAACAATCAATTTTTCTTTATAAGAGAATAGATTCTAATTTAATTCGTCATTATTCTAGGGGGAAAATATTCAGTGAATTAATTTGATTCATTATGAGTACTAAATACTCATCACAATCTCAAATCCAATCGTGATTGAAGACTTTCGCAATAATTTACATGCCAAAGAACCGCATAAACTAAAAAGAGGAGCAATTAGTATTCAAGAGAGGCAATATATATTTCACATCTATAATTAATTTTAATTATTTTATGTTAAAAGTGAACAATCAGAATTAATATGTAATTAAAATTAAATCATTGTTTTCAATACCAATAATAATGTACTAAAACAATCTCAACAAAAAACATTTTAAACATTTAAAAGAGCTCCTACTCTTCAGGGAATAACATAAATAGTCAAGTTTTTTGTTATATGCCTTCACATGTCTGCTTTCTTTTAAGTCAGCGCCCTCTAAGACGTTTAAACGACGATAATCTACTTTCTTCATTAAAATTTGGGTAATGCGCCCTCTTTATTCACACGTCATTTTAAAGCAGCCTCTCAAAAGGCTTTTAAATCACGACGTTTTCAATCAATACATCGAGGAATGTATAAATGTTGCTCTACTGTACGTATGATTATACAGGTGCATACCAAACAATCGGCTTGGGTAGGCCCAGTGCATCCTCCAGCACAAAACAAATGGCAGCATTCACGGGGATTCGGACCGAAGCATCTTCCCTGATGGCACTGGGGAGAACAGTTGATCTTGGAGAAATGCTGACAGTTGTGAGAACCGAGGCCCCAACAACCTGCTTCGCAAGAAGAATCACAAGGCGGACCTACAAAATAGTTTCAGATTCCATTTAGGGGACGATACTAACAAAAAATTTTAAGGAACAAAAGATGAAATATATTTCATAACGCATCAGTACTTTATACACGAAGATAATCTGTTTTGTTTATTATAATAAGAATTACATTTTTAAATAGCAGTATACACATTTTCTAAATTTTACGACTGAATTGGGAAACTAATATAAGTTAACACTTGATTTTGAAAAATATAACAATATTTTAGCCTTTTTTTTAATTGTAGAAGAATTTTTTTTTTTGAGTTTAAACTGGTCAATAATTGTACGGAATAGACATTTTTTAGACAAATATTCAAATATTCCAAATGATTTTAAAATTATCATATACAATAAAGTTATTAAAAAATGAAATCTGATATTATTTGTTATCATTGATCCTTTAGGATATCATTCATTTATTTAAATTAGGATTAACACATTTTTAGACATTACATACAGTTGATTAACAAAACATACTTTTAAAAAATTGTCAATATGACAATAATATAAACACAGCATAAACAATGATATTAACATAACATAAACAACATAAACGTTTATTTTATAAAAGCTATGAACCTAAAACAATTATAGAAAAAAATTAATGGGGAAATAAAACGTTTCCTTTACTTACATTCTCTTTCCGCTTGAGTGAAATTGTACACATAGACGGGCTTCGCATGAGGTCCGGTCAAAATTTCCTCCCATTTAATAGTTCGTATGTGACAGAGATTGTAATTATTGTAAAAACCAACACTTCCGGCAAGAATATCTGAAAAATTAATAAATTTCAAATCATCATTCGATTAATTTGCGGCATATTATCGAATATTACATGATAGAGGCCGAAATATACAATATGCAAATGAAATAATATTTTTTGAGTGTAAACACTGATGCTTGTTCGCTACTTTTCTAATAAAACGCTCTAATTAAATTATTTTTAAATAAGTAATAATATATAAAAAAGGATTTAATTTACTTTTATTTTAATATAATGTTGCATTTGGTGCAAAACATGGTAATAGAGAGATAGATAAAGTAGTTACGGACGGAATTATCCATTAAAAATTTAACTGTATTGCAAAAGAATACAGCGGTTTTAAATAAATGGCGATTTATTCAACCAATGGCCCCCTGCTTTCAAGACACTGAAAAATCAGCAACTCCAATCCTAATAACTAGCGTCTATTTTAAGGAGAATGGTTTCGGCTTTGGAACAGAAGGGTTTCAGGTTTGAGACTCGATTCCACCAAAGAACCGTTGTGCCAGAGAATCTAATGCACATTAAATCCTTGGGGACCATACCTTCTCCAACTGGGTGGTGTGAAAGTTTGAAACTCAGGTGTTTCCTCATCATCTCGGTTCAAAATTTTGAAGTCCACCCTAAAATAGCCCTAATGTTGCTTTAAAATACAGGACTTAAAAGACAGGATATAACCAAACTAAATTGTCTGGCCTATTTTATCTTTGGATTCTCGAAAATTAGTCAATCTAGTTTCCTTAGATTGAAGATTCCTAAGTAAAGAGCAAAATTATATCTATTTATTATCTCAAATGTGTCTTCCATAAGGGAGAGGTAAAATAATAATGATTCAATGGCGGTGAATTTATATTAAATTTAATGGAAGAAAAAATTAGTGTTTTTAGCACTAATTTTTAGTAAGTAGTGTTTGCAGCATTTGTAAGTCGCGCATTCTTCATTTCTAAATACATCTGTCTATTTCATTTTTATATACATCTATATGCTTAAAAGTCGTAAAAATTAGGCTCGACCGAGACTGCCTGAATTCAAATTAAAAAGGTTCTATTATACGGACAGATATTCTTCAAAGATCTGGCCAATGAAGGATTCTTCGACCGATATTGATGAAAGCAATGCCCCACTGTACCAAAAGATATGTTTCAAAGGTCTATCTTTTCAAAGCCTCTTAACGACGGCACCAAAACTTACCTCTCAAAGACGGCAATTCCAAATTTTCCATCTTGCTAAGCGTGACCATGAGCGCGAACATCTCATTCCGTACGTTGAGCTTGAACAGATTCCTTCCTCGAATAATCATCAACTTGGGAAGGACGATACGTTTCACGTCCACATGAGAAATGAGAACATACCCAGTCACCTCCCGAATCTCTTTCAGGAAACTCAGATCAAGCGTCTCGTCCTAAAAAATGTATTGTAATAACAAATGAGTACACTGAAATTTTTTACAAACATACAATAAAGGATATTTAATACGTGTTGATACCATTGAGTTATAGTAAAATATTAGCCGATAACATTTCTGGTGTTTCAAATTTAAGCAGAATTATAGAATTTGCTGTTTTTTTTTTAAACATTAAGTAAATAGTTCTAATACTGTCTATTTTTTAAACAACTAAACCATTAAAAACCATTCTGCGTCTCAAATTTTTCCTGCTTAGACATGATGATGTTAACACAAAATGCACAAGAAAAAAATCCATCTCAGAAATAAAACCAAAATATCTAAATTGGTGGCTGAACCTTTTGATTATGAATTGCATATTTAAAAAAATACTTACTTATTATTAAAAAATTGCTTATTTAATGCAATTATTATTAAAAATGCATATTTAAAAAATTACTTTAAAAAGTAATTACATCGATGCAAAAAATTATTCTAATTACTATAAAATTACTATCCAAATTTATTTGGTTGAAGATTTCACAGTGTCCTTTACCTTATATGGATTTTATAAATTAAAATATCCAGAAACTTTTACCAGAATTCAATTAAAAAAAAGATGTTTTATGACAGAATAATAGTTATTGCAATTTTGAAAATACAAAACTATTATGCATATAGTATGCATAAGATTCCATTTCCCAACAAAAGATTAATTTCATTTTTTTCCTCACCCTCCCAGACAGCACAACCTGTTGCACACCGTTGGTCAATATTATATCATATTATTTAGAATTCGCGAATATTACATAATATCACAAATGCTGTTTAATATCATATAATATTGTGCAATATTTTTTTTTTACATCCTTATCTTAATGATACGGTTAATTTCATTTTTTCCTCACCCTTCCAGACAACACATTCTGTTGCACAATATTGTACAATAATGGTCAATAATATATCATCTTATTTAAAATTCAATCGCAAATATTGTTTAATATCATATAATATTGTGAAATATTTTTATATTAGTCAATATTATATAATATTATTTATAATTCGTCAATATTATATAATATCGCAAACACTGTTTAATAACATATAATAATGCACCATATTTTTTTTACGTCCCTATTTTAATGACAAGGTATGACAGAGCTAATCAATCAGAAAAGTTACTACGTGGTCTTTGAGGTTCAAACTCTTGTAATAACTACTTTGGTGATCATACCTTCTCCGCATCGTGTTAAAAGAGGCAAATATAGTTTAACTTTTTTATCAGCAACAATTCAACTAGAGATAGAATGTGTGCTTACCTGCAACCATGTTAGTTCGAGATTTCCATCAACGTAAGTACAGTTGGAGTAGCGATCTCTTAGATTCTGGTAATGGTGGTCCCTATTGGATGGTACAGACATTCGTCCCGTCGTACCAATGCATACTGGCGAAAACAGAACAAAATAAGTAAACAATGTCCACAACCAAAATACATAAAAATCGCATTTTTACTAGCAGTTAGAAGCCACTTAATCAATTCAATTCATTTTACATATTTACCAATTAAAAGAAATAATGAAAAACGAACTAACTTCTTCCTTTTGTTGCGTCCTCTTTCCATATCTTTCCAACACACGGGTATAAAATTAGGATAAGGAAATATAAAATAAATAATATTTTTTGGCATATTATCATTTTTGCGGTCAGCAGTAAACTTCAGGCATCTTGAAGCATACCGAAGAATGTTCGGCACTGTTTCTTTGGCAATACAAAATGGCACTTTATGTACAAAGGAACAAAAGAACTTGGAAAACACTACTTCACACAAACATTCCTGAGTCAGATGAATAGCTTTTGGGATAGTTTGAACAACAAATGTTCACCGGGATAAACGATATTTGAATGTGAGAAGAAATATTTAACATTTTGTGGATTTTTCCACGGAATCTGCGGGCCTTATGGAACCTGATTTTTTCAGATCTCCTTCCATACCACAAGTTTTCACCGTCTTCTTCCACGTAGGACATTGCATCTTTCCATTCACAAAGCGACTTTTGAATGTCTAAGACACATCCACTTTCTGAAATAAATATGAATCATGAATGCATAAAGATATTAAATATCGTGAACCCCTGTCTTCTTTTTCCGAACTTATCGTTTTAGAAAGGAGATTGGAATTATCGGTCTATTTAATCAATTAAAAATAAACCATTTTATCTAAAAATACAGTATTAATCCAAGCTTTTTTTCAACTCTAAACCTATATTTGGTACTAACCTTTTAAAAATTTAATGAAATAATATTTAAACTTGACAATTCTATTATATTTTTAAATTTTCCAACCCATACTTTAAATTATGAAAAATTTGCTTGAAATCCACAAAAAACAACTGAAGTGGTAAAAAATGTAGTTTAAGTTTGATTAACATTAGTGTAAGGATTCTTTAGACCATCATTTTATTATCAGGATAATATGGCTTTTCAATGTCCAAATGAAGTGGTTTTTAAAAGCTTAAAGTTTATTTCAAACAATTTATAATAGTAGGGAAGTTATTGTTTTCTTTTCATCCCTAGAAATCATTGTTTGATTTTTTTTCTTTTTATAGAACAGATTTTAAAATTTCGCAAATGTACTACGGGAAGAATGTTCTTAATAATGAATATAGCCATTCTGCTTATATACCAAGTAAGGCCTAAATGCCATTTCACGGATTAAAAAAATGATTAGTGACATTTGTAATTATTTTTCAAAACAGATAAGGAATACACTTTAAAATTAGCCTCGACTGATGTAACATTATTTTAAGGTGGATTCGAAGATAAAAAATAAAAGGCATAAAAATGTTCGATTCAAGCAAGAACTTAGAAGGGGATAACAAGAAGGGGTGGAATACATCTGGCTGGAGACATCTGCAGATAGTAACTGAATGAAACCAAATCTCACACATAGATTTTGAAAAGCAAAAAGAGGAAAAGTTTGCAAATATATATATACATATGCAATATATTTTGTACACAGAGAAAAAAGAACAAAAAATAAAATGTTGCACTTAGCCCCTAGAACGTGTCTTAATAATGAAATATTACTTTATAAGATTTTCATGTTGCATGTTATTCATTTCTGTATGAGAATTTTTAAATTTTCCATAATCCATTTTTCAAATGCTTCAATCCTTCTTCGCTTCGACAACAAACAAATTACAAACCGAGCGTTCTGAGAGCGCAGACACGTTCGACACTATCTTGGATTTGGCGAAAAAAAATTAATATGTGTCTACATTGCAGAATGATAAATCCATCTAAGAAATGTATCTGTATAACTCTCTTCGTTTTGCATTTACCGAATTTATGTTCAAACAACTGGATAAGCAGATTCCCTATGAATAATTCGACAGAAATCTACAAATTTGGTGCAAAAACCAAATGACAGACTTTATCCAAATATAAAGAATTTTTTTGGTTATTTTGTCATAGATAGACAGACTTTTTCTAAAAATGCGTTTTTTGAAAACTGTTATGTTTTATAGTTATTTTTTTCATCTAACATTTCGATATCTACACCAGGTAGGTGAAATAAGACGCTCCTCTTCCCCCCAAAATCCATAATATTTATGAAAATATTTATATATATATATATATATATATATATATATATATATATATATATATAAAGGATTTTCCAAGATGGGCTTGCATCGATAAAAACATTTTTCACAGAGAAGGATGCTAATTTCCTTATAATATTTCTAGATATGTTAATATTATTAATGAATCTTGATAGACCAGGAAAAATTCGGGCAAATATAAGAAAAATTATCACATATTACTGATTCATATTTAATGTTACAATGTGCATGTTTTATTCAAAAATTCCTGCAATTCAGAAAATATTTAAAATGACAGAAACGGCGAAATTTACTATCTCTACAGGCAATCAGATTACGGAAACACATTCTAGATACAGCTCTTGAAATACTGTAAATACAGTACTACTCATACAGTTCCTCTACTCAGCCTGATTATTTAAATAGTTATTCATACCTTTCTGGAGTTTTTTTAACACTTACATCATAATTTGAGCAAAATTTCTGATGTAGATAGGCAGCCGCATTTAATTTTCAGTCTGAAAATGTCTCAAAATCTCTGCAATCACAAGACAAAGAAATGCCAGAGAAAACCCGAGATGATGCAACAAGAGCAAAACAAGTTCTTTGTTACCATCTAAATTACGGCACAGAAAAGACGCGAACTGACCAACACAGTTTCTTAGCACGATTATTGTGAAAAAATTCGAACGGGGGTTGCGGTGAGAAGAGAAAAAAAAGAAGAGAGGGTTGTATTTTAAGACAGGTGAGCAGTGTCAAGAACTGTCACGATTTTCGCCTGGGCTCAGCATTCCAATAGAAAGAATTCTATGTTCGGTCCAATACACGGAAGATGACTGCAGAGAGGTGGACTAAGTGAAGGCGACTTTGGCGATAAAACGGTTGCTGTCTTTCAAGAAAGATCGCCAAGAAAGGCGTCTGTTACTTCACGATAAAAGGTGGCCTAGAGAAAAAAAAGCATTAATGGAGTTCAAGGACGGAACATGTAATGGATTACAACAATATAAGCGCGAGCGAGATTAGGAATCTACCTTTCTTTTTTTATGTTGTACACTCTTTTTAACTTGGCTTGTTTTGTTTTTTTAGCTAGGCACGACTTAAGGATGAGAAGGAAAGGTATATAATTTTATTAATGCTTCAGGGGAAAGAACTTTGTTGGTAATTTCCCGGAACGATTCCTCTACATATTTGGTAACAGAAGTAACCAAGGCGACGATTTTTACTCAAAACTTGATAAGGCGCTAATAAAGTGAAAAGATAAATCAGCGAAACGCTTCTCCCGGCGAGGGAAAATGGTAAAAATGGCGTGGGTAGAAATGGGAATATCCGTGTCTAACAGAAGTCCGGGCTGATAAAGCGCGGCTAAATTACGCTCACGAACATTCACTTCGAAACGACCGGCTACTTTAAGGTTTCAGTTACCTTTGGGAAGGAAATGAAAACGAGATATAAACTTACAAAAAGAAAAATCCACCTTTAAAAGGAAGTGAATGACTCTTGGAAAGAACAGCTGGCATCTGTAAGCAACGACAGTCTACGAATTTGCTGGGTTGCCTATTATATTGCCAGATTTCATATCGCAACGTGTTAGTGATTGTCTAACGTAAGAAATATTGATCTCAACATCTAGGAATAATTTCAATTACTACGATACTGCAGAAAAATAATGCTCTGTAATTTTAATTGAAATAAAATTAACAAATTAAAAAAAAATTCTGAACAAGATTCAATAAAATTAAATTGGTTTCATCTAGCTAGCAAAACGCACAAGCTTCAAATAAATGTAAAATTTTCATGCATTTCAATATTTTATGATTCCCGATATTTTTCCCTCCGAATAACTTAGTAAAAATTGTAGCCTTCAAAATTTTAGGAACCAGTTATCACCCTTACGGTTTTTATTTCTGTTACATTAGCGTTTTATGATTGACCCAAAAAAATGTGTTTTCATTTCTACATGAATTCTAAGTTTATATTGATTTGAGATCGACATATTTTAAATCATTAATTCAATAACTGATTTCTTATAAAATTTAAAAAACAAAATTTTGGAATTTTTGATATGATAACAAACGATTAAAATTATAGTTATCCTTTTTCATAATAGCTTAAATGATAAAAAGAATTTTTTTAACATTTAAAAAAACAAAGAAAAAGGGAATAAAAAAATTATAAATTCTGGTGCAAAAAAATATCACACACCCAATTAAAAGATAATGTATGTTAAAGAGCAAAACGTTACATGAAAATTAATGTTGAAGGTCCCTAAACATCTTAACACCATTATAAATTCCATCATAATTTAAGCAGTATTAAAGAAATATTTTGTTTTAAAAATAATTCCTTATTAAGGTATTGGTATCATATAACTTTATAGAACGGCAGATAACTAGTTGATAAAACTAGTTGATTAAAACTTATTAAAAACTTTGGCCAGTCACACAACCTTTACTTTTTAACACGGCATTAAACAATTCCGAAAAAAAATTTAAAAATACCAATATTTATAATTTTGGTAACACTAAGAAAATATATTTCTGAATGAAAATTAAGCATTTTGTGTACATATACACAAGAATATCAGCATTAATACATTTTGAAAACACAAACAAGAAAAAAAGAAGTATCATAGTTGGCTTTTTCTGAAAACAGTGCTCGTCATTTCTAATCATTTTCTAATTTTCACGAATTACATCCTAAATAGAGATATTTAAAAAATTGTTTTCACTGTGAGTTTTTCAATTGCCAATCCTAAAAGGCTAGTTCATATTTCTCGGAATATTTCAAAGAACAAAAGTTGTCATTTGCCAAGTGTAACTGATTCCTAACAAAAATATTTAATAAATATTCATGATTAATAAGAGGATATAACAGTAATTTTAACTTTCCACGCATAGTGGACTGATATTTCACCCTGCAGACTAGCATTTTTAGCCATTAGTTTCAGAAATACTTCTGGGAAGATAGATTTCTAAAAAATGTATTGCAAATTGACTTTTAGTGAAGTCGATAATGTGCAATTAGTTTATGACTCCTATGCTAATAGGTAGGTAGAATATAGAGTAAATTCTACATTATTGGTGGTTCATCAGTTTTTATTCCCAAACTGTTGAAAAAATTTCAATCATAAAAAGAAAAAGATATTTTAATACCGAAAAAAATTGAAGAAGATTCTAGCCTGAAGATAGAAACATCGTAGCTTAATATTTTATTTATGCTAGCTTTGCTTATTTTTAAAAAAATTGCTCTTAATAATATTCCAATGATAAAATACTCAGAGAATCTATGTAATATCAACACGTTAGTATATAAATACAGTGACTGAAACAATGAAAAGCACAGTTGTAAGATAATATTACAAATATTTGTTAATTATATTAAAATTATCTAAAAATTATTCAAAAATGAAACTGATCTTCGGTTATATACTCCTGTACAGCTGCCATGCAACCCAATTCTGCGGCCCTTAAGAAATTTTTAGTATTTCAAATATTTTCCAATTATAAAAATAACAATTTCCTTATATTTCTTTTCTTTATAAGGAAAAAAAAGCGAAAGATTCAGCGGCGCGTTGAAGCGATTTAATATAGCCACCAATCCGATTAGATGATCACTGCTGGATGGCACGAAGGGCGTGATTATGTGTAAAATGCTCTCCACATAAATGTGAGGAATCATGTTTACGATAATGTTCCAGCAACCGATCCTACGGCATTCCTCGTCCGCCCCTCCCCTTTCCCTGACGCAGGTTCGAGCGATTCTTTTCAAAGGATAAGCTGCGACCTCGTGCGTGGCGTGCCTGTGAGATTTTAGCTTCTCCTTGTAAAGTGATCCTCTCGCTTGATACATTAAAGAAAAATAAGATAATGCACAGTAAATGCTGACACATTGCATTTCTCAGCTATCTCCGTTAAAAATGGGAGAAAAACAATGATTGCGCCTATTAAACGGCCAATGGTCTTTCCGCAACCTAGCTGCATTTTCTCAAATAGAAGGTGTTATCCCCAACCCCTGAAAAAAAAGATTATGAACCTTGGGTAAGAGACTGGCATGACATTAGAGTACAAAAGTTATGAAATAATCAACTTAGTTTAGAAATTTTACTTTTATACTGAATCTGCCTTGTGATACTTGGCATATATGTTGCTGAATAATCCCCGACGTGGATAATAATATCCGGAATTCAATTTTTTGTTTTAGAAACGTTGAAGCCTCCAGCCGCTTGAAACCAAAATCAGTTGTTGATCTACAATTGCAATAGACCCCAGAATGAGTTATCTAGTTTATTAAAATCAGTAACAGTTTGTTTTTCAAATATCGCTTTTAAATGTTTAAGTACTAATCGGCAGACGGTCATCAATCAATTGCTGGATTTGACGCAAAATTTCATAATTCGTTCATTTACTACAGATGTTAAATCTATAAACCTAATTTTGTCCATCTGCAGTCATCAGGTTGACTTATATTTGAACAGCCTGGCATTCAGACTTCAGAATGGATTTAGCTCGAGTTATCTTTGTCCCAGATAGACAGGCATTTTCTAAAAATATGTTCACCGAACTCAGGAAGGTCTAAAACATGAAGAATTGTCAATACCTCGAGTTCAAATCTCTTAACAATAACAATGCCTTCTCTCTGTTTCGCATACGAAGAAAGTAACATGGAGGGAGGGAAGTGCATTTTTCAGTTCGCGAAAATCAATATATGATCTCCATTATTTTTCACTTGATCACAATTTTTCAAAGAAAATTTTACTAATAATGCTGGGAATTATCCTCATACTTTTTTCCATCCTATCCCTATGAATTATAAAAGGAAGTCCTGTGAAATGTTTTATTGTAAATAATTTTGTTTGCATAGCATGCAACTGCATTGTAAGATATTCCAAAATCAAGTTTTCCGTTCTAGAAAACTGATTTTCCTTAGGTGCATTTTTGCAAATTAATGGTAAAGACTAAATAAGCAAGTTCATTCGTTACGGTTCTATGCTATCACATTCAAATGATTATTCGTCTGGTACAAATTTACAGTTTTGGTTATTGTTATAATATTAAATTAGGCTACCTAGTTCATTGAATTTTATAAACGTCATTATTATATGCATATGCAGACAAATCTAATTCCAAATTTGTTATATGCATTCTTGCAAATATAAAGCAGAGAGATTCATGTCATTATTTCAATAATGTTGGCAAATAGAACCTATCGATTTCAATAGAATTATCACTTCACTTAGACAAAATACCAGCACTTATGTATTAAGCCGTCGATCATTATCGTCAAATTTGAAAGCGTCGCCTATGAGTTGCTAACCCGCCGATAATGGCAAAAAACGCCATTATTTAAAAAATTGTGCAAACCTTAACTGTCGTCCACCATTTTGTTGATTTAGCAGAAAATCATAAAGCGTTTTTTCTGTTCTGATTTTTTTAACTCGTTAAAAGGATTAAAATTCGGGATTTGCCTGCGAAAGAAAAATATGCAGTGACATATTTCCAAAATTACGGAATTATTCCATCCAAAAATACGTGTTTGAATAGACATGAAACGAGTTTATAAGTGAAAACAAAGAATGGCGGTTTAATGTATCAAACAGTTCTGGCCACCTAAGTAAATTAGCTCGAGGTGGTTGACGACCGTTGGCACATCGACGGTCTAATACATAACAAAGAGAACGAATTGTTATGGTCAAAATATAAAAATTGGGATTTTTGAGGATCTCAAAAACGCATTGAGCTATAAAGATAAAATTTTATGTCTTAACAGGATTTTTTTTAGATTTCTATGAAATGTGGAATAAAATCTATTTAAAGGAAATCTGTCCATCCACCGTCTGAATATAATTTAACATTATAATGACAAAAGGAAGTAAACTATATGAGTAAAATTTGGTACATTTTACCATCTAATGTTCATATAGATATCTATCAAATTTGAAAATAAATGTTTAAGCGGGTCGGCTGTCGGTCAAATAGTACTATCGCAAACATATAAAAGCGATAACTTACAAACGCGATAGACTAAATATATGAATTTTGGTATGTGTTTTTGTGACAACAGCTATAGTTCTTAGTCGGCCACAACAAATCCTGTCGATATTGCTACGTTCAATGGTGGCGGGATGATCGGCTGTACACAAGAAGAAGAAGTTGTAGTTCTTAATCAAATTTGGACTTCATCGGTCTCAAAATATTTCTAAATAGACATTCAATTTTCTGGTAGTTTGTTAATCGAATTCTATCGATTAATTGCCAAAGATAACATTCTCATTGACTTTTTCCTGGTAAATCTTCCACCAATGGCATACGGTTAATAAAACACAAATACATTTATTAGACAGTATGCGAGATGTTTTCGATAAGAATATCTCCGTGGTTTTGTTTATTTGATTTCCTTTTAACAAGTTTTAACAATGGTAGATCGATTTTTCAAAGAATTAAAGCATTCTCAAGCATTCTAAATATTTTTGAGGAAAAATGGAACACTCAAATATGGCATACCTAAATATTAATTTTCTAACAAATTATCGTTTAATAAAATTTTAATGATTTTAAATACAATGGTGTCAGTTCACAATGGCTCATTTTTTAGAAAACGGGTGTTGCAAATTTAATTTTTGAATGTCTGAAGAATTAGCCGGAAGAAAAAAGGAAGAGATGTCCCAACACAGCATACGGTAATATGAGTTCATACGTTTAATTACATGAACCTTACCTTTTTAGTGCGTCAATTTTTATACATATTTTTTTGCTATTAAATTAGTACCATTTATTTCTTTATAAGATAAAGTAAGTAACTACAAAAATATGAGCATCAATGGAATGGATTGACTCAAAACAAATGATTATAAAACTTAAATTATCAACCAAAAGAGCTTCCAAAAATTCTGCAAAAAAACAAAGAATAATAGAAATAAAATCTAAGCTTTTAAACAGCTCTTACAGACGCGACATGTCTTATTAACATTGCGACGAATTCAGTTTCCTTAAAATAACTAAGTCGGATGTTTTACAGCATTTACATAAATATATAGAGAGAGACAAGCGAAAATACAAGCGCATTATTCCAGCATTTACTGTCCTGACACACCATCCAGCCTCGAAATGCTCAGCTTATTACTAAATAAGGGGGGGGGGAGACAATAAAAAAAAGAGAAAGCATTCCCCTTCCTACCCGTGCCCACAGGTATCAGTCACGTTCGCTCCACCTTAGAAGTTTTGGGGGGGGAGAGGAAAAAAGAAAGCTGCAGCCACTAATCTATTATTAGTTATGTTGTGGAGCAAGCAGGGAGCCGATCTCTTCACAGAAATCGCGAGAAGATCCGGAATCGGGGGGAACCACCTGTGCCTTCCTCCCCATCTCCACTGGCCTACCTGACGCCTGGGATGTCGATGATTTGCCACCTCAAAAAGATTTATGGGTTCTAAGCCGCACGAGCAACGCGAACATAACCCGCAGCAATTTTCGAATACAGATTACTAATTAAGAGTACTGAAATTCGATACAGAATATAATGGGTATCTAAGACACTGATGGGAAAGCAGAGAATATTAAATATAATTTTTTTTTTATCATTCAAAGAAAAAAAATCACAAAAATTTATGTTATTGATTTTTAAAATGTTAAATTATGCATTTCATTATCCCTTTTACCTTCGTCCTGTTGCATCCTTGACAACCCAAGTGAGATGACCATTTCGAAATAGAATAAAAGTTAGACAGTAAGTAGAATTATTTAAAAGCTAACATGTTTAAAAAATAAATGCAGCTCATTGTTTTTTTTCCACGAGATTTATTCGCTCATAAATAAACTACTCCAAAGTTGCGAGAGTGGTTTCTCCAAAACTTTCTCGCTTACTCTCAGATAAAAGTGTTATGTTCCGTCCCTCACAAATTAATTATAGACTTTGGATAAGTTAGGCACTACATTTCCATTACAATGGCGAGCTATAGTAACAAAATATTTACCTTAGTGTGAATTCATAATTTTTAATGAATCTATCAAGTGTTCGTTGGCAGTCACTTTAGTAATTTAATCTCTGGTTCAGAAATCGAATTTTGTGTTTTAGATAGTAACGAATTGAAATCCTAACCGATTGATTTCGCTATCGATTTAAACCAAAATTTGACACAGATCTATATATATCTAAACTAACTGTCACAAAATTACATACCGAATTTGTTATAAGATATTTTGATTTTGAGTTCGTCCGTTTACATGCTTCTGAAACTACAAACTGACATGCGATCACACCTTAGTTGGATTTGGCTCAAAAATTTGATAAGACTTTATAAATGTTGAATTTAAGAGCCGAACTTTATGCCTCTAGCAGTTTTGTATTTGTCATATTAGCTTTGATTCGAACAGCCAGATTTTCTTCCGAATATAGTTCCATTAAAATGTGATAGAATTCTTCAAATTTAATGTAAGGATCATATGCCAAATCTCCACAGCCAAAGTATTTTTGATTTATCTTTGCCATAGACAAATCGACATACACTGATAATACCGAAAAAAGTATTTTTTTTATTGCAGAAAGGTATAAAATGTGGGTATTTGTCAAAATCTCTTAACTCAAATTTTTTGAGTGTTGCAATACTTTATCCACACTTCGTATTCGAAAGAGTGATCGTAGAGCAATCCAACACATCTAATTCAAATTTGGGATAAATCTAACAAACTTTAACCAATTGCAAACATTTTGGTTTATGAAAGGCTACTCACAACAAATTACAAACGTATTTAATGCATAGTCAATGAAATGAAATAAAGCTTAGAAATGCTTTCAAATATTGTAAGATTATCAGATTTACTTATAACTATTCTGAATGTGAAAAAATTCTTAAATACTAGTTGCAGATAAAGAGCGCTTGTAATTGAACATCGATTTAATTAAGTAATACATTTCTGAGAATTTAATCTTACGAAGGAAATTCAGAAAAATGTAGAAATCTGGAACACAAACTACTAAATTACAATCGGAATTTCGTATTTTACTTAATTAAGCGCGTCATATAACAAAAAAAAAGTTCCTTCTTTAGATACTAAAATATTTTGCGCATCTTTTTCCAGATAAGGCTGCTTCCCAATAACAGAAATTTGAATGCGGAAAGGGCAAATTATATGCTGCGTTTATTACTTTCATAATTTATACAAATAGGATTGAAACAACAGTTTTCCTGTTTCATAAAAACCTTATCTACTGAACCCTTTCTTTAAATATGTCTTATAGAAACTCCAACTATGCTGCGTACTAATTAATGACAACTACATAAAAATTCTATTAAAAATTTGTTTAACTTATTATTGTATTTATATAAATTACTTTTATCCGAGATTATGATTTGAAATGACATGGCTTAACCCCGGCAGGGGCTATTCTCCGGTAATGACAGACTGTAAAGTGCCTGCCTTTCGTTCCATTAACGTGACCGTCTTCGACGAGCTCGGAAAGTGGTTTAAAGCAGAGCCTGAATAAGGCAGGGGTATACGGGGCAGTTGGCCCCCACCCCCACATCAGAGGGGCCCCAAATCGAATAGAGTTTATTTTACGCTTCCCTTTTTTATGAACGTTTCATTACTAAAGTAGTAAATCAGAAGAAGGCCCCAAAGAAGTTTTGCCCTGGTTTGAAGGCCTGTTAAAGCGGCTTATACAGTATCGGTCAAGATGGAGGAGGAGGTAGCGTAGAGAGTGTCAGGACTATCCCATAGGTTGTTATTTAATCTCAGGTTTCCATAAATGTTTAGAAATATGAAAAAAAATCTAAAACAAGATCGCACCATAATAATTTTTGGGAGTCCCAATTTTTTCCCCGTAGTTCTCTATTTTACAAACTTTGATACAAATAGAAATGAAAATAAAACCCTTTTCTGGAGGCGATTGTCATTTAAAAGCTTTTCAAATGCTTTAAACAACTACTCATCACTCAGGACTCTTGTAAAGAAGAAAATATCACTACAATAAAAAGTATTATCAATTTTTTAAAAAAAAATGATAAATGACGACAATAATCATTTAGAACAGCCAAAAAAAGCCATGAAAAATACAGCCAAGAACAATACAGCTCATTATTTTTTTTTTAAAGTTAAACTTTGAAATGTGGTGATTTCGCAAAAATAAGGTCTTAAATAGGCCTCGAAAACGAAATGAGGTAAGAAACACGACGACGATGCTTCTACGGATTGTAAACATTATTTTAAAGGACAATCAACTTGAAGACAAAATTGTTAAGATTAATAAAAATTTTACAAAATGCATGCACAAATGCAATAAATTTGTCTTGATTGATTATCCAAAATATCTAATTCACATGAACCCTTTTAAAATGACAAGTTTCGGAACTGTCAACGAAGGATACAATCAAAAAACGAGACTATCTTACTAAAAGTAGAATGAACCCACACAAGTAGTTAAATAAGATTCAATAAAATTACATAAAAGACACACTATTGTTGTCAATATATCCAGCCGGCAGCATATGATTACACAGCTATAGAATGACTCTAATCTTGCAGTATACGTCGCTTTTTTCAGATTAACAGGATAAAATGATAACATTAAAATTTTGGCATAAAATTTTTTCGGTGTTTGATTTTTTTAAAAATTTATTCAGATTAAAGCTTTTTTTTTCATTTTACATGCGAATTTTTAATAACCAATAAAATGGGACAACAAAGACCCACTTATTCCATTTAAGATATACTCAAGACAAAAAAAATTATTAAAAGTCACAAAAATAGGATAGCTCCAGCTGAACAAGGGAAAAAATGAAAGCCGAATTTTTCGGTGTTTAATTCATTCAGATTACGGGGTTTTTTTTCATTTTACATGCGAATTTTTAATAACCAATAAAAAATGGGATAGGAAAGAATAAAATTCAAGACAAAGGATGAGAAAACGGAATTGCTCAGGCTGAATACGGCCATCTGGTCATTTCATAAAACGAAACATCAGACGAAAAACGACCTTCCTAGACTAATGCGAAAATGGCGACGCTTCGAAATTTAAATTTCAAATGCAACCTTTCAACGGCTGTACGACATATTTGTTTTGCAAATACAAGCGCGCGATATCAGCAAATGCTCACGAAGCACGATAAACTCCGCTTGAAGCACTGTTTGTCTAGGGCTCTGCCTGCCCAATACAAGCCGTACGACCCGCCTTGTTTTGATAGTACACGACACAAATTGCGATTAGTCCGACCGTGAGCTGCAGCTATTCAGGGATCTCGAAGAAAACATATCTCGAGTGCCTGAAAGCGGCGATAACAGTGGCAGATTAGAGAAGTTTCACAGAGATATCAAATGCGAAACAGAGAAGTTGCAACCAAATTAAAGCTTACTATCAAATAAATAGTACGAGGTATCGAAATTTTGGCGCGATGTTCTATGTAGCGAACTTTTTTTATTATATCTATTTTCTTTTCTGGACCCTATTATTGTGGATAGAGTTAGGGGAAGGGGGTATATGTATAATTCAGGATTTAAAAAAAAAACGTAAAAAATTAACAATATGATTTATTATAAAAATAGATTTTCAGAAAAATGGTGAACTAAATACGAAAAATAAGTACTTTCTCAAATTAACTTGCAATTTTCTTGCAAGGATTCGTCCTTAATTATCACACACGGAATGTGTATAGCAAAATCTGAAAAAAAAAAACCTTTTCTTAACAGCCATATTCTTTATCAAATGAATTCTGGGAATAAGTCTTTCGAAGGCAACATTTTTAATGTTATTAACTCGGTGACAATTATTAAATCTATTTCTTAAAAGCAATAAATAAACAAATAAATAATCAGATAGATCATGCAGTAGCCATGTAATAAAAAACCATTTTTGTAAGATAGTTTGTTTTAGGAACTGTGAACATCCATTTCTATAGTTAACTCATAGAAATTAAATTTAATTTTCCCACTCGATTAGTCTTTCTATTTGAAACGTATTTCTTGCTTTTCTTACGCCTTTCCTCTGACAGAATGATGGTCGCGGTGGCCTGGTGGTGAGGTCCCGGCTTCCGAACTGGAGGGGTTTAGGTTGGTGAACTGATACCACCGAAGAACCGTCGTCTAAGGAGGTCTGGTGCAGGTCAAATTCGTCCGAATCAAACGTCTTTTCACTGGTTTGGTGTGGACAGGAATGTTATCATCGTTCTCGTCATCTAACCGCGATTACAAAATTACGAAGCAGGATCAACTCTTCAGCGAGGATTCATTAAGTTCATGCTAAATTTTTTAAAATCTTTTAATTTAAGTACATATCCCAAGCAAAGAAGTTTAATTGATAAATCTAATTTCAAGAACCAATATTTGTCTTAGGTAATCAATGCTTCTTTTTGTGGAGGGGGGGGTATCGAAAATTGGTTTTCATTAATTGACCTAATCAGTCAAAGCAAATCATTGCCTCAAATTACTTGTTTTAAGGATTATAATCTATGAACTGCTGTAAAAAACAAATGTATGATATAAAGCTTTTAAATTTAGTGCAATGTTATAATTTAGGATCTTAAGTATTAATGATCGTTTTAAAGTATCTTTGAAATCGAATAAAAAATGCTTCGAGACATGGAAAAGATCAGTCTGAAAAGTTTTCGTAATCCATTCCAGGTTATTTATTTGATTTGTTTTAGGTAATAAATACGTGATTATTGAATTGAGGGCTTTTTTTTCTTCTAAATACTAGTTCAGAAAATTAAAATATCTGACTTAAACTTGTTTACATAAACAAGAAGACGAATAAATTAGTTTGACAGAGCTCTGAGCTTAAGTCAGTTTTAGAAATCCATAATAAATCTAATACAACCAAAGCAATAAATTCAATATAAAGATGCTATTTGAAATAACTATTACGTTAAAGCTTTGAGCAGTTTAATATTCCAACCGACAATGTGAATCAATAACAGTTAAAATTTTCCACACACTAGAGTTTCCTGACTTTAAACGAGAAAATTAGCTTCAAAATTAGAAGATTCGCCAAGTAAACTTGCTAAATATCAAATATAAAATCCTGGATCAAAAGATCACAGTATTTGAGAGAAAAACAAATGGAATGTCGGATCATATGTTTCAACTGACTAATTCCATACAAAAAAGCCTTCAAATAATTACAAAATGGTGTCTTAATTTAACTCAACAAATCTAAACTTAATTTAAGAAGCGAAATTCCAATAAACCTAATTATAATTACTCTCATTAATGAGAAGTCGTTTATCTTTTTAGCATCTCGAACATTCGGAAATTATTTGGAAGGTATTTATTAATTTCAATTAATTAATAATGAACTTACTTCTCACCAATTTTTTATTTATTAATTAAACACTTTCAATGTATTTATGATCAATATAGTCGAAAAGAATGAAGCTGCAACTGTGCGACTTCATTCAGACATCTTAGGACAGAAGTCAGAAAGCACGAACAAATCCGTGATCTTTCCGCTATCCTGTTAACATGAATATTAAGTGAAAGAAAATTTTCTGAAACATGCCAATGAATGAGAATATGTAAGCTTTAAAAATGTATACCTATTATTGCAAGGAGAAAAAAATTGTGAAATACTTTGAACAAATTGATATGATGATCCATAGCTATCTTGCGAGACATTTTTTTTAAAAAAAGTTACATCATTTATAAGCAGAACACAAGACAAAAAGATAGTATAATATTGATCATGATAGTAATTTTATCAAATGATTATATATTTTAACTCTATTATTATAATTAAGATATTTTAAAGATCAGATTGGACCAGGTATTATCTAATCAAAAAATTACGGCTTTTAAAATTTTATTTCATAAATATACAGAATATCCAGTTCAGTCTTGGTTTAATAGCTAATTTTTAACCAATACAAAGAAATTAATTTATTTTTTTGGGGAAATTTTTCAGAAAACATCATCTTTGTACTCATCTTTCGCTTGAAATTTGAAATTTCGGGCATTTTTAATTATTATATGACAATTTATACACAAAATAACCATTACATTTTTTAATTTTACATTAATTTAATCATTGTTAGCTAGAACCAATGGCCAGTAAACTCAGCAATAAAATTTTATACCTTAAGTACAGACTCGTGAATCCTGTGGTAAAAATGAAGCCTTAGTTGCCTGAAATAAAATGTAAGAAAATGTGGCTTTCTCCATCAAAATTACAATATGAATAAAGATTAAAATGAAATCTGCTATGCATATTTCAATGTATCATATCAGAACATAATTTATTTAACGACCAAGCGCCACGTGCTCTTGCATGTTATATTATATTTTTATTCATTTTAATTGTTTCATTGAATTGGTAATTTTAGTATTACAAACGATCCAAAAAAACTTTGTATCGCATTGATTGTTTAAAAAAATATCCCATTTCATGTTTATTTGATTTCATAAAATCATGTGCTTAAAAGGACATTTATCTACGTTTTCTTTGCTGTAGTCATTAGCTTATTTTTTTTAAAAAATCAGAGCCTAAATGTAGTGGTGACACGTTATTAAAAGATGATTTTTTGAGATGCTATTGCAGATAATAGTTTTTTTGGGGGGCTACGGATTTTTGTTGACGCCACAAACCTCATTCCCAAAACAACATCCTGTTCTGGCATGATAATAACTGTAGAACAGATATAAAATATTTTATAAATAGCATTTAAAGCATTACAAAATCAAAAATAAAAGATAATTTAATATTAAATGTTGAGATATATTTAAAAATGATTAATAAAATTAATTTTTTCCCAAAAAATATTGTTTTCAGTCCCTATTTCAACCTGGGATTTAACTCATCTGATTAGAGATAAGATATCTATCTACTTCTAGCTGTAAATAAGGTTTAATAATGTAAAGAATAACTTTTTTATGTTGTTTGAGTCACTAAATATTTTACTGAAATAAAATAAGGAATCTAAAATTATGCCATCAAATTCACTCAAAATTTTTAATTTTGAGTGAATTTAAATTTAATTTTCTATTTTGGATGAATCAATGACTACCTCAGAAAACAATATACAGATGTAAGCCAAAGAAGTTTTATAAACAATGGCATTTTTAAAAAAATTTTTAACTTTTGTACTTTCTAACGCTTTTCTTTAATTGGAAGTATATTACCATATTTATCAATTGAGATTATTAAATAATGATTAGAAGGGATATTCTGAATTACAAAATAATAATAACTACAATTAAAATGAATACTCTGAATTACAAAAAAATTATAATGAGGATTTCAAATATTTCCAAATGACTAAATGACGATTAGATTACTCTGTATAACAAAAAAAAAGCTATAACGATGATTTTAAAAAATAGCTATAAAGAGGATTCAAAATATTCCCAAATGACTGGAACTGTGCTTAGGTTCTTATAATAAATTAATTTTTGGGTGAAAACGTCTAGTAACATTTTAAATAATCAGTCAGCTTCATTCTTAACTTTTCTCAAGAAATATAAGATGAAATTAATAATGAAAAATAATTTTTTGACAAACTATCAAATTATATGTATCTTTAAAAGAGATCATTAGAATAAATTTTTAAATATATATTCATTTCTTTCACAATAAGCAATTAATCCACAGAAGAATGTACTTCTTTATGCTTTCTTTACCTTCTTCTAACGTATTCCATATATGTTTACTCTGTTTTAGAGTTTAAAGCCAACCTTACAGCTTGATTTAATTGAATAGAATTAAATTCTGCAAGTAAGCTAATTCAATTATTAAAAACAATGTTGAAAACGACATACTTTCATATGCAACAACTACCATCTTGGATTTCCCGTATTACCTTGATGATTCTCAAAAGCCCCAAATCTCTGAGGCCAAATAAATGAAACGCCCGAAGTTCTCTTCCAAAAATAAGAAAAATTCCTCACCCTCTCCGAAAAGTTTCAATAACATTTTCTCAGTGGGGAGGGGGAGATAATTCTAAAGAGATTGACCTAGAAGATCTTTTTAGCTGACGGCTACTGGGTCCTCTTCCTTCTTTCAGAGAGAGAACTAATGCCTGCGACGGGCAATGTATCATACACGGAGAGGAATTCGCAACAATATGCGGGTATTTCGAGTGATCGCCGTACTTTACTTGAACAAGTGTTTTGAAATCTTCAATACTAAAAAAGTGATGCTCTCTCGCAGAATCTGGAGCACACTCCCGTCAGTTCAAAAAATTAAGCTACGCACAAACAACAGATCCGACAGATAAATGAAATATTTTTAACTCTTTTATGTTTTTAATGACAGCAACGTATCATGTATTCAACTGTGTATCTTGGAGATTTTTAAATTTATTCAACGATATGTCCATCGGGGTTTTACTCATTTCACCTTTACGGGCACAAAGATTAATACTAATTAGAATGTAAGCAAATATCCAGCAAGAAAAATTCAAGTTGAATGCTTTAAAAACAACCAATATAGCAAGAACAATGTGAAAACTGAATTAGAATCGCAAATAATGCGATGAATAAAATAACATATGTTGTTACTGCAACAAAATTATAGTTCTGCATCAATTTCTCGACCGTCCAACCAAAAACATAATTCATACAAAACAATATTCACACAGAAATCTGTACCCGTATCAAGTTAAGTAAATAAAATATAATAGAATCTTAATACCAAAATTTTAAATTTACAGGTGAATTAAAAATGAATATCCCAACTTCGTAAGGGCATTAAAAGAAAGCGAATTAAAATACAACCTTCTTGCTCGTCGGAAATTAAAAATATTAGTTAAAGGATAAATTTCGATACAGTTATAAAGGCTCACTGTAAGAACCTTTAAACATATGAACAATATCTAGGTGGTATGGTAGCTGATACTATATTTGTTCAGTATTTTTCGCGTGAAGCGTCGTTTCATCAGCATATAAGCGTGTCTTAAATTCGTCGTCGATAGTTGAGAGAAGTGAAATAAAAACCTGCTGTTTGATGTAGCCCAATAAAAATAAAACAAATTGTGTCATCCATGCATATCTGCAACCCCTCAAAGCTTCACACCAACATGCAGAAGAAAAGTGTGTGCTAGGTTATCCAACCACTCCGATATCTTTCGCTATTCGGGGGGGGGGCTTTTGAATGTGATAAAACACAAGCTTTCAAAAATTATTCCTTATTTCCAATGAACAACAAGACTCCGCTTGGTTTTGCTTCTTTCAACAAGCCTGCATAGTTGGAATATTCATTCGCAATTACACACTGTTTATGAAAATTTGATCAAACTAGTCGACGGAATAAGATATTTCAAAAGGCATGCGATGAGGCTAAATCTGAAACCTATAATATCGAATAAATATATTGCAATATCAAGAAGCTTTCCCGCTTCTTTAAATATAATACATTATTACAAACATAACTTCGAAACTAAGAACAGTAACAATACCAAAAAGAAAATATTTATCCATATTAATAGTGGCAAAGAGGCGAAATGCAGATGAATTGCGCCACTGAAATTAGTGTCAAGAAACCCCTGGCGCCGAAACAACGTTTGGGAGAGGCTCTTCGGGGCATGGTGCTGCTGGCATTCCAAAAGGTGTTTATTCAAATTGTCTCGGAGCCCAATAGAAACGATTGAGAGCGGATTTTGCTGGGAGTGGAACGATGTTTGTTCAAACGAAACAAAGACTCGGAATGAACACACTGCAATGAATAAACCAACTCGAAATGCATACGCAAAGACAAGCGAGAAAAACGCTGGTGGAAGCGATAGATTATATAAACACCCAGAACTTGTTTCGATGAAATGAAAGAAATAATGTATAAGCAGGCATAAAAGAGGGAAGAATATGTTGTGAAATTGAGCTAGTTATTTTCTTTATTGCGAAAGTATTGATGATGGCTAATTTTTTTCTAAGTCAGCAGATTCACATAAACTCAAAATAATAAATTGAAAAAAGAATCTACTGAAGGATTACCAATAACAAAAAATGATAAGGTCTAGTCTAAACATTATAAATAAAACAAATTTAAACAGATTTTTTATTATGAGTTGTTGAAGTAAATTAATATTCCGTACAAATGTTTGAATAAATTGATTTTACAGCCGCACTTATATATCTGATGATTTTTGTTTACTATAAATCCTTACACAAGTTGCAAGTGTCATGAGCACTTGATTTTTTAAAATGTGATCATCCAGCAGACTTAAAATTCATCTTTTGGCTTGAATGATAATTTTCGCCAATTCTTTCAATTAATGTCGTTGAAAAGATGGTAAAATTATAGAGACGAGACAAGAAAAGGTGATTATAGAGTGGAATTATAAGGAAGAGACAAAGTGTGTTAAAACTCTAAATTGATATTAGATCCAAAATAAAAATGTTAGCTTTCATCAATCCTAAACTAATTATGCAAGATATTTATAATATTTTTTTATTATTTCTTGATTTTATCCGAATCCAAAAGTAAAGCAAGTAATTCCTCGTTCAGTATTGCAGTTCTATAATTTAAACCATCACAAATAACAATGAGAAAAACAATAAATTGAAAAATATTCTATGAACTAAGCGATGTATCATATTTTGCATTTTGAATGGCAATAAATGTAATAGATAATACTACGAATGTCTTAAATGTTCAGATTTAATAAACAAAGCTTTTAAGAATTGCATGAATTTTTGAAATTATGTTTTATTTTAACATTCAAATACTTACAGCTTTTAAATAATGTTTAAAACATACAGAAGTATAATATTTCTAGAATCGCAGACTTAATGCAACATAAAAAAAATGAAATGAATATCTTAATCCTTTCAGAGAAGCCTTTTTAAATAGATAATTAATTCCTAATAGGGTAAAGTATTTAGAAACAAACTAATATTATTAGAGAAAATTAAATTTCGTTTCTGGAAACTTCATTGATAAAATTCATTCAGATACATAAAAGAATGCTCCGTTAAATGCAGGTAAAAACAAATATGTTATAAAAATGAACATAAATAATAGAGGAAGAAAAATCTGGGCATTTGTAAATTGACGATGTTACAGTTAGTTAATGAACGCTCTTTGAATTATCTATGAATTTCGTCAAATGGATAACAAAAATTTCAATTTCTATGATGATTTTCACACAATGCGTTGGAATTGTACAACTTCAATTTTTCCGATTTTAATTTTTAAAAATTTAGTTGATCTTAATACACTAATTTAATGCACCAGTTTCATACATTTATGGGGGGGGGGGTAAACTCCCGGAATATACAGAGAATGACATTATTTGAAAAATTTTCGACCTAGTTATCAGCTTCAAAATCAGCGAAAGTACACAGTAAAATTCATACTAATTACCCATTATAGTTATATTTTTTCTATCTTAACCAATAAATGTTAGTTCTTGTCACTTGTTGGACTTAGGCGGCATCAACATTTTATTTCTAAGATGTTGAAAAGTCGATCAGACCTGAAATGTCATTTTTCATTATTCTTAATTCACGAATAATCAACTTAACTAATACAATCGTGCGAATTTTGTTTCTCAGCTCTTTCTATTCAAAGTTGCATCGATATTTACATAACACAAGTTATAATACTATTTCACTAAAGTTTTATTTTAAATACTATTTTCTCAAATTCTAAACTTTGACTGAATTCTAATTCGCAAAACATCACAAATTAAAACCTACAGCATACTTTTGTTTAAATTTGGTAAAATAATTTCTTAATAAATTGTGCAGTTTCTGAAACAGTAAATAAGTTATCTGTTCATTCAAAAATATTCTATTCTTTAAATTATGTATTGATATTTCATTTGAGCCGAAAGGCAGGCTTTTTTTAAAAAGAAAAAAACTTCAGACATTTAAATTATATTTTTTGTTTTCATTTATGTTTTATAATCTATTTTAATAAACAATTCAAAAGTGTTGCTATTTTACAGAATTTTTCAAAAAATTCATCCTTTAGGCCTCGTTAACTAAATAAGACGATTGGTGTTTAAAAATATCTTAATGAGTAATTAAAAGTTAAAAAAAACAGACAGGCACTTGTTAATTCTACTAAACTAATTTGTATTTTTTCACATTATTTCGCCACTAAACTGACGACTCTCTGTTGTATTCGACATGCCTGTAATGCCATTCAGCTGAATGGCTCTAGACGGTCGATTAGTCGGCTAAGTTGGAAATCCGTCATTGATTCTTGCCTGTGAATGATGTTTTTGATTTGTTTGATTGACTTCCGATTTCATATGAATCTTATTGCTTCCGCATTTCGAGAACTTTATGAAATTTGTAAATTTCTTCAACGATATTCTTTTAAAGCTATACAAGGTGATGAAAAGGGGGGGAAATTATTTCAAAATTATTAATTTTTTTCTGTAATATTTATGATTGCTGATATACAAAAAAATGACGTTGAAAGTAACTGCCGATTGATTTAGAGCTTTGAGCAACTTAATTTTTCTAAAATAAATAATGAAATGAAACCTACGATCACAAATGTCAAGTTATCGTGTGTAAACATCATTTTTCAGTCATAACTTGTCTTAATCAATTTAATTCATTAAGTAGTTAAAACTGATTTTAAAATGCAATACTGCCGAAAGCAGGTCAACTTTTTAAAAACGTATCTGCTTTCAAAGAAGCATTCATAACAATAACGCAATACTGGTAAAAGCCGGTAAACAAATATATGCAATCAAAAAATGTTTATGAATATGGCTATTTGTGCTTTATACATTGCCTACGCGATTTCAAGCTTCAATTATTCGTTGCCTTCGATTATTTAAAAACCACTAACGAAAACAACATCATGCTCTCACGGAATAAAAAGATTCATATGATAAAAATGATATTAGCGCTAGCAGCTAACGTCTGTCTAGATTCTAAAATGACAATAGTAGGAAGTAAATTTTTAGCTCCGATAAATATTTGTGAGTACCAATTCTGTACATATTATGACGTATATATAAATACGAGGAACCTGGAGTTAAACTGAAGACCATCCAATCCTGAGACAAGGATGTTGTTAGATCATCGCGACCATGTCGAGTATTTCCGAGAAACAAATTATACTGTTTCTTAAAAGGAAATCAAATGTAATATTTTTTATCCCATATTAACCAGGGTAGTTATACGTTTTAACTAATTCTCAAGAGGTATGTATATAAATACGTCCGAGGTGAATTTTCTGAAAAAAATTCTAAAATAGTTATATTTTTAAATTTTTGCTTGAAAAAAGATTGGAAAAACATCTATGAAGCCAAAATATACAATAAGGTAACAAAAAAATTTTTTTCTCTCCTACTAAGAGGTATGTAACAAAGCAAATTATCAAATTACTCGCTTAAAATGTTGCAGGAAATATGTTAGTTAGTTCCTGATTGTATTTCCATCCAATCTTTAAATACTGAACAAATATGTTCTTTGAATATCGTTCGACTGACGACTAGCATGAAGCTTTCAATTTTCTTCGAATTCTGAAGTATTAAATCAAGTATAAAATATTTCTAAATGAATCGATTACTTATTCGTAACTTAAGGAACTGCAGATTATATTGTGAAAAAATCATACTAAATTTGGACAAAAGAAGATGCATTAGATTTTAATTTGTAAGGTTTATCGCAAGATAATTTCATATAGATTAGAATTTATCTGATTAGAATTTGCGGAAATGTCATTTGATAATGTAAAACAGCATTAAAACATACATAAATGCACAATAATAAAATTTGTGTAACTTCCCAAAAAATAGAATTAAAAAACAAAATTCAAATGGTTTCATAAAGAAACCTATTCCAATTTTATGAATATTAATTAAATGTTAAAAATTCATATTGTCGCAAAAAAATCTATTATTTAAAGTGATTACCTTCATTATTACATATGTCTAACAATTACCAAAAAATAATTGATCTCACTAGATACAAGTCTTAAAACAATTTATTCTCTTTCTCTATTTCTATTAAATATATATTAGGTGTTTTCATATATTTAAATCAACGACACTTATTGGTATACAGACGAAATATCTATAAAAGCGTCTATGGTTTTGGGTTTTAACTAATTAACATTACTTTATTATCATTTTTAAAGTTTCTCTTTCAGTATAAATCAGCTGTTCAACGTATTAAGACTCCAATCAAGGAGCGATTCAAATTAGATTTTTGGCATTCATTGTTTTTTTGTTTTGTTTTATTCGAAGATAACTGCTGAAGAATCCCATCAAACAGTTTTAGAAACTAATGGCGATGCTTCTCCTCATATCCGAATTGTTAGTTTTGATTTCAGAGATTTAAAAGAGGTGATTTCGATGTCAAATGACAAAAAGCGGCATGCAGAACCCAAAAAAATCGAAGACAATCAATTGGAAGACTTATTGGGGAAATATAAAAAATTAAAATGGGAAAATTGATGGAAAATGTTTTTATTGATATATATATTACACCAATTTTTCTCAAGAAATGCCTTTTAAAAGTGATAAAAAAAATTATCGAAATACATGCAAGCACCTAACAATATAGTCATACTAATATGACTAATATGGAAACACCACCCTCAAATAAAGATCAGTTAATAATTAAGTGTTTTATTATTTCTGAGGGGTTCTCCTTCCCCCTTTCCAAAATTCGGAATTAACAAGGCAACTCGAGACCTGGTTAGCAACTCGCGATCCAGAACATCCCGGATCGAAGTCTGGTCACTTTAATCAAATGCTTTTCTCTGAAGTTGATTCAAAATGGTTCTAGTTGGTCACGAACTGATGACCAAGAAATGAAAAAAGAAAGAAAACCGATGAACAAGAATTCGGCTGAGAAGATGCTCCAGTGTTTTTCTCTGGCAGCTTCCATGGCAGGCGGGACAGGAATTGATTGATGAATGATTACAAATACAAAAGCGTAGGTCGGGAAACGTGCTCGCCAACAAGTGATGGCTACAAGCTGCATTTTTGTGTGTGCACTCAGGCTGAGGAGAAAACAAACCACAACAAAAATAACGAACGCAACCACTAAGTTCAGTTGTTTAAACTTTTGCTCCAAGTTTTCTAAAACAGAATAAGACCATTCATGCGATCTAATAAGCAAGTGCATTTTTTTTATTTCACTTTAAAATAATTCATGTCCTCTCTATCACCTTTCGCTGTTGTACGAGGGGGAGGGGCAGTGCAGGAAAGGTACTAAGAATTGTTTGACACAGAGAGATTGAAGAAGCAAAGCAAAGAAAATGAAAAAAAGAAACTGGAAGAAAGATTAGCATTATAAAACAAATAAAAAATGATGAAAGTAATCCGCACTAATAACAAAGCAAAACTTTGAAAAATTATTTCAAGACTTTCGTTACATCATTCACAGTGAACGAATTAGGCAGCACCATTAAGTAACTAGGAAAAAGCATTTATAAGCTGAAAAACACTGGTTCTAGAAAAATATATAAAAAACGAAATATTACAAAATATTGCGGGAACTTAGATCAATCAGGGTTCTAAAATCAGAATGCACGTTTTCTAAAAAAAAAAAAAAAAAAAAAAAAAACACCGCTGAAATATTTGGGGGGGAGGAAGAAAAACAACAACAAAAATGTCCAGGCTTGTTAAATTTATAAAATATTATATTACACGTCTGAGTTTACGAATAGCATTGCCGAAATATAATACTATCCCAAATTCTGGAATACATGAAGTAGCCCAGAATACTGGTTTAGACAGTATATTACATAGACTACAACTATAATTCAGTTCCCAAAATTTTGATTATAGTACACTTTTTTTTTCAATATTTACTCAAAGGAATGTTTCCAAAAAGAAATACACGATGTAAAGAATAAGATAGGGCTCGTTTTTAATCAGTGTTGCAAATGATGCGATTGAACGAAATGTGGAACACCAAAATCTAAATTAATTCTATGCATCAATTTGAATTCCTTTAATACGAATAGATATGATCTATTAATACAATTTTAGTATACAATAAGAACCTTTTAATGTACTTTAATTAATATGAATCAATTACATATGAATCCCGTCGATTACATGTCAAAATGAATAAACAATTTTTATTGTTTATTATTAATAACTGTGGGATAGTTGCTATTTATAGCTAGCTCCTTTTGCTTTAATGGTACACGTCTTTATTTTTCAAAATAAATGTCCGAATATTCACGTTAAACAATTAAAATTAAATCATTCAGAACAAAATTTCAAAAACGATTCATTTAATTATGAACGATTGATTCAGTTTATAAATTTATATTCAGAAATCTCCTTTCACTGTGAATAGCGGTACATTTAAGCATTTTCGGACCTTAGGTGCATTATGAGGTGCCTGTTCTATAAAAAAGTTTGTCGATTAATACTTTAGTTTCATTTTTTTTTTTTTGTAATTACTTAGTGAAAATGCTTTTTTTTTTGTTCATCATGATTTATAATTGCACGGCATCCACATTTGTACGCAATTAGCATCATCATAAGAGATTTGCTGTTTGTATTCATGGTAATAACTAAATAGCTGTTACGAAATAGATAAGTGAGAGACTGTTTGCATTATCCTACATTTTATATTTAACGAATTTGTATTTTTTATGAATTACTTAACAACTGGGCTAATAGCATTTCTAATCGATTTGCCCGTGACCCTAAGTAGTTGCAGATTTTATAATCATACTATTTTTATGGCAAATATTACAATGACGCTATTTTTATGAATAATACAATTCCATATTAAAATTTCAAAGCATAATTAATTTCATAAGCAATCTCACGTTCCAACTTTCGATTGGCTGTTCCGACTGAACACTTCATACCCATCATTATCTAGATTGTCTAAAATTACTCTGGTTTCAGAGTAACTGAAAGAATCCTGGCTTTTAATTAATACAAAAGAAGGAAAAAAATCAAGAGATTTATTTCAATTAATACAATAATCATTAAAAGAAATCATTAAATAAGATTATTTCTATATTATATCATTCTTTTGGTATTCTACTCCCTTCCGTCCCTTTTTTTTACATTTTTTACAGATTTAGAAATGAAGCAGCAATTCTGAAATAATCCATTATCATACACATTTTGTAAATGCATATCTTTTTTTAACTTGAATACAAATATCTCATTTCAGACAAAAATTTTGAATTGTGGATTCATTCACATCTACTGCTTGTTTTTCCTCCGACTATAGACGAAAATGTAAATACAAAATTTAAAAAAAATGTAACCGATCTTCTGGGCAATGACTTGAAACAGCGATGCGAAATTTGACAATAACATTTCTTCGAAATTCATTCCACTTACGAAATACTACAGAGAAAAATAACAAAATTTGCACTCTCGTTCTAACCACAGATATCGCCATTCGCCCTCGTAAAAATCGAAAAATTGTTAACGAAAAAAAAAAAAAAAAAAAAAAGGAAGAAACCTATTCTCGCGCGAACTGGATTGTTTAGCTAACAAATGATGAAGTTTTCTCTTAACCTCTCTCTCTCTTTATTGATATGATACATTAATATTGCAACAATCACAGATTCTATTTTATTGAACTAAATTGTCAGATATCGTAGGGCAGCTAAATTATCTACAATATAGATTTTTTGTCCTGGAGTGTAACAACACTTCGTATTTGACAGTGCCTCAAATTTTATGTATCTGATTGTTGAGTTTTTTCTTTGTTTTTTATTTACTAATAAGCTGAGATTTGTTTCATATTTTAAAAAATGAAATACGCTTTCACACTGAATTTCTAACTTTGACAATGCATTGTATATGTCAAGATAATAAAATCTATTGGAATAGTTGATTTAAAAGATGTTTCGCTTCAGGAGAAAAAAACAGCGATTTATTTTACATTCTATTGATACCCTAGATTAAGAATATAACTGTTTTTTCAATTCCTACTATTAGCTCACACTCCCCTTATACATATTTATATACCTTGTTCAAACTTTCAATAGTTATAAAATAACTTTCATTCATCCCCTAAAGTTCAAATATTTTTTTTAACTTGTAGTGGATGCACTCGATGTTCATACATTTTTTTAAAATTTATTCATTAATTAAATTTAACTAATCTTAAATAAAATTTTTGAAGTTTGTAATGAAAATTGTAATCAACTGACAGTAGTAGCTCAATCGGTAAATTGCAAGGATTTCAGTGTTTTCACGGGAAGGTGAAGACTGCGAGCTTAATTCTTGCGAATATCAGCAATATTTTTATGATAAATTTTTGCTTTTAGAATACGTTTTAACCAAATGATTTTTGGAAAGGAGTTAGCAGTTGTGGCTTAGTGGTTAGAACGAAGGAGTTTTCTCAAAAAATAAAAATGAATAAATGTTAATCTTTAGGCTCAATTCCGTTTGTATTTCTCAAAATCTTAATCATCTTTGTTGTCGCTTCTCCTAACTAACCTTAAGATTAAGCTGCGTGTTGAGAAGGAGAATTTGAAATTCGCCTTCTATTTTGCCACTTAGTATTGTGATATTGTCATGTGCATATATACATATTTATATTAATTGTAATTATCTAATAGAAAGTAACTAATATAAAAAAAATTCTTTGATGACCCCAAATAGGAATTGATTTTTAAAAATTTATATTACTTGTGTTTTTATACTATGGTATTTTGTACTTTATTTTAATATTTTATGTGTTTCATTTAAATATACTATTTCGGTTTCCAGAAAAGATAAAATATCTAATTACATCCAATTCTTCTCCACTCAATGTTCATATGTCTAAGTACAATTCGATCCTCTTATTTAAAATTTTTTAAAGTTTTTCTAATAGAATTCTTTAAATCCTAGTACGAAATCTAAAAGTTTCAAATTTATATAAATTAAATGAAGTTTACAATAAATAGTCTCAGTAAATCTGTATGATTTAGGCCAATACAATAGAGAGGTGTCTCATTTTCAGCGATGCAGGTTTATGGACTTTTCAATATTACTACATGCCATAATAGGATTTTTGGAAATACATTGATAATTTTTAAGCCAAATCAACACAATAAATTTACAATTTATACTTTTAGCACAAAAAAATGAATAAATATAAACTAAAAAAAATCACATTAGTGGCTTTCGACTTTCATTTCCTTATTTTTTTTAAAGCTAAAAATTGTTTAAAAAGAAATTTTATTCTTTCAAATAAACCATCGTAACTGCTTTTGATACATTGGATTATACTATTATTTTAACTCTATATCATTGCTTACTAGTATAAGTATTATTTAAATAATGATATGTGGCGGAAACACCTGGCATTTAAAACTAAATGCTTCATCAATTCACCGGAAAAAAAACATTGTTTTAATAATAAACGCGTTAATAAATTGCCTATTTTCTATTAAATAAATTAGTTATTTTAATTTAATTAAATTATTAAAGTTGTAATAAAATTTAATACTAAAAAGGCACATGAAAAAATATATATTTGATCAAAATTTATTATTCTAGGGAATATTATACGATAAAATTAATTCCAGAGACAGGAATCAGTGAGAAATCCGTAATTTTAAGATTCAGGATATACAAAAATGAAAAATTGATGGAGGAAATCACGTAACCACACGCGAATTTTAAGTTCGGAAAAAGAAGGCAGAGGTTCAGAAATATCAGAGCAATCGAATTAAAAACGTATTTATTCAATATACACTAAATAAACAAACTAATGAAAACTTACATCTGAAGTCCCCAACTTTGTTTACGTCGATTCCTTAGAAGCATGAAAAGTAAGCATATGCGTTGGAGATTTGAAAACTTCGCACTCTGACGTTCAGCGCAGGTGCGCACAAGATTAAATTTTAGTTTCCACACGGTAGTGCACACAAACAAGGTGCGCACACATCAAAACAAAACACCGTGCAGTCTTTGCATCATTTACACGCACAGGTATGCAGAAAATACCGTCGATCGGCCGGAGCTACGAAATCGGACCGTGTTCGCAGGTAGATCCCGCGTAAGCAATCTGGCAACGAACTTGTTTTGCCCGGGGCGAGTCAGGTGCCAATAAATCGGAGAGATTGCTACATTTGGCGATTATCGCCGTGATTTGGCTAGGTCGGGTAAAAAAGAAACTCTCTTTTCGGTTGAAATAAATAACAGGATTATTTCTACTGCGGCAACAAAGAGATATGAGGAATAGTATGCTAATCATGCCGTTGAAACATGACGCCTGGAGGAATGTTATTAAACAATCCGATGTAAGATTTTATCTTTCTATTGATAGGTTTTTAATCCTATTTATCTTGTTCACAACATAATGTTCCGAGATGATGTAGATCAGATCTGATAACAAAAGGTGATTTATTTTGATGTGAAAAACACTAGTTAAAAATTTCTTAATTTACTATATTTTTCATAAAATGGCTAAAAATTTGTAAATGTTTTTTTTTGTTTGTTTGTGTGACTAAATAATATATATTTTTTCAATGCTTGACAATAAAAAATGTAGAAGAAAACTAAAAAAAACTGTACAATTATACAATTCCTAAATATGCCGTTAATATTATAATGATTTCATCATACTTACATATAAAAAGACAACAAATTTGGTATGAAATATTGATATTTCCAACGAAGCTGTTGCTTCTATAAACTGGTTTGAGTAATGGGTGTAAGGAGGTTGATTAGAAAACTTTTTTTTCCTACTTCGAAATAAATAAGTCAGTAAAAAAATATAGATTCTATGAAATAAAATATTAAGCTATACTAAGATTTAATTAAGTATAATTCACCAGCTTTCCACGCGTTTAAGTTCATTTAATCATGAGCATATTTATAAACATTAAACTTGTGCCTTAGTAATATTATGTATAAAGTTGCTGGGCAATCTAAAATTAGAGTAGATAAATAGAAACTGTATACATAATATTACTGAGGCGCTGGTCTGGAATTATAATAGATAAATAGAAACTTACATTAAAACTAAGTTGATAAAATAAAAAAATTAAAAAAATATTAACATAAAACAAATCCTCAACATGTTTAAAAAAATTTATACTGGATTGTTCAATTTATTAACAGAGGGATCTTGTAATTTATCCAGTTTAAGGCCCCAAAAAATCTAAATCCAGCACTGTAAAATATACGATTGCAGAGGCATTTCCATGCTTTTGAAACATGATAACACACTACCAAAATCACGACTTATGAATTCCTTACTTATAAGTATGATATAAAAATACGCTTGATATAAATTTTATGTGAAAGAAAAATGTATATATATTGGTACTATGTTCGTTACGACTCTCTAAATAAGTAAAACAAAATTTCTATTTTAAAAAAACAACAATATTTTTACTTTAACATTTATGAAGATTGTTTTGTAATATTTTTAAAATGGTACTACTGAATTTTAGACTCTAATATTGACTAAATATAATATATCAAATTATATTTTCTATGATTATTTCTTCATTTTTTTAAAACTTATTTCTTTGTCATAAGTAGTAATTATAAATCGCAGACAAAATTAAATTTTCAGGAAAGTAATATTTTTGAGGAAAATACTTAAACTAGCTTTAAAAAAAGATAATTTATGAAAAGTGTAGGTATATTTTTAACAATTCAAATTTAATAATTTAATAGTTTAAAATTTTGGATTAATTTATTCAATAAAGCTTTTTCCTTTTAAATTTCTAGTCAATTTGCATACTTTTTTCCCTTCTGAAACTAGTAAAGATGCTTTCCACTTTGCCTTTGTGGTACAGAAATTTTGTATGCAAATATCAGCATCCTATAAACGAAATATATTTTTCCTTCTGTAGGTAGATTAGACGCTTTACATTTTACTTTGCGATACGTGAAATGTGTGTGCAAGTATCACTATCCTATAGACGAAGCGCATTCAACAGATATGTGAAAGTTATTCTCCAAAAAGAAAGGAAGAAAAAATCACTTAGAATGGCATTGCATTGACATTTTTTTTTCCTCTCTCATGTTTCACCTGTTAATAAATTTCTCAGTACGAACTTTTTTGTGGCCGCCCATCACTCACAGGTGGTTGAGGCACACGAGTAGGGGCTAGCCAGCCGCACGTGAGCCACGCGAAGGACTTGCTTGTGTTGAGAATCGAATTCAGAGGTTTCTTCGCCTCCGGCGCGCCAGTTCTTACACTTATTCTGCGCTTTTTTATTTTCCGTAAAAAAAAATGCTCGAAAGATATGTTGCATAAAAGCCGCGGCTTGCCTTTTATTGTTTTTTAAAAAACCAAAACCGGTTTTGAATGGGAGAAAAAATGGTATCGGAGAAAATTAAAGATAACAAAAAGATATTAAAAGCATTTACAATATTTTTTGAGTGCATCTTAGAAAGTTCAGATGAGCCCGAAATACCTCTCATCCTCCCGGTTATGGTTAATGACACTGCTCTGACTTAAACTCGAATGCAGCTGCTATCGTTTCATGCATTAATTTAATAGATGAAAACAGTAGCAAAAATAACATTACAGTTTAGTTTTTTTTTTAACCTTTTGTTTAGACATGGCACTGTTTTCAAAATAATTCATAATGTGCTGATCCAAATACAAAATAACATATACGTAAATAAACATAGACCATCTTTTCTTTTCTATTTATTATGAATAAATTTCTCTAAACAGGGCATCAAAATGCAAGTGTGCAGGTATTTTCAAATCATTAGAAGTAAACGCATCCTTTGAATTGGTGAAATGCTTCAAATAATGCAAAGATTTTTTTTCTTATATGAGTCAATAAATGTATTGCTAAAAACATTACGGAGCATTAATATTTGTACAGTCCCCCAGTTCTTAGTCATATCTTCTAAAACAGATGCAATAATATTTTAAGGGTAGGAACAAAAATAATTTTTCTGTGACAAACCTGAATTTTTTTTTCTTGAAAAGTTCTTAGTTCCCTTATTTAAGGCCAATCAGCGGTCTTCTCAAAAAGAGTAGTGTTCGTGGATTGAAAGTACAACCAAAGGGGAATTTCTAGAAAACGTTTAAGAGGAGGAGGGAAAAAGCTAGTTTCCATTAGTCCCAAAATTGAACTATGCGAGCATTTCCACAAGAGTCTATCAATTATCTTCTATAAAATTTCCTTTCAATATTCAGATTAGTTTATTTGGACGTGTACACTCTTCGTTACTTTTTAAAAAATGTCATCTGCTATTAGTTAATGAAAAATGAAGGCAGATGTTACCATACAGGCATTTTTGATATTTTTCATTCCCCAAGTTGTCTGACACTGCTCCGTCCAAAATAACCATATCTTTATTTCAAAAACAAATTTATTAGTTTTTTGTAACACACGTTCTTTAGAGAACTAAAAAGTATTAAAAAATCATTTTCATTATTTTTTTACTTTTTATTATTTATTTCATAATGCTTTATCATAAATATTATTAAACCTTACATTCAATTTATTGCGTAATTAAAGAGCGAAATAATTATTTGATAACGAAGCTCTGAAATTATTTGTCTTTTGAATTTTTATCGATTAAACATTAGTGTATGACATTTAAGATCTACAACATATTTGGAGGACTTTGTAAATCGATTACCAAATTTCATATTTGTAAACGTAAGCAAGCTAGCTGAAAGAAAATCGTGTGATAAATTTGAACACAAAATTTCATGTTTGTATATGCACTCAAGCTAGCTGAAATAAAGTTGCGTAATAAATGTTAACACATGGAGAATTTAACAATGTATACTTTCCATAGAAAAAGAAAAAAAAAATCCACCCTCTTGAAACCTTTCAACAAATAGCTTCTTGAGTTAAATAACAATATTTTTTTGACAAAAGGATTTTCTTACACATCGTTCTCAAACACGAAATAGTTCTAAAAGCGATTAAAATTGTGCTACAAATTTCAAACATAATCGTCATCATTCCTTTTTTAAAACAAAGAAACAAAATGGAATTGGATTTAAAAGTGTTATAGCTATTTCAAATCAAATGCCTTCAGAATAACAATCTCTTTTTTAAATGGCTGCAATGCGGAAGTCAAACTTTTCCGAGAAATCACTATCAAGAAATGTCATTGGAAATAGTTCGTTTCGATTCCATAATATTTTCTATGATACAAATGAAATCTGTGAAATAATAAGCAACAGCATCTCAAAAAAGTCACAAATTTCAAAACAATTTTGACATAATTCGCTTTTGCAGAAAAGAAATTGTCAATGACAGCAATTTGATGGTGACATTAAATGATAGAAATGCGAACAAAAAAATCGGTAAAACAATTTTTACCCTCCTGGATTTAATAACCTAAAAGAAGGAAAACCAGAAAAAATGGCCATCTCGAAACCTCGTTTAATCCCCAATAAATGCTTTACCTCCTCTCCACCCCCTCCCATCCCTTGAGTAAAACCACGGTGTGCTGCTCATGTTACAAACATTGCATTAAGAATATCGAACGTGAACATATCAGCTACAGAGTTTTTTTAAAAAACTTGTTTATGTATTTTATGTACGAGAAAAAACAAAAAGGAAGCTCAGAAGTTTATAACTGGTAAAAGAAAGAAAGGGTACAAAATGTATGAAACAATTAATTATACACAATTTTGTTCAAAAATAAATGCACATATGTATATATTTTTATCATATGTATCAAATAACGTCTCATTTATACAATTAAAAACTCATAATTTTTTGAGTTTTAGTATCTCCCTCCATCAACTTTTCAAAACTCAAATAAGTTTCTGGTCACAACTTTTATTGGAATTTTTTTTATTTAGAAGAACCCTCCTAAAGATAAGAAAACATTCTCGCCAATAACGATGTTGGCTTTAGTTTTCTTTTAAGAATATGTTTTTTCAGTCATGACCGCGTTGGCTTACAGAAGAAGAAAAAAAATTTAAATAAGCTATACGCTATGAAGAAAGTTTAAGATAACTTGTTTACAAATAAAATTATTCGAAGTTTAAGCAAAATCTTTTTTAAAAAATGTAACCAACTTCTAAGAAACATTCAAAAAGAATTGAAATCACTAATAACAAGTTTTTGAATTCAAATATTATTATATGTACATCTAAAATGAATTTTAAAGTTCAGCTCTATGATTACTCTGAACCAGTTAATAAGCTTCATTTCTACGACAATTACAAAGTCAGAAAAATATTAATAAAATTAAATGTTAAAAGGGAAATTTCGATACATTTGAATAAATAAATGAAATTTTCTTATAAAATAAACAAATTCATCAACGATTTATTAAAAACAGATTTACAGCGTGGACATTTATTCTTTTCCTAAATTCTCCCCCAAGTTTTTAAACGTTAATCGTATTTTAAAATTTATCCCGAAAATGGCTTAGACTGTAGAGTTTCAACTGAAGAGTATTATTAGTCTCGCAAATATTTTCTAATTAAATATCATAATTTGAAAATATTCTTTTAAATATTTTAGTAATGCATTTAGTTCAGACATATCCTTAGTCTAATTAGTATTTTGAAAATAATAACATTCTGTTGTGAAATGGAATGGAAACAATCTATTGAAAAATTATGCAAGTAGGGAGGGGGGAAGTTCCGTTGAAAACATCAACAAATTTTCTCGACCATCAACGCTTATAATAAAATGTCATCACTGGGAAATAACAAGAGAATCAATCCCAAACACTTTATCAACAGGTATAGCTTCATGTATGCAGGAAGTTAAAGGCACAAAGAAATACTACATTTTCAAGCTGCGCGGCGTAACAAACTATTCCTGACAAAAAGGGAATCTAAAAGTGACCGATGAAATGTTTAACACGACAGGTATGTAGACGGACGGACCGCCAAACGCCGAAGAAACCTGATCCGCGGGCAGGATTCAAAGAATTCCACCCCCTTCAGGCCAATGGGGACATTAAGCTCTTTTGAAGTTCCTCAGTTGACACCGCATTTGTGGGGGTTGCAGGAGACAGATGAGAAATGTACCGTGGCCCAGGTGAACGAGGTGGTCGCTCCGATGTTTGTTCAGAGGAAGCAACCACACAGCCACCCGAAGATGTTCTTTGCATTCTTAGAGCATTCCTCTTTTTAGTCCTCATTCACTATTCTGCTGCACGTTCGTTTTTCGACGGAACTAGCATGTACCTCGATCAACGGAAATATTCGACGAACTTGTAAACCTTCTCTTTCTCATAAAAATGAAAGACTATTAGCGGTATCAAAATCAAGATTTTTACTCTGTAGATCAAATATTTGTCAGAAACCATTTTTGACTTTAGAAATTTCGATTCCCCCCACTTTATTTAGTGAAGGGAATTATTAAAAATCATAATATTATTAATTTGAAAAGCAATGTAACCTGTTGCGTTAGTTGCTCTTTTATCTCAGTTTAGCTAGTTCAAAAATATTGGTAAGAAACAATAATATTTCACACGCAAAGCAAAATCAAACCTAAAGGTTTATTATTTGTTAAACTTTTCTTACATTAAATCATTCCATAGGCATTATAATTTTAAAGATGTAATATAAGTTGAAAGAATAAATAAGTTTTCATTAAATTAACTAGTTTATGGTTTACAATAGTTCTTTTCGTTTCAACAATGTTAAAAGTAAATTAGAATTTGCTTAGTTTAAAGCCTGCCCCAAAAATATTCCGGCATAAATTCAAATCGAAACTTTTAGATAATTTCATGAATCGTATGGACTAAATTGCCGAAATAAAAATCCAATTTAATTCTGTTATTTGAAGTAATTGTAATGCCTTCTTAATATAACATCTATAACAAGGGAAAAATCCGCCCGATATGGGTTTAAATGCTTGTTTTATAAAACAAGACATCGTAAAATTTCTCTACATGCAGTTATTATTTTAATAAATTCATTTTTATGACGATTTCATATATTCGTCGTTTCCAAAGCACATAGCAGTAAATTCATAAACAAAAGTCTCAGTAAATGTATGCATATATAAATAACAAAATAAAAGTATAAGGGTCGAAACTAAGTTTTTAAGAATAATGAAGTTAAGAAGCAAAAATAAATTTCATTATTTGTAGTTCGATCAAATTTATAAAAATATTTTAAACAAAATAGATTTCTAAATTTTATTTTTATTAACATTCACAAGCATTTTTGAAATTAGGGGTTATTAAGGAAGAAAGGGCCCATTTTCATAGTTTCAAAATAATTTTAATACCAGTATTCTAAAAGAAATTTTAATGCAATCACAAATTGACACTAAATGATTACTTACAATGTTTAGCACCTTGATTTATTTCTATTTCGTATGAAAAATTAATATAATACTCATATAAAACTAATTATTTAAAATTTATTTGTAAAAATCAGTTTTCTAAAATACAAAAGCAATGAGTTGAAGGACCGTTCTTCAAAATAAAACACTCAAAATCAAGATAATAGTGCGAATTGTACGCGAACAGGTCCTTTTTTAATGAATAAGCGCAACGGTGGGGAAAGAGACAAAAGTATCAGTGGTTGGTGGAGAGAAAGAAAAAAAACGCCTTTTCTTGTCCATAAATAAACGAAAACTTCGTTCCGGGGTAAAACAGGGAAGACACGGGTTCGGAAGCGAGATTCCAGCAGCGTAAGTGAAGTAAAATATTTGCTTGTATCAGAAATCTTGGCAGGAGAGAGCTCTCATTCCCATTTAACAGGCAAAAGCAGGGCATTAAGAACTGGCTAGGGAACTGATATTTATGTTCTTGTATTGTGTTGCTCAATTGCAGAGCATTTAAGAGATGCTCTTTGACTGTGCCGCTACTGCTGCAGATGGACGTTTCTCTTCACTATAGTATTGCTCCATTCTTATACTTTTCAAGAACCAGAGGATTATAAATGTAAATTGAGGGAAACTTTTAAGTTGGTAAAAATGTTCTGAAAAAAAAGAGAGGTAAAGTTTTACAAAACGCATTTTATATTTATTATGAAGCATTTCGTTTTTGTTCCAATTAAATGAAAATAATTTGCTAATGTGACTTTGCTTTTGAGATGGTATTTATCCGCTGGTCAAGAGGAGTAGTTAAAATGTTGAGAATTATATTATTTCTATTTTACTATATCTGTATTATTAAGGATATATTATATAAGATACCCAGATCTAGCCAACCGACCCTACAAGGTTTGTTGTTTTTCCTTACCCTTTAAAGATCTGACATACGTCGGATCAATTTCAGAAGGCTGTTGACATCCAAAAAAGTCTTTAATAATAAGGGGATCGGATGTTAAGTCCCCCCCTTAGAAAGTTCGATGCAACCGAAAATGTGTTCCGGTAAAGATGAATAGTCACAGCACTTTTTACAAATGGAATGGATTTTTCTACAACTTTCAAATGAAATACACTTAATGTATCACTTTCTAGTTTAGTCTGAATGCCATGGTCACATTTGATTTCCAGCACACAGGAAATTAGATTAAGCCCCCACGTGCAACTCCGCCCATCAGAGAGTCGCAAACGACTTTTTGATCCAGAACTATAAGAATACCAGGTACCTGGATGATCACTCAAAACTTTCTCTGGAAGGGAATGCAAACAACAGAGCAACTACTAAAAACATAATTAAATACTGTAAATAAAGCAACGGCCCTAAAAAAATGTAAAATCTAAATCAAATAATTTCCAATCAAGTTCATTGCTCAGCAATTTCCTTAATGGAAGTTTTCACTAAAGAGGAGGAAGGGTAAGATAATACGAGTTCGAATGCATGGCTAATGGCTGTTCTTGTATTTATTCCAGAGGAAAAGCGCAACTGCTTGTTTAATCTAATTATGTAAAATGGAAAGGATTTTTGTTTGCATCCCTTATTCCATAAATTACTCTAATTGCTTTTAAAATTTCTAAAAATTCGAAATTATTTTCAGCCTTCCATAAATGATATCAAAGTTACTCGTAGCACCAGCGCTTCGAAAATAATCAGAATGCTTATTTAACAACCGAGAGAAGCCTAAGCTATTCACAATTACCATTTAAGTATATCTAACTGGTTCAGATTTCATTTTACAGCGATTTTTTTGTATCTCAAACTACCCCCGTGGTGTAAATGATGAGACCCATAAAATTTAAGAAGTAAATTAGAGAATAAGAATAAAATGGAACGTTAACTGGGGAGCTTTAATATATTATGAGCATAGAAAATATAGGGTATAAACAAAAAATACCTTAAATGGAGGGAAAATATTAAAGACGGGATAGTAAAAATAAGTAATATTATGTATTCAGAGAAAAATATAGATTGTGAGAAATTCAACTGAAATGCATTAAATAATTTTTAATACAGAGAGATCATTTTCGTGATTTCTCAACTGGGCATAATGATAACCCAAACAGCGGCATGTTCGTATTTTTGGTTTATCGTTATAGAAAGAACTTTATTTAGTCTCTATAGTGATAATTTGAATAGACAATAAAAGCTACAGAAAATTAATCAAATTCATTAAATAATTTGAGATGTAACTTTAAAAAAATGAATCATAAATTACTAACCTATAGAAAAATAAACACATATTCGAAAATTCCTAAATTAATTTATCGACAATACAAAGAATGTAAAATTATGCAAATGTGGACAATAAAAGGGTTCTTATGATTCGCGTTCGATTTTACGACAAACGGAAACTATAAAAACTGATAGTAACGGTTAAAGTTACTGCACATATAAAATCCATTGCACAAATGAAGAGACAAGTAAGGAGTAGCATAAAATCACACCCACGAATGAGAAAATAAAATAGCATAGACAAAGAAATATATTAAATCTAAAGCAAATAAATAACCTTTAAATCCTTATTTTATGAGACTTGTTTAAAAAGCTTGTTGTTTAATTGAAAAATAATCAAAGTATTTTCCCATTTCAGATTAAGTTTATTTTCTGCGAGTGAATTAACCAAGCTATGCTAGACTTGCGTTTATAAAAATTCTATATAACAATCTTCTTGTTGTGTATTTGGTGAATGTTTGCCAAGTTTCATAGAGGGGGGGTGAACATGATGAAACGGAAACTATGTCCACAATACTTATGTTGAATTTCATTTATTAATTAATTAACATTAATATCCATAACAAAACCCAAAATATTAATATAAAAAAAGAATACTGAATAATCATATGCTATTACACGTAGAATTATATTTTTATCAGCAAAATAAAATTTATCACTGTAAGTTATTGTCTGCCATTTAATAACAAAAGCAATCAATACTAATTCACAATCATGCAACAAAAGAATAAAGAATCTTAATTAATTTTTCATATTTACGAGTTGAATAATATTAGATTTTAACGCCGTGAATTCTTCTCCCACTTCTTTTCATATTTTTCCTCATTTTGCAAGACATCAAATGCAGTTAGGCACAGTATCCTTCAAGTGCACATTAAAATTGACGCCATTCTTTATGCCAAGAAAAATCACGGAGTATTCTGTTTATGAGAACACAGGCTATATTCAATAACCACAATGCGTAACATTCACAAAAAAATCTAAATGCACACAACATTTATTCGTAAATACCAGAAAATTTCTTGATCCAAGAGTAAGAGTTGACAAATCAGAAGCGCTCTTACTTTCTGCATGAATTGTCTTTAAGCAATAACACTATAAAGATAAAGCCAATATAATCACTTTAGATTTGGTCGCATGATTCCCATCAAATTAGATTTGAGCATAATTCCTCAGTTACAAATTTAATTTTTAGCCGGCATTCTAGCCTTCCTTCCTCGTGTTCTGGGCGTCCCGGGTTCGAGTCCCGATTAGGGCATGATTTTTTTCGGTATGCTATCTGTAAGAATAGCACACCGACCGTGCTCCCTGTAAAAAGGGTCTGTGTAAGCGAATGTGATGAGTCTGAAGCTAAAGTCGTACTATTGGCTCCAGTTGGCGCTACTTGAAACAAGAGACGCTCATTCTTCGGCTTAAAATCTGCTGATGTATCAGCGGGACTTGACTATGGCAAGTACCATTAGTAACAACAACAACACAATAACACTCAAGAGAAATAGAGCTCCGTTGTTAAAAGGTTAAAATTTAAAAATTAATTTGGAAATGTAAATTGTTTGAAAAAAAAGAACACTTTATTGTTTTAATTTAGTTTTATTAATGCCTCTTTGTAAAGCAATACTAATGGTATTTTAAGACGGACCTCTAATTTTGAAGTGCGATCAGATGACGAGGACGACACCTGATCTGGCATGCTCCTCTCCACACCACAACACACTAGCAGAATGAGTTTGGTACTGACGGATTTAACGGGTAACAGACACCTTACACGATGGTTCTTCGGTGGACTCAAGCCGAGACCTAACAACCAGGTCTTTGTTGGAATTTCGAACCTTATGTTAATCCGAAAAAGGAAATCAAAATCAAAACTTTAATTGATTGATCTAGTATGTTGGGTCATTATGAATACAGAAAATTGAATAAATACTTCGCAAAAAAATCAAAGAACCAATTTTTTTCAATCGGGAGCAAATATTATATCAAATCAATCATGATCTATCCGATTCTCTTTATTGAATTAGAAATTCGTGGAAATGAAGGCCTCTGGTATGAAATTAACTTGAGATTTTCAATTAATCCGAAGTGAAATATCACAACCGTGAAACTACACTAATGAATTCAGGTCTGGTCACTATAAAATTAGAGATTCGTAAAAGCGAAGATCTCTGAGTAACCACTTTAAGATTGAAAACGTATTACAGAGATTCATTAAAACGACTCAGAGGCCCTGAGTTGAAGAATGTGAGGAATCTAAAGAGAATAAATCTCTTTCTTCCCCCCTCCCCAACAGGAATAAGTGCTCCAGTTTTGATTGCAACAGACGTGAGTCACGACTCTGCTGACAGCCTTGATAGACTTTAAAAAAAAAACTCGATTATTTTGGCGAGGTAATTAAAGCGCCGAGAAAGAACATAATACAGATAGATGGAAACTGATTTCTTTCCTATCACCCAAAATCCGGGGCTTAATTTGCATTGCGCCGGCTTTGGATGGGCTTTCGATCTTGCAGCGTAACCTCGTGTTGGTGCTTGGAGATCATGATGGGATAATACCACAAAGATTGATGGAGCTATTCAGATGAAGTTCAATGAGAATTTCAGACGAAAAAAGGGTAATAATTTATTAAATGAGAATACAAATAGCATTTTTTTGTCCATTTTTTTAAACTGTATTCCAATTTTTTTTCAATGTTTTTCTTAGTTCTGTAATAGAACTGAAATATTTTGACTCGCCTATTATTGCTAATTGATTATCAGAACATCGAATCATTTCTTTTTTCAGAATTTATTAGCCTTTAATATTCATCCAACACAAGAAAGTGGCCGTGAAGTAATCTTTACTCTCTTTGCACACAAAAAGGAAAGATTCAACTCTAGTGATATATGAAACAACTTATTTGTTCACCAAGATCTGCTTTCTCTACCACGCTTTTCTTCTTTTAACAAATGTAGTTGGAAGATCACACATATTTTGTGGCAACCATTTGGTGTATGTGTACCAAATCACTCCACATTCCTGATTTTTGAAATTTGAATTCACCAGAACTGAACTTTCAATCCTGTTCAAATACAATGCAAACATATTAACACGAATTAGCATAACTTCTTGTTTATTATCAATCCCCATACAATGGAATGCGAATAAATATATAAAAATTAAAACAACGTGATCCTCGAGCAGGACTGCTGGGAAGAATCTGGGGCAAAGTACTTGCCCACCAACCACTATCCATACTTCTTCAGTCTGTCTCCCCCTCCTCCTTATCGGAGACAAGTGAGCATTCTTTTTCATCTCAACGCCCGGAGATTTGCTTTTTCCCCTCGGTAAAGCAAATTCCATATTGCATGCCATCTTTCACTAAGGATAACTAGTGTAGAAAAGTAACTTTTATCTATAAAGTTTTCGTTTCAAGCGTGCCTTTTAAATAAAGTTGCGAAATTAAATTTCGTATCTTGAACCATATTTAAATCATCTTTTATTTCACCAGTTATTCCATATTGTAGGGAACATGAAATATTTTTTTCAGTCTGATAAAGATGTAGCAAGTACGAAAATTCGAAGATACTTTTTATATATTTTATTTATTATTCTTTAATTCTTAACTGCAATTGCAACAAATTATTATTTAATATTACTTTTTAATTTCCGAACTCATTTGCTTACAGAAAGTCTGCATTTGTAGACTTCAACAAACGGAAGGAGGCGCTGAAATCAAGACATTTATACACCAAGATTGTTTCTACCCACATTGACACTTTATTAATGCTTATAATGATAGAAAGGGCCTTCGTATGAAGTAAAAATAGTTAAATGTTTTTTGATAAATATTTCTTTCACAACAAATTAATTAAATTCTATGTAAGCCAGAATTTATTAAAGACCGTTAAATTAAGTTTTTTTAAATGATTTTTTAAAAATGACATTATAAGATATTTTTTAAAATTATCTTATAATGTTATTGTTTTAGGGTGAATTGTTACTTAAAAGTGAAAAGAGATTAAATAAAACATTTTATTTAAAATCAAGAGGAATACAAAAAATTATCTTAATGCGATAAAATTACATTAGAAAAGGAGTATTTATTGTTATCTGCTTATTTACGTATTTTCTGCCACCTTGTCACAATTGGTACTCAAAAATAAAATGAATGGGTCATTCTATTTCCCTCTTTGCGCCTTGTAAAAGTGAACCTAAACATTAATATCTCATTATGCACCAATGTATCACTGAAGGATAAAGAATCGTAGGTCGGGTTATTGTCTGTGATTCCAGGACATCAGATCATTTTAATTAAGCTGTTAGATTAAAATTAAGAGTATAAAATACCTCGTGAAGAAACCACAGATTAAAAGCCACGTTTGAATTTCCATAAAAAGGTTATTTGATATGCAGAATAAACAGATCTCGATTTCAAAAGTCTGGAAATATGAAATAAAAATCAACTAATATAGCGAAGAAGGAATTTGTGCAATTAACATCTGCTGATAATGGGCACCAATAGTCAGAATCGTAAGCTAATATATTGTGAATGATTCCAGGATATCAGAGCATTTAATTAGTTTATTAGATCAAAATTAAAAGCGTAAAATTTTTCAAAAAAGAATCCATACACTTATTTAAGCAAAATTCATACTTGAATGTCCATAAAAAAAGACATTTCATACACAGCTGATTAGATTTCCGAGCATGAATTAGAAGTATATATGAAATAAATAAACTAATGCAGCGAAGAACGAATCATTTGTGAGAGTAACATCTGCCTATGTTAGACACCAATGCACTCGGAACGATTCCTGGTATTATGCATGTTTGCCTGGGGACAGCAACTAACTGAAGATGCTACTTATAATAGCAGTTTTTAATGCCCACGATCGCTCAAGGTCACAATTCAAATTTTTATTACACAATCACTCTTTTAAAGGCATATTCCATGAGTTGCACGTTTTGCGATCCTCCTTGCCTCAGCTTTTCCTCGTAAAAACAATTTGTTAAAGGTCGAACCGAATTCCACGCTGAATGGTAACGGGTCATGCATCCTTCAAACAGGTGTCAGAGTTTGGCTATTTGATTATGCGCTGACGATGCTCCGGGGATGTTCGTTTAGTGGACAAATTCCATCTTGGCAGCGTTTTCTGCAATGATTCCATGCTCCACTCCTGCGTCATCATTTAGTGATCATTTATTTTTTAAAAATAACTTTTTTAAAAAAAATGCATGATCACCGTTTTTCTTTTTTTTTTATCAACTAAAAGAAAAATCGACAAATTTCTATATTTTTCAAAAATTAGAAAACTTTAATGAATTTCTTACTCAAAATATTCCCAATAAATTGAAATATGGGTCCGAATTTAGATTAGCTGAAATCGCAGGTCGTTAAATAAAATTAGACACGAATTATTATTTATTAACAAAACAGAATTATGGTAATAATTCTTTCTTTGCATTTAAGTATTACTTAACCCAAATGGGAACTAAACGTTTCTTTTTCCCGAAAAGTGTTAAGTGATATTTCATGATTAAGTATTCAGCATACAAAATCTGTCTATCTTTTGTCGGTCACCTTGTGGATTATTCCAGATATTGGCTGTAATTGATATTAATATGAGTAGGAATTATGAGGTTTTTAATTCACCCCTAACCGAATCCCAATTGTCAGGAATAGATAAAATGAAATATTTTTGAAAATAAGAAAATTGGGTTTTTTTTAAACTTTTTTTTAAAACCAAAAACGTTAGACCCTTCAGATAGCGGGGTTTTAATGGCATGATGTCTACCAGTTACATAATAACTGGTAATACCAGTATTACGGGTTTTTAATACCAGTATTTACGGGTTAATTAGTTTCTAAACCAAGATTAAAATAATGCAAACGAAGAATGGAGAGACTTCTTTAAAAAAAAATAAAGAAATTTATTTAGAGTTATATTGGAATATTTACAGGGTAATATTAAATGAAAAAAAAAAACAAGGAGATATTAAATAAACAGAAAGTTAGATTTTTTCCTCTAGGTGGATGTTAGAAGTAGGAAAACATTATGACTATAAACATGTTACCGCATAGTCACACAGCTTTGCGAGCGGGAACCGTTACCGCATGGAGACAGGCGTCTTTCTTTTACGGATGTTAGTGGCCTCTGGTTCAATATTAATTGGGACAATTTTTCAAAATATCTATTGATAACGTTGTCCTGGAATGTTGTGCCAATTAAAAGTATCGTCCTTTGGGAAAGGATCTAACCTTTTACAACTCACATTTTTAGTTATGTCGATCATCGGGTGTTGATCAAACAATAATGAAGGCAGGTGATGGTTAAATAAAATAGTTCTGTGGGATACCCTACATATATATAATATATGTTATTTATACTTGATAATTCATGCCTTTAGCTTCGCTTTAAAATCTGGCAAAAATGAGATATAGCAATAACGTTAACAAAAATGCTTCTGATACTGTTTACAAAAGTGTTTCTCAGCATCTGATACAATAATTCCCCTTTCAACCTCCCTTTTATGTTATTGGAGAGTTACTGCAGCCCTGAAGCTATTATTTACTTCTTTCCTGACCAAATCTCTTCCACAGCTTACTGCTGTGACACAAATTACAGCTTCATAAATTTCTTCGATAGTCCTGGCTGTGTTCTTCGGCCAGCTCTTTGATCCACTGGTATATCAGTAATTTTGGACCAGAGATACAGTCTTATCGATTAAGGCTCTACAGGCCATAGAAGTCACGTACGGCAACGCTATCTGGGTCGAAATTTCTTTTAAATAGATACCAGTGATAACTACCTCCAATAAGTACTTAGCACTGGCTGATACATGTGACATCATGATGTCCCCTCGCTAATCGTTCTGCGAAGATTCGCTTTTTTATCTTTTTTCATTTTGATTATGTACATTATGCGAATCACTCGTTATGAGAGGTATTCGTAAATCAAGGTTTTATTGTTATTTAACTTTAAAAAAAAACAATCCAAAGATTATTTTCTCAAGCATAATAGTCATAATTCTAAAATTTATTGATTATATAAGCAGATACAAATGCCTTCAGGAATTACACGTGAAAATTATGAAAGATTTGTAAATTCACTAAAACTGAAATGCATAGACGTTGTTGTTGTTTTTTTAATGATGCTTTTGTAATATACGTCAATGCAAAAATCTTATTCCGTTGTTAAAGTATAACTTTCCGATGCCAATAAATATATAAACATAAAATAAATTAACTACCTTTTATTTTTTTAAAAAAAATGTAGTTTCGTTTATTGTCTGTACGACCTTCAAAGACTAATGAATAAATAAAAATACTAAGCTGTTTTTTCCGAATACCAAATCAAAATATCATCAATTTTGCTTTAGTAACAATCACTTAATAAAAACAGGCTTCGATTTGTTATGCTTAGATAATTGCAAAATGTTTAGTGCCCAATCGTCTGAGATTACTCGTAAAAGATTAGGGAAGAAAAGATAGGCACAGTGTGATACCGACGCTTGAAGGATGGGGATGTCTATTATTTCATCAGAACTCGAGATAAGTAATCATTCCCTAATCAAAGACATCTCACAAAGTATTGATAAATCACGCCGTTTTAATTTGAGAACAAGGTTTTAACCCCATGAATAAATTAAATTCCGTCGCAGATCGAACTCCCCTGGAGAAATATAAAAGCATTAATAACGAAAGTTTGACAAAGATAATTTCATTAATTGTCAAAGGGTTATCAGTGATTAATTGTGATATCTGATTAATTTGTACCTTTCCAGTTTTATATATTGCAATGGGCCATTTAGGATTTGATTTCCTTCAGCAGAAACGAAAAGATGATAATAAATTTTTCAGGATTAAAAAGAAAAGAAAGAAGAAGTTAAAAGCAGAAGCAAGGAGAGAATTCATTTGGCTATCTCGTTTTTAGTCTTTGACACCACGCGGCGCGACTTACATTACTTCCATATTAATTAAGGGAGTGTGCAAAAAAGAAAAAAAGTCACTTTTCGGCGGTCATATGCAGAATAGATAGCCGTCAAGGATGTCAGAACAACTTCAATGACCTTCAACATAGAAAAGAAAGAACCGGACTATTGCATTGGTGCATTGAGGTGGAACAGAAAGTTATTGGCACCTGATAATGATCTGTGGATGTTCGTTTCAACAAAATCCTACAAACCAAAAAAAATATTTCAAATAAGCAATAAAAACTCTTAATTGGAAATTTTTAACAAATAATTTTTAAATTTGATTTTTTTAATGTCGAATTTCGTTCTACACTAATCCACACCTGCCCCCGAAATAATTATATAAATTCAACGACTAGTAAAACGAAACACAAAAAGCGCTTTCATAATTTTTGATGTTATAAGTGTAACCACTTTTGTATAATTATGCAGCAGATTTTTTATCACTTCAATAAAAATTTTGTTTTATCATCGGCACCTGATACGGATCTGTGGATGCTCGTTTTAACGAAATCGTACAGACCAACAAAAATATTTCAATTAAACAGCAAAACTCTTAATTGGAATTTTCGTATTTTATGATTTTTTTAAAAATGTCTAATTTTTTTCCATACTAATCCACGTTTGCCTCTTAACAATCTAAATAATCTTAAAAATTCGATGACTAGTAAAAAGAAATACATAAAATTTATATATATATAAAATTTTTGACTGTATGAATATTATAACTTTTGTCTAATTATATAGCAGATTTTTTTATCACAGTAATATAAATTTTGCATTTCATTGACTTTTTGGTAATTTAATTATTTAAATTTGGCAATATTAAATTACCTAATTTATTCTTTTCTAAAGAACTAGACTCACAAAACAGTGATTGAATGACAGGGGAAAGGCCGAAGACATTATAGTAAATGTCCAAGACACTACCCTCAGCAAGGGCCTTATAAAAGCAAAACTTCAAGCTTGATTTATTTTTTTAAACCAGAGGAGATAACAAATTAGGAAGAAGAGGCCACATTAAAAAAATCATAATATATCTTCGGTAAGCCCATGTTACGCTGTTTCATCTATAACTGGATATTCTTAGAGGACGTCGTCAACATAAATTTAAATATATCTATAACCCACTCTTCCATTAATGAGCAATATGAAAGCATGATACTATTTCCTTAATTTTTGTTGCCGTTGCATATAGTTGATTTATATAGATGCATAAATTGCTCTGTCGTATATTTTCTAAAGTTAGAAAGAAATGGATAAAGTGATCAACTATCGTATCAAACATTTTTTCATTGTCTTATAACGGCAATCAAAAAAGCCTCCACGTATCTTCGGCCTCATTTATAAAAATAAAAAGGAACACGTTTTTTTTTCTCATCACGTGCTTGTATAAAATTTTCTAGATGGAAGTTTAGAAACAATCTCACAATTTCTTAGAATTAAATTTGCAGGTTATACTGAAAGTCAATTGCAAACATGAAGGTTAGAATACGTGATGAGAAACACAGACTTAACTGTCAATGAATTAATTAAAACAAAATGATATACCAGCTAAAACTTGAAGCGCTGATTTAATGGAATAAGATTTCACAGTATCACCACAGTATCACCATCACACCATCGCGAAAGTAACATCACTGAAAGTCGTAATTAGTACCGTAAATATAAGGACAAATAAAGCGCAATATCAGTATTAAATCTACTGAAATATTTAAATGAGTGTTCAAAAGATTTGCCGATTGAAGCAACACGCTTCTCAAATCGTTTATTGAGGCAAGGAGGTTATTGCAATTGAGATTCCTGAGATCATATAGGTTTCCACTATCTGGCCCAAGAGTCATGAAAATTCATGAAATCTTATAATACAGTCATCTATTCCAGTTAATGCGAAGCATTTAAAGTCGATAATGGCGTAGCAGACATCAAGCGCTCGGTGTAAAGTTTTCGTTCCTTTTTCTTTCCACCTTCCCTCAACCCACAACCCAATCTTCTTGTTACCGCCGGTTTCATTTTACAACGCCTAACAGTGCGAACTGCATGTGTAAGGCGTTGTAAAATGAATTAATTTTTCAAAAAAAAAAAAAAAAAAAAAAAAAAAAAAAACTTGCCTTCGTCTTGATGCATATGAATGGCGGTTTAAGTATCTGTAACCGTAAGGTGTCCCTTCTGAACGCTTCTGAAAACCATGTTGATGTTGTTTCTAATGGCACTTTCCATGGACAAGCTTGCTAATGCAGTCAGTGCTTTTAAGCCGAGGATGCGACACTAGCTTCAAGCAGCTCCAACTAAGGCCAAGAGTGCGGCTAAAGCCGCAGTTACACGACCTGTCGTATCTCCGACGAATCACGCGTCCCCCCATATTAAACCTCTTGCGGTTTCTTGGAGTCCTTTGATGCCTGGACACTTTACCGACAATTTTCGGGAAAACTTCGGACGCGTCCACAGACGTCAAAGCACCCCAAGAAACTGCAAGAGGGGTAAAACGGGGGAACGCGTGGCTCGTCTGAAGATTCGATGAGTCGTGTAAACGCCGCTTAAACTATCACGCTTCACATTCGCTTGCACATCCCCTTTTTACAAGAGAGGTTGGAGGCCCATTCATACATCTCACATATAGAAACGAAGAAGAGCAACCATGTCTGAAACCGGGACTGGAGCCCAAGACACGGAGAAGACTCGCTACTCCTGTGCCATGAAGTTGGCTCGAATCCCCGATACACCAACGAGGCATGGCTGCGTTCTTTTAATGCTGCGGGGACAAACTAAGAAGCTCGACTCTCAAATCGAGAAATTCTTAGCAGAAAGACGAAACCAGACGGCAAAACAAGTGTCAAAAAATATCGCTTCCGTAGGTGATTTATTTTCGTTCCCGCGGAATGCATCCGAACTCACTTAAAATTCCAATCAGGTGTTTCGCTTGTCGTCTGTCCGGCGCGTGCATTCACCACTTGTTTTGGAATTCATCAGGTATGATAAAGTGCTTGACATGTAAGGATGAAATCGTTTAGAATTTCAAACAGCAAAATAGACTGGCAACTTTTGAATTATAATTATATCAGATTTTTTTCACTGCTTTATTTAATTTTTATCGTACGTCTTTATTTTACATTAAAAAAAAATGCAATACATCCATAATGAGCTAAAAAAAGAAGTTTAAATCACAAATATTTCCATAAAATTTACAATTTCATTTCTGCTGGTGTACCGCAGAGGAATAAATAATATTTTATTGCTTTCATGTCTCCAGAAAAGTATAGTCGAACATCAAAAATGGAATACCATTATAGGGGGTTCTTTCGTTATAATTGTTATTATTAATTTATAACATCTAGCTCATTTAAACAATTATATTTAATCACCAAAAACATTAACACAAGGTACTTTAAAAAGATAAATGTTATAATTGCCTAGCTGTAACAAAAATTTTAATTCTTAAAGTTTGGAAATATAGTTAGTTCATTTTATTGCGTCCGTGCTCTGTTATATTAGCGGTAGCAATAAACTAAATGATGACCCATACTTATGACTGCCGTCTGTTTGTCCGTAAGGTAAGCACATGCATCTGTCACAAATTTAATAATATTGATATAATTTCATTTTTTAAATATTTTGTGAGACATTGAATAGAATTGAAATGTAATTAAGAATTTTTCTTATTAACCTCCCGATTATTATAATTCATTTTATCGTTTAAAACTAGTATTGTATGTCAGAGATATAAAAAATATTATATGATATGTTCATTTATGTTATTTTATATGCCTATGTTATGTATTTTTTTTTTCATTATGACTATAACAATTCATTTTGAGGGAAAACAAATGAGTACTCTAGGAGAAAATAATGAAAATGTAAGTTAATAAAAAAGACTGACAAGGAAAAAAGTGATTTACTCAATGAAATGTATTTTATCCTTTAGATATTGCGACTGACAAAAAGTCGCGAAAAGATTATAACAGCGTGTTCTTTTAAATTATATAATTTAATTTCGCCGTGAAAATGCATGGCTCGTAATTAAATAATTAAAACTTGATCAAAACCAGAGTTTATGAAACTATTTTATCCATCATCTCTCGCTGGGCAAAATAATAATTAATATACAAATCACTTTTGCTAAAAACGGAAATGAAGAAAATTCATGATAATATTAGATCAAAAATCTCCGAAAAAACTGAAACGAGACATTAATCCAAAAAAAAAAAATCAAACCAGACATAAAGAAATTTTAATTCTCTGTCATTTGAATTATTTTCAGATTTCTGGTTTTTATTGCGCATTCTGACCGTAGATGTTTACTCCTCAGGTTTAAAAAAAACTTTTTAAAAAACAGCTTCCTAAGAAGAAAAAATATATAGTTATAGTTTCATACGAATACTAGGAATCATTATTGCAGGCATGAAAAATTAATTTATAACCGTGTAGATGAAAAAAAAACGATTTTAAAACAAAAATCGATTCTTCACCTCTCTATGATTGATTTAAAGCCAATTCTTATCTGAAAAGTTACTACGAACCGGTCGAATCTACCGGCGAGCAGCAGTCCACAATTCGCAATAAAAAGCAGGTTTTTGATCTACGAGTAGATGTAGGAGGCATTGAGAGAGAAGTAATTTGTGGGTCTAACGATCCTCCACGCTCGTGCTGAAAAGTCAAAAACCAAGAACAATAAGGCAGTCTAAAATATTTTCCTGAATACCGTCAAGACCGGTCTAAAGTTTCATAAGGTAAGTGAGCAGCAGGATTTGATTCGAAACCAGCTGGTCTAGTCTCCCCAAAACTTTCTCGTATACTCTCTAATGAAATTGAATTTGCATTTTAAATGCATTTTTCCCCACCCGACTGAAACCAAAATTTGACACAGAACTTTACTGGCAGTTGCAAAACCACATATCAAATTTTGATATATTTAAATCATTGCATTTTAAAGTTATCCCATTTAAATGCTTCTGAAAGTACATGCCGGTTGATAAACGTTCAACCTCTTTTTGAATTTATTACAAAATTTGGCTAGTGTCCACGCTTTAAATGTTATAGCTGTCTACCGAAAATTTATTTATTTGTCTTTCGCCGTTTTTCAGTTACCGAGATCACTTATATTCGAACAATCGAGTGAAGAGACTGCTGGCCATATTTTACTTAAAATCAGAAATCTTTTTGAGTTATCTTTGACACAAGCAGACAGACAGACAGACAAACAAAATGCCAAAATATGAAACCTCGAACTCAGGGAGTTTTAAACTATATATATATATATATATATATATATATATATATATATATATATATATATATATATATATAT
>JAOUZG010053093.1:8335347-8352423 GCA_026289955.1 Argiope argentata
TATATATATATATATATATATATATATATATATATATATATATATATTCGAGGGAAATGCCGGCGTCCTGTCACAGAGGAAGCGCGCCTTCCTCGAGATCTGGATGCCCCGAGTTCCAGTCGCGGTCAGGGCATGGTAGTTCTGCTTTCTATCTGTGAGATGTGAGAACATGCACCCCTGCAAAAAGGAGTTGTGCAAGCGAATGTGATAAACGTGCATCGTCTTCATATGAGCTAGAAGTCATACTTCTGCCATCCGGTGCTCAGGTGTACATACCCTCAGAAGCTACTGCACCTCCTCCTTTCCATTGTAAAGCGGGCACGAGGTTATCATCATTCAATGGGAATGTCAACATTTATGTTATAATTTTTTTTTAAAAAAAAGTGGTAAAAAAGTGAACTAATTTAAGCACAGAAACCATACTTAAATCAAATATTTAGATAACACTTCGTATCCTCCAAAACAATTAATAGCTTTGACTGAATGACCTTAAAACACAAAATATTGACCTTTTAACGGTCTCAAATTTATCCAAGCCCATCACCCCTCCTCCCTTGATTTTAATAATAATGTATTATTATTATTATTCACTTCAATACATTACTCGTAACAATGTCTTTAAATGTTGTGGAGAAGTTTCAACTCCTCCATCACAGCATTCAACAGTGAGTTTTTAAAAATCATTAATAGGATTTTCACTTTCGCTGTTATTTCGAAATATATTCAATTTTTGACTGCTGTAAGCATTTTCAATTGAATTCGCGTTTTCCAGTCATATCAAGTAACGAGGTGAAATGTTTTATAATGCGTTTTAATAGTTTAAAAATTTAATAATCTGAGCCAAGAAACTGATCCCCGAAGGCGGCTTGTGTAAAATAAATGTCTCGCTTATTATTGCTTAAATGTATTTCTGCTATGTATACAACAAATTACAACCTTAAGTATGAAGGTCACGGACATTTGTCTAAACTATTACTTGATGACAAGTCTATTTATTTATGAAATCAGAACATGCTCGGTTTTTCATAGATCGCATGCAGAAGTGATTTTCAATATTTGTAAATAATTCATTTTAATTTCCATTCATTTATCTATGTTAATTTTTTATGTATGATACATACATGGAAATGAAGTTGCGAACCATTTATTATCAATATTGTTTTAGATGCAAAAAAATGCTGTAATGTGATTCGGACAACTTGAACGAGGTATATTGCCTCTGGATAAATTTAGTGGGAGGGGGATGAATCATTGTTAAATATTACCAGTATTTATATGGCATGATTAGCATATCTCTGTTTTTATTAATAAAATAAAGAGATGCAGATTTTTCATACATCCTTCAATGGAAGACATTTTTTAAAAAATTTTACAGATGGGAAATTACAGATGCTATCATAGGCTTTTCTGTCTTTAGCTTTGTTCTCTGCGCCATACACTTCTTACATATTTCTTTACTCACGAATGTCGAACGTTTCAGAAGCCCCACTTCACAGCCAAACAACGAACTTATGATTGTTTACTACACCCCCAAATGTTGCTTATGAATTTCTTGAAATTCCTTTCGATGATGACGTGACTCCGAATACGAATAGCTTCGTCCAGAGAACTATTTTTCCGAACGAGGTCAACGACCAATCAGCAAGGGAGATAATCATCTTTGGTAATGGGGAGTCCCCCCCCCCTCTTTCTACATTCCTCCTGTTCAAATATGAAGTTCAAAAATACGCGAAAACTTGAGATAGATTTCTCGTACCCAAAACGTAATGTTGGTTTAGGAGATAAGGTGGCCCGGGATCTGGGCTAAGAAGCGATAAGACTCAAACAAAGGACCAGGTGTAGGATTATTGCGACATCTCAATTCTGAAAGACAGCATATTTTTTGTCGCAAGTTTAGATCAAAGCATCTGAACTTCTGACAATTTATATAACTAATATGACCACATGTCCTGCATAATCATGATATTCCAAGATTTTATTTTCTTGTCCTACATGAGAAAAAAAAGCCTCAGATTATTAATTGAGGCTTTTTTTAAAATTAGAATAATCCTACCTCAAGATTATTAATGCTTTTTTAAAAACTATTTTTAATATTAGCTAGATCACAAAATATCACTTACGTATAAGAATAATCCTACCCGACTTCTATTGTGTGTGTTTTACGGTAAATGTGATTTATCCAGTGCTTACGCATAATTACAGATCATTTATTACATTTATTAATTGCTACTAAATTTATCAGAGATTATGAATTATCGCCATACTTTTTTTTTATTTTACAGTAGCATCTATAAATTCCATCTCAAAAACAATAACCTCCCGATGAAAGTAAATAACATCAATTAAATATTATAATTCAGTTATATATTGTTTAGGGGGAACAGACCCAGGTTTAAGAAGGCGTTAATTCATCGATTATCACTTCATACTTTGCTCCTATTTATAAAATAAGAAATCGATTACATTCTGATGCCTTAGACTGCCCAAAAATTTATCTGTAACATGTGCACTGATCAAATGAAAGAACAATGCATGCGCGCATTTCTAAAACTGCCCTTGGATACAGCCCGTCAGTTAAATTTCAATGGATTTATTATGGGCTTAAACGTCACCTTAATTACTAGAGCTAACTGATGGGAGGTTAAGATAAATGATCCGATTATGTAAATGAGATATTAATTCAATTATCGTAATTAAGAAGAAAGCATCAGCGATGAGGGAAGGAATGTAGAGGGGCGTGCAGAACTGAATGAATGTGCCACGCATCGATTTCGGTAGGTTACATGATAATCCAAGACACATTCTCAACAGCAGAACACGGATGGATGGATCTTACATGAAGACCGGGATTTCTTTCCCTGGTCCCAGGGTCTGATTAGCCAGCAGTTAATGTCAGATAATTTGCTGTCCTTTTTTCTGCATTCTTTGAGTAGTGAGGTAGGTATTGGAGGGTATACCAAGTGCTTTATTATAAACGAACTACATGTTTGTGTTTATGTTGTTTTTGCTCGATCAATAAAAAAATTAATATTTCTTTATAATTATTGTAAAATATTTTCTAATTTATGCTTACCGTTTTATATAATATGAACTACATATTAAGAAACAAAAGTCGGTATATTTCTTTTAAATTCGATCCCTTTCTCAATCCAGGGCGAAAGTCAGAATATAAATGTTCACCGGGCATTTTACTTAAGGCCATAGCTGACTTTACAAAGCATTCAATAACAATGCTGAAATGTTTCTTTTCTAGAAACTCCCCCCTCCCCTATTCCCGTTTTCAAATTTACCTCGAGATCATAAAACTCCTCCCCTTTGCACCTGTAAAAATTCCCCTTCTTTTGTTCTTTTTCATCTGCCCCAAGGTTGCGAGCACGTCTCAGAGCGGGAAAAATTCTTTCAGTGGTTGGTCAGTAAACCATTCGCGTAGCCCCGCCCAATTCGCGCTGAAGAAGCGGCGCGGCGCCGGGGGTTTTATGGACACAAGTGCTGTAAATGAAGTGGGTTAATGAAAGATTCTGCGGGCGTGGAAAGTGGCACACTCTGCGGCATTCTTCCTCCTCTGTGTGGTCGGAAAAGAAACATTTACCCATTCCTTCAACTTCTCATAAACATTCGACTTCATACACACAGTCGGGGCCTGACTAAGACAGGGGCATAAGAGACAGTTGCAACATAACTGAGGCTTCCCAAATTGAGTAGAAATTTTATTATCATGTCAGAACATGAAGTTGTTTTTGGCATGAGATTTTCGGCGTCAACAAAAATCTAGGTGAAAAATAAAACAAAACTCCGTGGGCGAAAAATAAAAATTTTACTATCGGTGCGAACATCTAAAAAAAACAGCTTTTAATAACGCGTTGTCATTGCATTTACAAAAGCTCTGATGTAAAAAAATGATTTAATGACTACAGCAAATAAAACGTAGAAAAATATTATTTTGAACACTTGATTATATGAAATGATATAAATAGGAATTGTGATATTTTTTTAATTAATTGAAACGTTTGCAATACTAAAGTTACTGATGAATAAAAATATGAACACGTTAAATAAAAAATATATAATTTAAAACGAATAAAAATATAATTTAACTCGCACGAGCACGTGGTGCTTGGCCGTTCAAGAAATGATGTTCTGACATGATACGTTGAAATATGCATAGCAGATTTCATTTTAAACTTTTTTTTTACATTTCCTTCTTTAATGAATGCTCTTCATTACTAAAGTAGTAAAGTAGAGGGGTCCCCAAAGAAATTTTTGCCCCTGACCCCAACTAGGCTAAGTCGGTCCCTGTACAAAGTTTGAAAGCTTAAGTGATCGGGGGGTTACGGACAAAAGAAGGAAAAAAAATCCACCACATTTTTCTTCTTGACTTTTTCTTTCTTCTGCTTTGTGCATTTTGTTTGTTAATCCAGAAATTGGGATTGGCATAATGAACTATTCGAAGTAATATAAAGGATAGGCAGGCTAGATAATCCGAATCTGGATAATCCGAATTATTAGGAATTCTCCTCTCTTTCTATACACATATCTATGAAAACATACTTTTTAAAAAACTTCTCATATATGAAGAACAAGAAAACGATTGTAATCATTACAAAAATCTGCACTCGAAATTTTAACGAATATCTCCGTGTTACACCAATTTGAGATCAAAAGACAAATTTTTCACATGCCCGTCTGTGAGAATAACGTAAAAAGTTTTAGCTAGACGGATGAAATTTGGTATAAGGTTTTTACACTAAATATGTAAATTTTGTCAAATTTTGAACAAAATTCGTTCGGCGGAAGCCCGGCTGAACTCGAGATTTTGACGAATCTCCACGCTTTATAATTCCCTCGGTTCGAAAAAACACAATTTTTGGAATACGCCTGTCTGTCCATTTGTTATGAAGATAACTTTAAAAATCAGAGCTTTTTGAAACTCAGAAAAAATTAATTTTCTTTTCCATTTTACAATACTGGCATTTATGCGAGAAAAAAATAGTACTAAGATGAATGGTGGTTGTTTCTCGCTTGCTTGGGGTACTGAAATTGGTTAGGGTGGCTACGATTCTTTATAGATGTTGGAACGCACCTTTTAAACAGTGTTTCGACAGCGTGGAGTCCATTCGTGGAGCTTCCCGCAGGTTGTCGGTGAAAAGAACTGACATCAAAGAACTCCAGGAAACCAAAAGAGAGGGGAAAGTGTGCCTGCATCCAGATGAGCTCATATCGTTGGATCGGGGCTTTAAAGAGCAAGGTTATACCATGATTGGTGATGGCCTTTAGCTCTCAATATTAGTTCCCGACATTGTTGTTGCAGCGATTCGGTCATCCAGATTTTTTCGTGCACCTCTGAGTGGTCTTTATAGTATGCTATGCCCCTGCACCCCCATGCAACTGTATTGCAAGATGCTATGAAGACAAAATAATAGTGCGCTTATGATACTTTAAAAATTTAAGTAAAATTAAAGTTATCGAAAGAATTAGCCGCTATTTGTTCTTCGCCGATTGTTCCTGGCCTTCCAAGTTCTGCTCTCTTGTTGGGAATTTTAATTAAGATAAATAATCAAACTTACCTTGTAAAAAACTAAATATATCTAATGTAAACAAATTACTCGGTATAATTCTAGCAGTCTTTGACGACCAGTTTGTTGTTTTTTTAAGCTGTCAAATGGTTCATGCAAATTGCACGTAAATATATATATATATATATATTAAATTCTCTTTATGATTTGATACCACTAGGAAGATCATGAATTCAAATGAATTAGTTTAATGCAAATTAAAGAAGTATATACAGTATGAGAAATAAAAGGGCAAGAGAAAATCTCACTACAGGTGAGAAGTACGCATTTGGATGTTTTGAAGGAAGCATTTGAATTACATCATAATATTTAAAAAAGTATATATAGTATCAAATCAATTATCATCATATTGTATTTAAAATATTATTAAATTCAATTACTATTAAAAAGATAGCATTTTGAGAATCATAAGATAAAATCGTTTTTGAGGATAACTATAATGGAAAATTTGAACGTCATTTTCCGTTGTGAAGTCATAGTTATAACTCATCAGTTGATGGTTAAGCCTTTATTTATTTATTTATTTTTGCACCCGAAGGAGCTTTGAAGCCATTTTTTGATTTTTTAAATATCTTCTTTCCTATGTTTGAATGAATCTTTTCTTCAAACACGGTAGACACGGCAGAAAAAAAGGAACAAAATATTATTCTTCAAATCATTTCTAAAAATATTTTGCATCTTTATTAATTAGCAAGCGTTGAATTCAATGATGCTATAAAAGATTAATTAAAGCAATCTGAAATTCAAATTATTGTTTGTTCATATTTGATTGTTGCTATTTGAGTGATTTTTGTGTAATAAGAGTGCCATGTACGTAAGCTTTTTATTTGTAACGATTTATTAACGACAGCCCAATTCTTACTCAGTTTGATCTAAGAATCCAAAGTATCGTTCAGCAGCGGAACCAAATATGATTTTCGAAGTCTAGACAGAAAAATTTGCTCTTAGATAACCACTATCCAAGCTCTAAAAATATGAATAACAAAGTTTTTGGATATTTTAACCTAATTTTGACGAAGTTCTGTAGGTAATAAATGCCTTCACAATCACATCACAACTTCCTTTATATTATATAAACATCCTTTATATATATATATATACAGCAATGAGAATGATTGAAATTTAACTATTCCATTTTTAGCCAAAGAAATGGTCCATTTGTAAAAGGTTCAGAAATGGTAGCATGAATTCCTTTAAGTTTTTTTTTAATTCAAAATTCTATTTTTATTTTTTCTCAAGACAGGTTTTCAAAAATTGGAGATTAATCCACCTCAAACCCATGATAGTTAAACCTGGAAATCAGAATTTTTGTAGTCGGGCCGCTTTGCAGGTGTCTATTCTCAGAAATAGCAATGTCTTCATTAAAGATGTATAATGGCGAGGATACGCCAAAGAAAAATAATAAGGCTACCTTTGTACTTTCCGAAATAAATACAACGTTTTCCAAAATTTAATAACATTAATACCGAAAAGCTATTGTTTTAGAAACGTGTGAAAATTTGCAGTGACGCGCTCAGAGATGAAAGCGTTATGATTGCTCTCGGTTAGATGGGGAAGGATTGTGAGAAAGTCAACGAAAAGGAGTAATGACAATGAACAAACAATCCGAGGAAGAACCGCAACTACTAATTTGCTCTTAGAGGCGACCACAAATAATAAAATATCACATTCGTTTGCATTTGAGCTTAAAACTTGTTTTCATGCGGTCTGCGAAATAGGTTAACTTCTTGTGAGGTAAAATATAAACTTTTTTTTAAAAAATAGGTAGTATTTTTCAAAGCAAACCTCTGACTTACTCTACATATTTGAGAGAACGCACGATACTATTTGGTTTTCACATTCTCCAATGTTAAATATTTGAGTATCCAAAGTTATAAATTAATTCACTCGAGGTTCATTAAATCATGTATTCTAATGACAAACTCAAAACTTTTATTAAAGTTAGAAAAATAAAGTTTTCGAACAGCATATTGCTGAATATTTTTGTATTAAATATGCATATTTTTTTCTCCATCACTTATTTAAATAATAGTAAATTGTAAAATTTATTTTAATCTTAATATATATATTTTGTTAGGGGAAAAATGTGATTTGATTTTATGAATTTTAATGCGGGACGCTATAAGTATTACGAGTTCAATTTAATTACATTAATGTACCCTTGTGAAACAGCATTAGGGCTATTTTGGGATGGACCTCATAGTTTTGAACTGCGACCAGATGACGAGTACAGCACCTGAGCTCGCACCTCCCTCACCACACCATGCGAGCGGACTGGCGGATTTAAAGCGCAACAGTCCCCCTTACACGACGCTTCTTCGCTGGTGTCGAAATTCGAACCAGAAACCTTACGACTAGCAAGCCGAGACATTACCACCGGACCACAGCAGCCTCTATGCATCACGGGAGAGAGAGAAGAATATACAAAATGCAGCCTTTGGAGTGCTCAATATTGCTAGTATTTCGCCCATTATTGAAATAATAATTCCTTTTTGAATCACATTAAATACATCGTTTAAAAAATAAAAAATAAAAATTATCTTAGTTCTAAAACATGGATTTCTTCCTTTAGCTTTTATTATAAAAAATAACGTAAAAACCTTATTTCAAGGAACAATAGCGAAAGCTGTAACAACAGGCACTTGTTCATGCAAGTGGGCACAAAATTCTCAAGCCCATAACTGGGTATGGAAGTGAAAATTCATCATCAAGGGACAAGGAAATTGCAATTTCTAATTTTTTTTATGTATTTTCTAATTTTAAAAATCATTTATCTGAAGAATGATAAAGGGCATATGCATGATCTAGCAAAGGTTCTTCATATTGATTGACAGTACATGACTAGAATTGTAACAACACTTGATGTAACTGGAACAAAGACTTCTTTCCTATTTAACCTCGCTCTTGATTCACAAACGGAAGTACCTTGGCCAGAGTTCAGTACCGGCGTTCCGCAGTCATGGTAACATCAGTTCAGTTATAAATCCTAAGAATTTTCTATTTTCTATTTTGACGTCAGATTAAGCAGAAGGCGTCCTAGATTTTGATCAGTAGTCCCCTCCCCCCAAAAAAACCCTGCATTATCTCGATTAATAGTTTAGGAAATCTGATTATTTCAGTATAGAAGAATCTAGATTACAAAAGATCATCTCAATAGTCAGCAAACACGCAGCTGGTAGACATTTTGGAATCTCATCTTCATTTCCCAAACATTTGGAAACGCAGATACAGAACTCCTTTTCCGCACCTTTGTAAGCATATCCGCAGATGTATGAATCAGGATATGTCAGGGGTTTATCGAAGTTCAGCCGAATAGAAGTTCAAAGATCATCTAGCAAAAGGGTTCGGTGAAAATCCAACAGCTGCCTGACAAATATCGTCCCTCGCCACTTTCTTCTCCCCAAGTTCTAAAATTAAGATATCTTTAAGCGGTTTAAATTTCATTTCTGTATTAAAATAATTTTTCAGTTTAAAAAAGCTGTAATAACAATTGAAATTACTCGCGTGTCATTTTCCAGAAGGTTGGCTTTAGTATCTCGCCTATCAATAAAATTTCAAAGCGATTTCAAGAAGAAATCAGAGAAATATTTAAAAAATATTTAATTTATTATAAACATTATTATTCAAAATTTACTGGAATCACTTATTTCTAAGGTAGTCAGCGAAATGCGAAGAAGTTTGGATGGCTGATATCTGTAAGTAAATTCAAATGAAAAAAAACTATATTGAGAATTTTAAATTATATTTTATTTCAATTTTAATGATGAAAAGTGAAATTGGTAAATGCGTATACACGGCTCTTATAAATAAAATGGAAGTACAGAATTAAATCATTTTCTCACTTCAGCAAGAAAAAAAAAGAAGAAGAAGAAGAAGAAAATTTCACCCATGAACCAAAGTGCTTAGAAAGTTCCTTTGAATTTCAGAGTCGAATCATCAAAGAGGTAAATGATAATCCGTTAGTCGCTATCTCTAATATGTGAAACTGACAGCCCACAGTTATAACTTGTGGAGCTGATCAATAATGCAGCATAGGAAACAAAATATTTAAAGAACTTCTTGGATTAAATTTACTTTTCTGAATTTCTAATGTAATTCTAGGTGAAATTGCGGCATTGTATTAAAAAAAAAACAATTTTGCAATTCGTATTTTTAAGGCAATTTACAATTTTCAAATCTTTGGGGGAAAAAATCGTCTTTTATTTTTACTTTGATTTCAACGATATTCGTATAATACATTGTGATTTAAAAATGAATAGTTATTTACACACTTCAAAATGAATGGCGAGTTAGAAAACTCTTATGTCCAACTCTGCATAAATTGTTGCTAAAATTTAATTACTTATAACCAGATCTTATCTATTAAATACATATCACCACAACTAACAATATTTTGATAAATAGTTAATAAATCTTCTTTATAAAAAAGCAAGTAAACAAATGAAACAATACTTTAACACAGTGTGATGTATTTATCTTGTTTACTACAAGTTGAAAATCTAATCCAAACGATTTATTAGCAAAGAATCGGAATTGAAAATTGAATAAAATATAATTCATTATGTTCTTATGCTTTCATATATTTTTTATTTCTGTTTATTTTCATTATTTCTGATTTTTTATTATAAATAATTAAGTTCTAATTTAATTAAAAAAATTATTATTTTAAAAATGTATGTCTGAATTTGTTAGAATATCAACACCTCTTCTAAATGTTCGGTCAACATTCGCACAAACGTGCTGCCATCTATGTACCATTGTAGAACTTAAAATAGATATTTCATAAAATAATATGAGCTGCCATCTACTGGATAGGAGATACATAATAAAAGTTTATTATTATTTCATAGATGAATAATTTAGCTAAAGTATTTCTGTCCAAATTTTTATTCCTGTCATTAACGATTTCTCATCTGACACGAAAGAAAAAAAAATCATATCAGATTGCATCACTTATTTCCCTAAATTTAAAATTGGATATAAAGTGTTGAATGATAATACAAATTATTTATTTGTATTATTATTCAATAATTTCAATAGTTTCATCAAATAGAGTCTGAATTTGCATGAATACTTGGCTATCTTTGAGAAAATTGGAATATATAAGGCATATTAAGAATAAGAAAAAAAGTTAATGCTGGAAGCTCAGTTCACAAATGTTCTTTTTCATTTTTATTTTGTACATTGTATAAAATATAATGATGTAGTTCACAGATTTTCTTAGTAACCAATTATATTCTTCATGTTTTTTAAATGTCTTGAAATGACTATTTTCTACTTAATTATTTAAATTAAATAAAAATTTCATAAAATTCCGATATGAGAAAACAAATGTCGATCATCTTATTTTTTAAATTTTAATTTTTCAATTATTCAAAAAATATTAAGCCCTCTTTTATAGACATAAAGTATCAAAAATTCAATATATGTATGCTAATAATCAAATGAACGAAGCATTATGAGATTCATTAAGAATAATTTAATAGTTGAAATAAAATTTTATCCATGAAGCAAGTTTTTCTTAATAGAGAGAAGTGATTTATTTATCCCATTTTTATTATTTATTTACAAAATTCTTGACTTAATTTAGAATTATGAGAGTTATTAGAAATTAAAGAAAAAATTTCTTGATTTCGAAATATTTTGTTTGATTATCATTTTTAAACTAAAACTCGAATTTAAACAACTCTGTTAACATAAAAAATTCTCTATAGAATGATTAAAATGAGCAGAAATATTACCAGTTAATTATTATTATTATTATTTAATTAAATTATTTTTCCGCATATGCAGCTTGCATACTTCAGTTGTATTCTTTTGCTGACAGACGAATTACTATTTCTCTCAATATTGTTTTATACGTTTCGAAATAGAGGGCGCCACTTGTGACATTGTGACGTACATTAACTTGTGACATTATTTGAAACGAAAGTAAAATTTCCTACTGCATATAATATATCTTAAAACATTATTGTAATAATAACAAAATGAAAAGGAAAGAAAAGAAGGAATGGAAAGTAAAAATAAATATCAGAAATCAATGACTTAATTACGCAAATTGAGTTCACTTCTGAATAAAAATAAATAATTACGTCAAAGTAACGACCACAAGTGTGGTTTCTTTTAAAATTATTTTGTAATTAAGTGCCCGCAAATCACAGATGTATTAGTTATTAAATTTCTTAGAATCTTCCGATTTTCCTTCCTGACCACTGAGAATGACTATTTTTTTTAATAATTTGCACAAAGAGTTTGTTATTTCGTTAAACGAATTACATACAGAAATTCCTTTTAATTTGATTACTGTATTTCAGTTTCTGTTTTATTCTAATAAAAAAAAACTTATCACTTGAAATAAGTAGCGGAAAGGAGAATAAAAGAAAGCATTATATTTTGGAAGAATTAATCACTGAACCTTGATAATTTTCTAATGATAATCTATCTTTTGTTTTTATTTCTGATTTTTTATTATGTCTTCTACTTCTTTTGGAAAACTGCTTTTTTTAAAATTAAGATATACTAATTTCTGATAAAGTTTTCGTGCAGTTTTTATTTTTTCGATGCTTTGCGCATTTCTGCTGATAAATCGGATGAAAGGTATATCATCTAATAATTACATTCTTATTTTGAAAGCTTTTCATAAGAAGCCAATAAGGAGTAAAAATTGTAGAAACTTATGAGAAAAAAAATCACGTACGTTATCATAAAACGAAGTCTACTTATGCAAATAAATAGGCAAAGTCAGATTACAGCATTTAACAGTATGCATAACAACACAAAATAAAACAGTTTAATATTTATTGTTTTTATGGCTACATTTTATTTTAGACAAGATGATAGATTGAAAGAACTGGAAGGTGTATAGCATGAAGAACAGGACAGAAGAACTGGAAGGTGTATAGCATGAAGAACAGGCATCTAAAATAATTTAAATTAAATATTTATCAAAATTTTAAATTTAAAAGCGATGCCATAGGAGAAATAATAACTGAAAATGCCAAAGCTGCCTAGTATAAAATAAAACAAATTAATATAATTATATTTTCATTACAGATTTCTCTTTTCTTTCTTTATCTTATATTAAAATTTTTAATTTAGAAATAATCTGCCAAAAAGAAATGATAACTGAAAATTGGAAAATGTTATTACAATTTTTCACATTTAATAACTTTGTTGAGGCAGCTGATTGCCAAAGTTGACTAAAGTAAAATATAATGTTTTCATTATAGCTTTTTTTACAGTGCCCAATCTCTTTTTAACTCGACAGTTCTAGTTCTAGTTCGTTCGCTCTTTTTCTCATTTCTGTTTTAGGGACATAAGGTTTTTTGACTACACAGAGGGGAAAAAAAGAAGGATAAAGAAAGGAAGAAAGAAAGAAAGAAAGAAAGAAAAGAAAGAAAAGGAAAAAAGAAAGGAAAGGAAAAAAAGATCCCCCCCCCGAATTTTGGAGCACATTCCACTGTGTAAATTCAACTGTGTATTTTATAAAAATGTTATCTTTTTACAGCATCCTCTGATGTTTTCATCCAAAGATATTTGCTTTTTCCTGCCCCCTAAATAATGCCATTGCTGCCAGCTTTTTAAAAAAATCTCAATGAATTCTCACTAATCTCAAAGGTTTTTTCAAAACCCTTCTTCGTTTCTTTTCTTTTTCAGATTTCTTTTGATTTTTCTTTGGCAGCATTTTTTCCAGTTTCTGGTTTAGTGACATAGACTTTTGTCTAGAATAAGCTAAGAAGCTTGGATTTAAGATTCATTATACATTATTTCAATGCATTATACATTATGTATTACACATTATACATTATTTAAAAAGGCCACATTTGCTCCGCATCTTCTCATGTTTTCATCCAGAGACGTTCATCCCTCTCTGGCCTCTAAATTGTTGCTTTCAAAAAAAATCTCAGTGACTTCTAATATATTTTTTTCGACAAATCTGATTTACAACAGACGGAGACTCCGAGGCAAAGGATTTTATAATCCTTTTTCTCTTCACTTCCTCCTTCGAGTCCTTTTTTCGCTCGTGTCATAACTTTCGGCTGATACTTCCCGCGTGTGGCGTCAACTGCAGGATGTGCCCGTGACAGATGAGGGAGCCTCGCATCTTCCATCTGCTCCGAGGATGCTGCTGTCAGTGGTCGGCGCTCCGAATGCCGGAAATCATCGCGCGTTAGAATCGCGGTCCTCGCACTAAAATCCAAGAACATTATTTCCGAATATAAAATGAACGTTAAAAATCAATCAAAGTAAACTCTTAATTCTTTTCGGGATGCTTCTGAAATTTCATTACACATTAAAATCGCGGTTCTTGCGCGAAAATGTAGGTGCATTTGGTTATTTCCGGATATGAAATGAACTTCAGAAATCAATCTAAGTAAAATCTTAATTCTTGAATGATAATGTCAGATATCTAGGAAATTTTTGGATACGTTATGAGTTTGAGAAATTAGTACATATTAAAATCTCGAATCAAGTATTTGAATTAAATGTTTCGTTAACGTTTGGATATGAAATAAACTTCAAAAATCTAAAAAAAAGAAAGGAAAGGAGCGACTTTTTCTACATAAAGGCATGTGATATTAATTTAAAAAGTGAATAAATTTAGTAATTATTATTTCAATTCTTATGTAAAAATAAATATTTCGTAAATTCCGAATTATAAAAAAAAATAAATTGGAAACAAATATCAAAATTTTAATTCTAAAACAATTTGTGAATTCCAAAATAAACCTCGTCTTGCTCATTAAAAATAAAATGATGATAGTTTTTTTTTGCCTAAAAATAAATACAAAATGAAAATTTTGGTTCTGATTGATTGGATACCTTCAAATAATAACATTTTTAATTTCCTTTAAAATTCTTTAAAATGAACTTTAAAACAACATTTCGTTTTCAGGATTAAAAAAATTCCTAGAACAAAAATTGAAAGAGGAAAATAAAGATTGAAATAGCGAATTTAGATCTCGATAATTGTTAGAAAAGATTAGGTCATTTGTAAATTTAAGAACGATAAAGATGCACTTAATAATGCAAGATACCGCCTTAGAAATGAATATGATAATTCTACGGTAAAAACCCCAAAGCTCAGGAACAGTGGCTTTTTGTTTTGTTCATTAAATACATAAATACAAAATTTTTCTTTTAAACACTAATTAAGTACAAAATAAAGTTTTCATTTATTATATAAAAAAGTCAAACGATTAAAAAATTTTCAAAGATGAAAAAAGTTTTGAAATTAATCAAAATATATACGCAGGTAGTAGTTATCTATACCCAAAGAAAAATGAAAGTAGGGAAACATGATTCAAAACAATAAATTAAAATTATGGGACGTATATAAAAATAGTGGTTAACTTTTAAATCTCCGGATTCTTCAAAAACTATTAGTATTTAATGAAGTACAATACACCAGAAATAAATAAATTAACACTCACTTCATATGATGATATATTTGAAAAATAAACACTCTTTCTGAAAATCAAAATTTTAAAAAGTTATTAACTATAAAGAATAGAAATTTAATTTCAGTGGCTTTTAATCCAAGGAAGTTTCAATTTTCTCTTCTTTCTGTTGTTTGGTGTTGTTACTAAAGGCACTTGTCATTGGACAAGCGTGCTGACGGCCGTCAGCGATTTTAAGCCGAATGAGCGTTTCTTTGTTTTTGAAGTAGGACCAACTAGGGCCAAGAGTGCGACTTGGCTACACACTCATCATATTCGCTTGCACAGTCTCTTTTTACAGATCTAAAGTATTACCTAATTAAGATTCACACACCTCACAGATAGTGCACAGAAGGACAACCATGCCCTGACCGGGACTTCAGCCCGGGAAGCCCGAGGAAGGCGCACTACCTCTGTGCCAGGAAGACGGCTTTCCACTTTCTACATATATGATATAATGCCTTCGAGTGCGTCACGTTTAACTTTAACTTGAGTCAATAGAAAACTTGAGATGTCTCAGAATTCCACACCATTTTCTTCTGATAATAATGTCTACGGTGACGACATTGTTATCAGAATTACTATTTGACGACCGTATGACTAGGGTTATTCTTTAAAAATAAAATAATTGAATGCTCAAGCTTGGCTTAACATCTCAAGGAATTGAAAAATGTAACGTAACTTCTTTTTTTTTCTCCAAAAAACTAAAATAAGAAAAATAAAATTAAGATTTGATTCCTATAAAAAATATTGGACGATTGTAAAAAAAAATTTATGCGAAAAAAACGTTGAGAATTTTTAGAAATATTTAAGATTGTGAGGAATGAAATGTCAATGCAATAAGTAAAACAAGAACATGAAAATCTAAACTACAAGAACGTGTTTCATGTAATAAAAATCGTCGAAAATTTTGAAACTTTCGAATATAGAAAGAACCATAGAACAATATAAAGAAACATTTGTTTTTCATTAACCTTACGGTTAAAAATGGTATTATAGAAACGACCAAAAATAACAATGATAAAATAACAAATAATTGATTCTCACATAGAAATATTGAATGATTATAAAATTATATGCGGTGAGACAATTTAAGAAAAAATTAGATGAGTACTCAGCTTTTCAATAAATGATTACATAAGATGTCACAACGAATATAAATTAAATCATTTTGTTAATTTGAAAATGGATTCGAAAAATGATTATAAATATAATATGGTTTTTTTTTGTTAGTAAAAGCATCTGTCATACATCAAAATAGATTCTAAGACTCCCAAGATTATAAGAGTAAATTTAAATAAAAACGCGCAAGAGCGACTTAACCTATCTTCCATATCCAATCAGGCAATAAAAAATGAAAGTGGTCAAGAAATTCGTACGAATCATTTATCAGTGGTAGAATATAGAATGGTTATCGTTTTATTGCTGTCTATTCTTAGTTTACTTTAATTGCTTTTAAATATACTTTATATAGTTGATTTACTTTAATTGCTCTTAAATATACTTAAGATTGCTTTTATATTGTATTTAAATATACTTTTCTTTGGTTGAGAGACAACTGAATTTTTCAACCTAGTGATCACCAGAATTTGATAGTTTTAGCTTTTGCATTATCCCTTTCCCCCTTCTCTTCTTTTGAATTTGAGCACCACTTTCTTTTTAAAGAAAAAAAAAATTCACATACAAATAAAACAAAGAAAAATTATTGTAATCCTCAGAAACTTAACATTTCGTCTCATCTCCGAATTTCATACTTTCCTCTGTTCGAAAAACACATTTTTGGTTATATGTCTGCTTCTCTTATGTTTGTGAATATAATTCAAAAATGCTTTACGCTAACCAGATGATATTTAGACATGGATTTAACCCTAAATTTGTAGATATCTGTCAAATTTTGAGCAATATCTAAAACATAAGTCTGCATGAAATTTGGAATCAAATGCATCAAGGGGATTATCGTCTGACGTTCAAATGCATATAAACGCATTAACTTAAATAAATAAAATTTGATACATGATTTTGTGACTGAAATTGCTGTTCTGTGCCAAATTTTATTTTGAATA
>JAOUZG010053093.1:8352823-8364133 GCA_026289955.1 Argiope argentata
TTTTTTGTAATTGATTACTAAACAAATAACTATCAATTTTATCTTTTGGCCTCTTCACATTTGCAATAAATTCTAGCTCTTTGACATGAAAAAATGTAAACGAAAATTTTGAAAAAAGAAACCCTTCCACATTAAATCCATTCAGTGTTTGATTAATTATGCAATGAAATGTTCCTGAGGCCATGACTCCCACTGAGAATATTCGAATCAACCGCCCTTGAACTGTAGGACCAGCTCAGCAAGAATTTTACCTTAATGACTACTTAAAACTGCCCCCTTCCATTTCCGCTCCTCCAAAATTCTTCAAAAGGATGCAACGGATTAATTTTAAAATCTAAGAGCCTTCAGATGCAATCTTTTTCATACTCTCACCATCAGCAAGGAGTTGCCAAAAATAAGTTCACTTAAATCTATGCAACCAAATGTTACAACTGGCATTCGTAAAATTACCTTAAAATTACGATATTTTTACGACCTATTTTTAATTTCGGAATTTCCATATTTTTTGGCGGACATTTTGATTGATATTCTGCCTCACAGGATTGTCCTGAATTATCTGTTATTTGAAGAAGTGTTCTATATTACAACTGTGAATCAACAGCTTTTCGCATTCTCATTGATTAGCTATATTTTAATGATCCACTCTTATTTCAACTAAAAATAAAAGCACTGATACTGTTAAAGCTACCTGACCACAGTTCACATGCTAACCTCTTCGTCATATAATCTTATACTTCGTCATATAAAATAACTTTATATATTTTCCCGATTCCTATATTGGAAAATATTGGTTCATATTCTCCCTATATATATCTTGTTCAAATTTTCAATCGTTAATAAAATATTTTTTTTATTCGTCCACTCATCCGTTTAAATGACTTGGATGCATATCAAAAAAGTTGTTTTATTTACGATATTTTGCTTCTTAGCTTCTCTTTTGTTACATTTACTATTTTGTCAAAGTATTTAGTATTACGTAGCTGTTAAGCATCTTTTTAAATGAATTTCATTCGCATTAACAACAAAAGTATTGGGATCTAAGGGTAACAGTTGATAAATGTTGATTAAAAATAAAACTTGTAAAAGAATTAAATTAGCCACAAAGAATTGCTTTTAGGATTTTATTTCTGCAAGAGGTTTCAAGACCCAACCTACTTTTTATTTTCTTGTATACGAAATATTGTAATTGTCAACAATTCGGGAACAATTTTTCCCATGAATCTCCAAGTTTTAGACTTTCACGTTCTAAAAACACATCTTTTGGAAATCTATCATATCTTCTATCTTAAACGATTAATTAAATTAACACGATACGTACAAAACAATGAAAGCTAGGTGAATAAAAATTAATAATCAAATTTAACAACTATATTATAAACACCTATCAAATTTTTGAGCCATTCAAAAGCAGGATTGGCTGTGCGTCGATCTGCATTTTCAGAAGCCTATAAAAGTTTGTCAAAAACGTCATGACGTAAGGATATCAGATTTGGTACGTGATTTTGTGACTACAAGTGAAGTTATATGCCAGATTTTAATTTTATAAGTAAGTAGGAAGAAACTTTTAAACCACAAATTCGATTTTTGAGTATTATCAACCGAGTAACAGTGATTTGTCACACAAAAAAATCTCGCCAAAAATAGCATGATAAATAGCAAAAATACTAGATTCACGCCAAATTGTAATATTAAATATCTTACGCCGCTACCATGTAAGTCATTCTCTGGGATAACACCTTTATCAGAGAATATGCGAAAAAGTTTCAGGGAGACCACTACCGCTGGTTTAAGATTTACGTCGCAAGAGGATATTATGATGAATTGTAATTACTGAAAAAATACGGGGATGTTGAATAAAAAGGGTTGCCCCGTTGGGCGACATCAATTTCAGTTACGCCACGGGGAGCAACGTGAAAGGAATGAAGAAGACCGGGAGATGAAGACATCTGCTCTTCCCTCTCCTGTGTTCTCCTACATCCCTCCTCTCCTTCCTTCATCCCCCGACCGGTTTTTCAAAACCATCAACAGTCCCTGGAGATAATATTAAATAAATTCTTATTTTAAAAATTAAATTTAATTAATGATTTTAAATTATAGGACAAAGGATCGAGACGTTTTTAAGTGTGTGTTTCTATCTTAAATTATGTAGTGACCATTCATTTTAAATTCAGACAAAAATATTTTTGTCAACTTTTAGATTGACTGCGTCTCGTTCTTTACAAAAGTTTTGTTTTGGCTGGAGCCACACCGATAAAATTAGAGGCATGGTCGAAGCTCGACATCAATCGAAGGATTTTAGGTTCAAAAATCTATTTCATCCAAGATCTAGCGTCTATTCGTTTTCTAGTTATCATGTTATCCAGGACAGCGGTACAGTGAGACATCCTCTGAAAAGATTTCGCTCAAAATTTAATAGAAATCTATAATTTTGAACCAGACCATAGACTAAATTTTATGTATCTAGCTCAAAGCCTTTTTGAATTATCAAGCTCACAGATGAAAATACATAACTTCAAACATGTGTTTTTCGAATTCATGGAAGTCCAAAAGGTGAAGATACGTCAAAATCTCGCGTCCGATTTTTTTTTTACACGATTAAATTCTTTCTCTTTGCTGTAAGGAGGGAGAGGAAAAGAAAAGAAAATAATAGGTAATTAGTCGAGAAACGTTAACAGGAATTCCACTGATCGGAACGTTTCAAACAGCCCAAGGGATGGCGAGCAGCAATTGGTCAGATGGCCCGAGACGACGACCCAGTCTCTGAGGGTCATGCGAAAGGACTTTCTCTGGAAGTTAAAAGCAGGCAAAGTTTTTTAAAAACGAGAAATCGAAGGAAAAGACCAACGGCCTTTCAGGCACAGTCATCCAATTTGCCTGTTTATCTGGTTCCATCTGGTCTTCGCCAGCGACCCATCTTTTCGCAGAGGGAGCGGATGCTTATTTTTGCAGGGAGAGAGAGTAAACGACTTCGGAGGCAGACTCGCTCATCTGTGACCCGCCACGGCGAAGCGAGGAAAATTTTGTTTTCGAAATGCGCGTCCTTGAAATTTGGTAAAAAAGTGAAACAATGTCGTCCGAGCATGGCACGGTATAGCACCTTATCTTTTCAGGGCATTTTTTTTTTCGTAAACAGAAATAAAGCAGTGTGATCTGTGCTTTCATACAAATGTCATTGTTTCCTGTTATTAAAGCTTTAAACATTGGTTAATATTGATTACCTTTAAATCTAAATGTTCGCTCTATATTGAATCCTACTCCTTTACTATATAGTTTAAAATATTAAGTCTGTTCACAATTGAAATTATAGATATTAAGCTGAAGAAAGGTTTTATAATTAGACACAGCATGTTCTATCAGATATATGCGAAGTATGACTATTTTCGTCAAGACAGAAAAAAAGGATTTTATTATTAGATACAACATAATCTATAAAGTATATGCAAAGGGGGGGGGAGTTTTCTTATAGACGAAAAAGATTTTATTATTAGATATACCGTGTTCTATCAAAAAGACGCAAAATGGGGTTAGTTTTCTTAAAAACCTGAAAGCTTTATAATCAAAAACAGCATGTTCTAAGAGTGTGCAAATTTTGAGTATTTTCGTAAAAACTAAAAAAGGTTTTATTATTGGACACACCATGTTCCATCTAGTATATGCAAAATTGGAACTGTTTTCATAAAGACGAAAAAGGCTTCATTTTCAAATACAGTGTACTCTAAGGTTTACACAAATATTATCTTAGAAACCAAGTAATTGTTATCTTATGACTGGTTGAAAGAAATAGAATTTGATATTTTGTAGTTATCCAAAAAAATTTTACAAAATGAGAATCGAACATCAACCATGATGAAAGTTTAAATTGCAAATGGGGTGCAAGTTCTTAGTAATTTTACCATCAAGTAATAACACAATTTAAGGATCTATTTATTTCATTGTCCTTATATTCTAAATTTTTCATACTAAGAATGTCAAAAATTATCATTAGTCTAAGGCCAGTTTACCCTACAATCATTTATTTGCCGATTATAGACATCGATTAAACGGAATTTTTTAATGCTTTAAAATAAAATAAAGATTAAAATGAAATCTGCTATGCACAATTCAATGTATCATGTCAGAACATCATTTCTTGAATGGCTAAACATCACGTGCTGGTACAAGTTAAGTTATCATTTTATTCATTTTAATGGTTTCATTGAATAAGTCACTTTAATATAGCAAACGATCCAAAAAACTTTGTCTCGCGTTTATTGTTTAAAAAAATATCCAATTTCCTATTACTTTCATTTCATATAATCGCATGCTCAAAATGACATTTTTCAAAGGTTTTACTTGCTGTAGCCATTAACTTATTTTTCTTTAAATCAGAGTAATTGTAAATGCAATGGAAACGCGTTTTTAAAAGCTGATTTTTTGAGATGTTAATGCAGATAATAAAATTTTTATTTTTCGTCTACTGATTTTTGTTGACTTCAAAAACCTCACCCCCAAAACATGTTCATGTTCTGACATGATAAAAATGTGTTGTCTTTGTTTCAATTCAAAATTATGATCGCGCTATCTAACAACAAATATCTGTAATAAGTACAATAAATAAAAACTCATATTTCATTTTGATATTCGATGAAAACTACTCTCGATTTGAAAACAGTAGCCCTGCAAGGGAGTTACAGGGTTTATCTATTCGTCGAATATGTCATCGGTGTAGAGACAATAGGTCCTCAACTGTCTTAAAGCTGGGATTTCTCCCCCAAAAAGTTCTTTTGTCCAATTGGCGGGCCTGAAAAGGCGTCATTTTCTACGAGCTCCTTCCTCAAGGTGAAGCAATAAATTCTACGAAATACTGTCATCAACTGGGTAAATTGAAAGCTTCCTTAGCAAAAAACAGCCGAATTAATGAACCGACTAGGCGTTTTTTTTCCTTCATGCCAACGGGAGAGCACATATTGCAGAAGTCGTAAGGGAGAAACTCTTATAGGGATGTTTTACCGCATTCTGAATACTCTCAAAATCTCGCTCCATCTGGACATTACTACTTTCGTCCTTAAAGAAAATTTCCTTCGGGGTAAGCGCTTTAATTCCATCAGCGAAATAAACGGGCACATCGAGGATTGTTTCTTGTCCAAAATACAGCAGTTTTGGAAAGAAGGGATGATGAGGCTTCCTGAGAGATAAAAGAAGGTAACAAAGCAAAAGCGTTTTTACATAGCAAGATATATAACTGAAACAGTAAATATTGTGCATTCATTTCATATTAGAAATAGGAAAGAATCTTATTGGGTACCCTACTCTTGTCTCACAAAAAAACAACAACACAGATTTGGGATATGTTGGCCAATCCAGTTGACGGGCTGACCGAATGGCAATCAGCCCCTCTTGTATAACTGATTGGAACTCTTACAAATCAGCCAATGATGATGTAGAGTATTTGTTGCTATTACTATTAGCATCCTCCCTATCACTTGATTTAGTCTCACAGACTTCATTTGGAATTATTTGATGATGATCAGTAATAGTGAAAGTCGGCATCAAATCATGAAGGGAAGATCAGAAATATGAGGAGTGGCCAGACTCGTAATTGGTGCAGTAATGTCCGAACCTTGACGTGGTCGGCACATGTTTCTAATGGTTATCATGGGAGGCCATTGTGATATTTTTGCTTTTTCTCACTCTCCAGAATCTGGGACCGCAATCGGTTTCATAAGTATCGAGGGCCGCTCAATCGCTTCACCCTAACCTTTCTGATTGTGCGGGGTGTGGGAAGGGCACGCTCGGATGCGCCCGGGCCGGATGCTCTCACCTCTTAAGTAGCCGAGATTCTTCTGCTCTGTTCCCACAAGCATTGAGAAAGGGTTCAACGCAACCGCTCGCCCGATCCGCATCAATGCAGCCCCACAGAACTCCTCTCGCTTTCAGCCACAACCCCCTTGCGATTCGAAACAAATGGGGAAGCTGATTTTTAACGGTGGTGTAACCGATGAGGACAGTTGCGGTGCTCCTCATTACATGCCCGGTTTTTAATTGTCCATGACAGTAGCGGAGCTCATCTGAAAACTGGATTTTACTGTACATTCCTAAATAGAAAATTCACCATGCATTTTAGTTTGATTTGAGCTTTGTGCTTCATGGCACAAAAGTTCTTTGGTTATACTGCGCTATGTTATTAAAGTATTTAACTCGGTGTTATATGCACTTAGGGCGCGGAATGGCATTAGGCTGTATTATAAAAATATTTATAGCAATTTAAAATAAAATCGAAATGGAAATATTTACATAATCCAAATCATAGTCTTAAAAACGTTTCTTTTTTAAAAATCATAGTTATCAAAAAGCGAAGCAATAATGTAAGGTATGTTAAGTTTTTAATTAATGTCTCGTTTTTTAAAGCAACACTAGGGCTATTTTGGCACGGACCTCGTATTTTTGAGCATCAGTTAGAAGACGAGGACAGCACCTGAGCTGACATCCCCTCTCCAATCGTCCGCACCACCCCAGCAGAAACACATTTCTCTTCCGTAGGATTTAAAGTGCACCAGACCCGCTTGCACGACGTTTTTTCGAAGGAATCAGACCTCGAACTTGAAACCCTCCGGTTCCAACGTCTAGGCCTTACTACCGTAGCCTTAGAGGTAAGGTACTAAAAAGTTTGGATAATGTTTATATCTGACTATAAATATCTATTAGTATTTTTTTAAAAAACGAATATCATGAGGAATTTTGGAAAACAACTCACCCAGATCGCGATGAGACATCTGAAAAATTATTAAACATTGCGTTGTGAAGCAAATCTCAGACATTCTACAAAAATGCATGAAATAGGCACAAACTGAGCAAAATGATGCTGGTATCCTTTTTTACCAGATGTTGGAAGAAAGGAAAAACAGGTGAGCTGTATCTGTTTCAAAAAGTTTGGATAGATTAGATATCTGTTACAAAAAGTCTGAAGAAGTGTGAAAGAGAGTGGTTCTCCTAACAGTAGATGTTGGTGGATGAATCGAATATGACCAATACCGAATCTAGTTAAAATAAAGTTCGATTTTCTGAAATGTGGGTCAGATATCTTTGTAGGTTTAATTGTATGAAGCATATTACTAATATGTGAGCATTCCAATCAGTTTGCCATTAGAAATGTAAAATACTACACATATGTTTATTGTAGCCCGTTAGAGGGAATTTGGTTGGCAAGAAGCAGAAAAGTTACGTCGTTTTGTATTAAAGCATTGGTTCAGTAATTTGGAGAAGGGTGAAACATAGAGGTAAAAAAAGAAAGAGACTATATAAGATAATGAATGCTTCAAGCGAGAATTCGGAAAGAGGAGGCGAAACCAAAATATGTGTGCATTTTTTTTTTCAGAGCGAAGGGTAAAAACTATTTCGCCGACTGGAGTTCTAGTTTTTTTTTTTAATGATGGTGTTGCTGATGAATATATCATCTTCGGACAGTTGTTGAACTCATTACTTGCCCAAAGTTAAAATTTTACTTACCATTTCAGTTTGGATCGGAACACTTGAATCCCATATTTTATATTAATTGGTGCAATGGCCGGGCGAAAATGCGCGGAGATACAAGCGTTCTAGGTGTCAGCCCTATGGTGGAGGCATATCAATCACGAAAGATAAAAAATATGTTACGTTAACATTGTATAGTCTATGTGCACTAAGCATTGTATATCTCTTGATCGGGCTGTATTTTCCAGGTCAAAAATAGTGATTTAATTGAAGCAGAAATAATATATAAAGTTATCCGTAAAAAAAATTCTTAAATTGTGGGGTTGAAACTTCAAGTAATATATTACTTACTATCATAAGACTAAGGAGGCAACGGGGGAGATTAATTGAAACGATAAGCTTGAAATGATCAATGTTTGGAATTTTGGAAGATTCTCCTTCATACCTAATGGTTTCGTTGTTGTTTATGGCACTTTTTCAATCCTGCTGACTGCCAGAGATTTAAACCGACTGAGCGTCTCTCGTTCTTTCTTTTTTTTTTCAGTAGCGCCAACGAGGACCAAGAGTACGACTTAGCTACTTACACACACACGCCATAACCTTTTTTATGTGCGGACTTCATTCGTCCACAGATCGTAATTTACATCTGGAACAGAGAGCGATCACCTATGACTCAATACGGCCGAAGATACCCAGTGGTATTACTCTCGACATGGAGGACTTTGTGACCATGACAGATTTAACGAGCGCTAGGCACCACACGCTCGGGGAATCTTCGGCCGGCGAGATTCAAACTCGCAACCAAAGGTATACGAATCCAACTCTCTACCAACCAGGCTATCCCGCCCCAATGGTTTCGTTCTGAAGCATTATAAGCAATATAGAAACTCTCGAATCCTTATATACTAGCGCACATCATTACATTATTACCATAAAAACATATTCTATCTAGAAGAAGAAGAAAAAAAACCCCACTAGAAAATGTTTGCAGCTTTGTATTGCAAGAATATTTTGCGAAGTGTTTTTCATAGATAAGCAAGTCCTTTGAAGAAGAAGTTATTTGAAAGATAAATAAACATAATGTGATATACGAAAAGGGGAATTAAAAATATTGGATACATTTTGAAATTAGTTTGTAAAGAATCATTTTGTTTGCCATATCATAAAAAATAAGTATAAAATTTTTTAACGAATTCCGCTATTCATCTCTAAAACTAGAAATAATAATTTTAAAAAAGATTTTTTTTTCATTCTTATATAGTAAGATAATAATTTATGCTCAACATTCTTTTAAAAGTTCACCAGTACCACTGAAACAAAAACAAAAAATTAGTAATTTTTAAAATTTGATGGTTGTTTCTAAATTGAAATTACCCTTCTTTAATAGCCTCAAAAAATTGCCGTCCTCATTTCTGAAATATAACAGCTCATCTTTTTTTTCTGCTGAGTATATCCTATTTCATTGCTTCCCTAAGAAGTTCAGACTATTTTTCAGCTACGGAACTAAAAAAAAGTGAAATAAAAACATCAGAAATCATATGGCATCTTTTTCTTTCTTTCAGCTGTCTTCCTTACGACCGTAAACAAGATGTAAATCTGTCAAGCACTCAAATGATACAACTTTTTTTTCTAACTTTCAAATTAACCTAAATTCCCTCTTAAACGCATTATGTTCTCCTATTTCTGACGTCACTGCCGCTGGATTAATTTCTTGGATTTCCGCACTCATCTCGGCGCTCTTTCGGATGGTGCGCTTAAGTTAGAGGGCATCTGAAAAACGAAGGGACAACTTCTTTCATAAGAGGAAATTACCTTATTTGATGATCTTTTAATACTATTGAAAGAAACTGTAAGTGGACGACTAACAAGTAGATAGTGGGCCACAGGTAAATGCTTGGTTTGGGGCTCATTTTTTGGGACAATAATAACCCTTTTTTATGAGATAAAGACAATAATGGAACCTTTGTGCCAATGCAATAGCAACCATTTGGATCCCAGAAGACTTAAGTCCTAGTATTTTGCCAATCCCTTACCGTATAACTATTTCTCATAATAACAAAAGAGTAATTTCAGTTTAACAAAAAATGACTATATGCATACATCAATTACTGCTACCTCCATAGATTTGTGGAAAGCATTAATGATCTCACCGAGGTGAGTGACGAGCTCAGATTATGTGTAAAACAATGATGGGGAGCCAAATTACTTTCGCTCTGATGACGAAACATTCCTTCTGCGGAAGTATTACCTCGGTGAGTATCCCTAATCTCACTTTCAGTTTAAGTATGTGCTGTTGTGACCACGGTAATTCCATTTCCCTTGAAAGCTAAAATAGTGCGAGGGTAAATTTACTAAGTATAATAAACTAATAGCAGGGCGATTTAAAATGCTTTTTGAAAACGCCAATGATAGGTACTTTGAAACGACTGTGAACAACTAAATCGTTTTCAATTTTAAAAAATAGATAATTACTGTCTTGAATCAATTCACAATTATTATTTTTGGTTTCCCCTTTTTTATAATATTCTACTTTTGAAGAAATTTGATCATGAAATATCGATTTGCATCTGTCTTAAAACATTACATTTCGTCACTCATTTCGTAATCATGTACAGCGGTGTTCGGACATTGAGGAGTGTACATTTCAGAGATTTATTTAGCTGTATATGTAGATGAGAATTTATGTCAACTGTATATGTACATGATGTTTTGGCAAATGACATTATTCTATTACCATAGCATTTAAGGTAAAAACCCTCTCATAACTAATGTTCGCCACCAGGTGGCATTATGATCAGTTTACTATCAGCAGATATTATTTTCACAACTCTATTTCCATTTGAGCGTAATTTCGTTCTATTAATATAAATCATATATTCGTGTATAAAAATGCATAGCGCATGTTTATAAAAAAGAGAAAAACAGAATGAATGGGCTTCCAACATTTTTTTTTTTCATTTATTCTTTAATAAACGCGTTACCCCAGAGAACGCCTAGCATGGCATTGCCGTACAATTGTGATGAGAAATTTATCACTGTTACTTAATTTATCATTTGATCCTTGATGACTTTTTTGGCGATTAAAACCTGAAATGTGGTTAATAGAATTCAAAAATCGAATTTGTGTATTAAACGCATTTTCTACAACTAAATGTAACAAAAATTTGACGAAAACTAAACTCTCACGGTGAAAAATCACATGTCAAATCTGATATATTTAAATAATTGCATTTTTGAGTGGTCACGTTTCCTTTTCTGAAAGTACAAACAACCGATAGACATCAACTGGCTGTTGGATTTCACTCAGAATTTCATAGACGTCCACACTATTTTAATTCAATGTACCGAATTTTGTCCATCTAGCTTTTTTTCTTCTTTTTTTTAGGTATAGGGTTAACATATTCGAACAATCGAGCATCCATACTTCCTCTGAATGGATTTTGATCCAATTTTTTAAAGAAATTTACTATATACCAAATTTTATCCGTCTGGTTAAAACTTATCTTTTTAGCAGACGAACATGATGTCAAAAATATGTCTTTCGAGTTCAGAGACATCTGGAATGTGGAGATTTGTCAAAATGTTGAGTTCGAATTTTTCGACGGTTACAGTACTTTCTCTACACTTCGCATACGAGAAAATAAAAAAGAAATAATCAAAACTAAAAATGGTATCTGCAAAGATTAAATGAACTCAGCTGTAGAACAGTAAAAGTTATAAATGTTTCTTTCTCGGGCATTAAAATTAATCTAATAATTTTTCTTAAGTATAAAGTTCCAATCACAATTGTTAAAAAAAAAGAAATGGATGTGATAAAATTAGTTCCTTTGACTTTTTATTTTTTAAATAAAGCTGGAATCA
>JAOUZG010053093.1:8374133-8432569 GCA_026289955.1 Argiope argentata
GTTTAAATAACTATTATCCAATAAATATTCTCCTCTTGGCAATGAAATTTTTTTTGTTTCTCTTGCAGAATATGCAATGGGTTCCTCGATAAAAGAGGTGCAGCTCATTTGCTAAGATTCAATTAAGATTCAATAAATTAGCAAATCGAGCATAAATATATTTTATTGTCAATTTATGCAACAACTTAGGAATTTTTAATGCATTCAGATATTTAAATATACATTATCTTGCATTTTGTTGTAACATAGCGACCTTTCACCGGACGGCATTGATAAATAGTCAAACTTTTTTCATCTTAAAATCATAGATAATAGACTTTCAAAAACCCTACAATGTCTTAACGGAACAAGGCATATTTGGAAGAAAAAAAATCGTCTGGAAGCGATTCAGAATTCTTCAGTCTTTCAGGCAGGTTACCCCCTCCCCTTTCGAAAGAAAGTGCAAGGCATTGCCCTGTGACCTGACGCGATTCGCCTGACGAGCCACGGATAGAGCACTGCCCAGCGCAATTTATTACCGCTACTTCAGACCAAGGAGATGGCTCTCTTCTTCAAGAACCCGTAAAGATCAAGATTCCAGTTAATTGAATAGAGATGAACACTTCCAACACTTTGAAAGGTGAAATTATCTGTGTGGTTCATTTGGAGAAAGGACACAAAGTGGATGTGAAAAAAAGGTCTTGCTATCGAAAAGTTATTTTTTGCAAGAACTGTGGTTTCAGATAAGAATTACTTTAAAAAAAATAATTATTTAATGAGGCATTTTTTTTTCTCGTTTGTACCTCTATTTAAAAAGGCATGCTGTAAAATGAAGCTTCTTATCCATAGTGGGAACTAAAAATAAGAAAACCTAAAAGAGAAAGGCAGAAAAGGTGGTCAGAGTATCGGACTAACCTTTAATTCCTCTTATTCTAATTGTTTGAATTTAGTTCAGTCAAGTAGCAGCTGATTGAGATGAACTCAACCAAGAATCTAGATTAATATCTTAATTTCCAAAATTATGAAGACTTTAAAACATTGAAGATTAATTAAAAATACCGCCTATAGAATAGATTTTAATATTTTATTTTAATTTTTCTCTTGGATAAATAAAGATGAAAAAAAAATCTAACACCATTTATCAGAAAATCTTTTCTAGTATAGCAATATTTCAGTTTGATGCGATCATGCGTAACATGATTCTGGTTCAGACCAAGGTCTTACCAAAAGAGACTCTCCAGACATGCATAAGACACAGAAAACGTGAGCTTAACCCGCACTGCCGATTATTTATTCATTCGTTTTCGTTCATTTTTCTTCTCTGAAATTAAACTCACGAAATATAAAAATAACTGATGAGTTCTGCATATCATTATTTTATTGGTTTTATTTCTTTAATTTTTTTGCTTTTTTGTTACAGATTTGTTGTGAGAGGGTAATGTATTATTAAATTTTTTTAACATTTATGGAATTAAAAGGTTAGATTAAAAGTCAAATTATCAAGTTTATTATTTTTTATTTGCTCAATCTTTTTTTTGTTTAGTTTTGTTTTATTATTTGCACAATCTATAAGCGTAAAATGCTTCGGCACAAAATCTGGAAATAATATCAGTAGAATCGAATGCCATACATTTGACGAATCTATTTCTTTTGTTTTTCTTTTGATTCGAATACTTGAACATTCTATTTTAAGTAAAATAAATTAAGAAAAAAATGACCATTTGCGTCGAGAATAACACTCGATTTCTCCCTTTTTCGAGCTATCTGCAAGTGGCAGATACACATTAATTGAAATATGGCCACATTTTTATGATTTCGGCATTTGTCCTCCTTATATCTAAACACGGGCATTAGTACTTGTATTTAGAAGAACCTACAAGTCATATAAAACAGAACGAAAAACAAAATCATAGTTCTATACAATAAAAAATAAAATCCTGCAAATTATATCAATGCCACCTTGCAATTCTGCTTTTCTTATTGAAAAGATTTGGTTTTGTGAAATCCCTCTTGGATTCTAGATTTACACCTTAACTGATTTGGACTGATTCGTATTCAGTAGTAACACTTTTTTGAAAACTCGATAAAAAAAACAAAAATGACTAAAAGTTCTCAATAGGTCCAAATAATAAATTGTTGATATCTTTGTTCTACCCAGATTTTGGAAATCAAACTTCCGAAATAATTTAGGTTGAAAGGTGCCAGATTGAATATAATGTAGTAAAAACGGCTCTAGCTACATATCCCAGCTTTCTTCCACGTAACATGGATATAAAGACTTGGATAGCAAGTTCTGAGTCAGAGCGACCGGAAGTTGCTAAATGGTACATGTTTCATTTTCTGAGAAATAAATAGACGATTATGAAAGACCTTGAACATGCTGATCCTTGCTCCTAAGAGTCGTCTTCCTATAATCGTTATTTATCATAAAACACATACCGAACGATCATCTGGACTACAGATAAGAAATGGTCGGATGGGACAGATACTCGAGGAGTAGTCGGGCATGGAAACAATGGCCAATTATCTGTTTCTCTGTCGCTCTTCCCATTTGGTCTCGCTTGGTGAAACGCCTGAACATTCGAAGAAGCTTTGCCCTCCGAGTGGATGCCTTGTATAGCTTCTAAAAGAAGGTTACGTCTTGGAGACAAAAGACCTGGAGTTGTTATGGGGTTGGGTTCGTTAGAGACGTGAATAGAGTTCTTCGGAAGAGTTAACTACTGTATTGTTCAATAAATAATTGCTTCTTCGGAAGCTTAACCTTTGGCTCGGAGTGTACGTGAACAGACAAGCCATGTTTAGGCTTCAGTGCCCAGAAGACTCCTGCTGTTTTGATTGGGCAAATCATGGCAATTTTGAAAAGCAACGAGTTCCTGTAAGTTTCTTACTGTCGCTAAAAATATCTGTCCGCAGATAGCAAAGTTAAATATTATCTATAATGAACAACAAAGGATTTCATTTAGAAGCCGAAAACTTCAGTGATAATTGGTGATATCATTTAAGATGAGCAAACACATTTCCCAAAACCTAATATAATCCTCAATCTAATCAAGTCTTCATTTGACAAGAGTTCTTCCATTATCGTTAAAATCAGTTCACGAAATTGTTTCGTATATTCTCTACCAAACAGTCTTGAGTCTCTTCGCCCCATTTTTTCACATAAAATGATAGACCTTGATAAAGAGTGAGTGCCTTTAGCTAATAGTAGTTTCAAAATATGCGTAATGGTGGGAATATTGATATGAAATTAGCACTTAACCAATTGGATGTACCGCACGGCCTGATGCTAAGGTACGTCTTCAGTGCAGGAAGGTTTCAGGTTCAGGACCCGATTTCTTCAACATACTGATGTGTAAACGAGTTTGGTGCGTGCTAAGTTGTCCTTCCGTCGCTGCGTGGAAGCTTAGAGAGGGGGGGGATTCCAGGGCTGGTGTCATCCTCTTCAACTGGCAGTGGTTCAAGATCATGAGGTCCTAGTATAGCCTTAGTTTTGCTTTAAAACTGAACGTTAATATACCGAAACTAAACTAGACTAATTTATCGAACTAATATGTACTTTGGAAGTCTTTTTTCCTAATGATTGGAGTCAAAATTTGCAACGGAATATTAGTTGTAGTCTCAAAATCACACAATGAAATTGCATTTAAATTATTAGTTTTATGTGCATACATAAGTTACAGACGGTCAATTATTTGACAGTTTTGTTTCAAAATTTGGTAAGAATCTACATTTTTAGATGCTAATTCAATGTATCAAAGTTCTTATCTTACTCGATACATTTTAAAATTATCATATTCACTTATAACTGAACAGCGAGACCATTGAACTTTACCCAAATTAATTTATTTTATTCAATCAAAATTTGATAGAAATCTACAAATTTGTCTTAAATCCATATACTGAATTTCATCCATCTAGCTTAAAGCTTTTTTGAATTACCGTGTTCAGGGACAACGGACACACTGACATACAGCCCAAAAATAGGTTTTTCCAAATCTCGAGTTAAAATTTCTTGAGGATTATATTATATTCTTAGTACTTTGAGTACGAAAAAAATAGAGAATTATCTTGCGAGGATGAAAAAGGCAAAGCCACGAGAAAATTGCATCTTTCACCGTTTCTTTGCCCATAGTGATTATATAAAAATAAAATAATAATAATAAAGATTATAATGAAATTTGCTATGCACATTTCAATGTATCGTGTCAGAACATAATTTCTTGAACGGCCAAGCACCACGTGATCAAGCAAGTTAAGTTATATTTTTATTCACTTCAATTGTTTCATTGAATGAGTCACTTTAGTATTGCAAACGATCCAAAAAACTTTGTCTCGCGTTCATGGTTTAAAAAAATATCACATTTCCTATTTATTTCATTTCATATAATCACGTGCTCAAAATTACGTTTTTCTAAGTTTTATTTGCTGTAGTCATTAACTTATTTTTTTTAATCAGAGCTTTTGTAAATGGAATTTCAACACTTAATTAAAAGCAGATTTTTTGAGATTGATCGTGTAAATAATGAAATTTTTATTTTTCTCCTACGGATTTTTGTTGACTCCCAAAGCATCATCCTAAAAAAAAACATCATGTACTGACATGATAATAATAGTCGCAAAAAAAGTTGGAATGTTAAAAGTTTTCCGCTATTTTTAACATTTTTTGACACTGTTTCCCACCCCCCTAAGATATTCTTTTAATATGAAGTTGATGTAAACAACCTCAGTTTCTCTACAAAATAGTCTACTAATGTTATTTGAAAGTTATTATCAAGAGCAGTTTATACTTTGTAACGTTTGCTGCAAAGCTGATTTTTTTAATTCACTAGAGTAAAGCAAGAGATAAATTTCATGTTGTTAATTCTGGAATCATCCTTAAAGATGGCACAAAATATTAGCAAAGACATTTTGAATATACGCATAAACCCTATTGGATTGTTTCTCTAAGTCTGAACTCAAATGTTAGCGCACCTAACAAATAGCCTCAAGATTGAACGTAAAATTTTCACCAGTTATACAGATCGTTTGTTGGAGAAGACAATGAAGATTTGCAAAAAATCTTGGTTGAAAAGAGCACACATTCATTTCGCAATTTCGTTGGAGATTTAGTATTTGCGAAAAATTTATGCATTTTAATCATAATCAAATTCCAACATCCTTAAATCTATCGTGCGGAAATGCCATTTAATTGGCATAATATTCGATTGCATTCGAAATTTTCAGTTTCAAATAAAAAACGCTTTTGCCTAGTGTTTTCGGATAATAGATGGTGGAAGAAAAAAAACTCAAAAACAGTTTTATTTAATGGTTTTGACACCCCTTATTTCATCAGAGTCTCTGCAATGAGATGGATCGAACAAGTTATTCATTGAACGGAATGTGGAATTAACTTCTTAACTAAACTATGAATGTATAAACTATGTATGTATCTAAACTAGGTAACCTATCTCTAACTTTTACATTAAACTGATATTAACGCATGTGTATGACCCTAACTTTCACGTAGCTGCTCTGGCCCGATGGCAAAAAGGAGATGAAGTGAAGAGAGAAGAAGAATTGTATGGCTGATACTGGTAAGAGTGTATAGAATTGGTAGGAGTTCCGAGAAATGATTTTAAATTTAATTGTATATATGGAAATAATTATAGATAATTTAATATATAAAATATAATAGCTTCGTGTTGAAAGTGTGTTCCCAAGAAAAGTGTCGTCACTTGTGTCAATTTTATCAGCGCGATATATCTTCGAACACATATTGATATTTTTCGATATATCGTGATATCATTTTTTATTTATAGCTATTATACGTTATAAATAGCATTGCTAAACATATTAGATGAACAGAATGACTCCAAATAAAAAAAAGTCTCAATTTATATAGTAAATATATATATATATATTTAATTTTATCCCTTTTACTGCTGATAAAAAAAACTTCCGTTTCTTTCATTTTTCATAGAAAAAAGTGGAAAATGACATATTAAGGTCTTTCATAAGTAAAATTAAGTAGAAATATTAAGAAATAAGAATCTACTATATATTAAGGTATTAATGATTTAAATGAATATAAGGTATTCATTTAAATCATTAATACCTTAGTATAAGGTATAAGGTATTAATGATTTATATAAAAATACTCAAAATCATTTGATGATTCTTCCCTTTTTTTGGTTATTTTATCATTTGACACGCCAAGAAATCCGCGAATACGCACTAATTCGCGGTTTTCAGTATATATTAAACAGTTATTTATTTTCTACTTTCCTATTCATTTCCCACTTTTCGAATCGAAATAGGTTTTTTTTTCCCTCGAAGAAATCTAGGTTTACAAGCGTCAAAAGTTAAAGAAACATTAAAACAGAATGTGTTATTTATTTAATAAATAATCATTAAATTGAATTAAAAGTCGGTTTCTTCGCAATAAAATCAAATTTCTCTTCTCAAACAAAACGATTGTTTAAGATTAAATCGTTCTTTCTGAGGTAAAACTTCACACTATTCATCAAAGACAAAAGAGATTTAGCAGAAAAAAAATTATACTCGTGAAATTTAAAACGGAACAAAAAAAAATCTGAGCAGAACAAGCGAAACAGTGGTAATAAAAACAGAATACGCCAACAGACAAGACTTCGAAACGAAAGCGACTGACGTCCAAAATCGCCAGACGGCGTTGAAAAATCCACGCCAAAGCACCATCTGGCGATGTCAGGCGAAAAGTTTGTTTTTCTTCCCCCTCCTTTCCGCTTCGGTGGTTCGAAGTGGTATTAAGGAGGGATGGAAAAACGATATAAAAAATCTGTAAGGGGGTGAGACGTCGTGCAAGGTCACATCCGGACTTCCCATCGTAGGGTCTGTACTCCAAGACGATTATTTCATTTTTATTTTATTTTTAGGAGGGGAGGGGGACTCCAAGAAAGAGATTTTGGAGGAGCCGAGTGTGGGAAAAAATCGCGACCCAGTGAATGAGTTGAAGACGTAGTACTCGTACTACTACGGAGAAGTAAAGAAAGGAGATCTTTCGAAATTAACCACTAACCGCATAATCGGTCTTCGGATTACTTGCGTCTTTTACAAAGAATGTGTCTCTAAATAAGCCACCGCCTATAACCAGTCGAAGATTGTAGGTGGAAAACATACATATTCTTGATAAATACTTCCTCCAACATTACATTTTCATTTACGTTAAAGAGAAAAGTTTCAGTAGTAGGTTACATTTTTCCTCGCCTACAATTTGCGTATCTCTTGAAGTTACAATGTAGAGGTATTATGAAATATATATGTTATGGAAAATGTAAAAAAACGAGTGATTATGTATGATTATCGGTGATAATTGGTAAATGTATTATATTATAGAAAGTTTATCAAGTTTACCGGTTGATTTATAAAATCCAACACTGATAGTGGTAAATGTAATAGAATTCCATCATTTTGTACTTTTCGACATCTTTTACAACACACATTACATAATTCATTTCATTATCTGATCTATCTGCTCTAAGATATCTAATGAAACTAAAGTGGGAAAGCGTCATTTTTAATTAAATTTTTTAATTGAAATATTATTGTAAGTTTTAATAGAGCTAAAAAATTTAAACAAATGTTTATGAAAATTTTATATAATTTCACAGTACAGTGGAAAGAAATTGTTTTGAAACAAAATGTCTATTTGTGAAAACGAATCCTCAATTGGTGCCGTGACTGAATGAAAAATCTGGTCCATCTAACTACTTGCTCATTGGTCCTTCATATTCACTGGGGTAAATAGACAAATACAAAATTATAGTTTTAAAATATTTTTTTTCTTTTTCTTATCGCTCATAGAAAGATAAAATAATCTAAATTTTCTTTTATTGCATATACAGATCTCTTTATATGTATATCTTGTGTTTATGAAAATAAAACTCAAAATTTTATTACACTATTTTAATTATTTTATGATCCTTCATTAAAAAAAGATTTTTTTATATATTATGCATTTAATCACAAAGTTTTGTAATCACGGCAAACGAAAACATTTATTGTCTTCATGTTGTTACTGTGATGTTTTTTTTTGTAGACATGTTGCATAAAAATGTATGAAATAAGAAAAGATTCCTTTTATATCCTCATAAATCTTAAAAACACCTTTACTAATGCTATCCAAGTAATGTTATCCATAAAAAGTTATTACCAACATAACCTGAATAAATAATACTTCATTTTCCCCGGTAGGATTTAGTAGGCTGAAAATAGAGAAATTGATACAAAATATTTGGAAAGAAATAAAGAATATAAGTTTTAACTGCTGTTTAAGCAAATTAAGAAAATCACGACTTTTCCCCTAGTAGTTGGCAACCCTTTTTCCCAGAGAAAAGCAGATGAAATAAAATACAAATAATTTAAGGGGAAAATTGGGAAATCATTTAAGAATTTACTTTGAAAAAAGCAGTTAAATGTATGTCGAAACATTTCAGTCAACTTGACTTTAAAATGTGACACAACAAGAAAATGTTATAAATCAAAGAATAAATTTTCGCAATTCGATCAAACAAATTTTGGGAGAATAAGTCAAATTAAGAAAAAAAAAGGAATAAACGCATTTCGTAAATCAGTTTTTTTTTAATACCAACTGTCCCAAATGTCCAGCAGTTTCGTAAGAATGTTTAAAAAATGAAATAGTGATCAAATCGCGATCCCCCCCTACACTTTTCTTACACTTCCTTTTCACATACGCAAAAAGAAAACAAAACAAAAAAGGCATTTTTTTTTTTTTCCTAATGGAGGTATAGGCAAAAATCTCGTCTTATGCGATCAAAGCCCAAGACATAAAAGTTTCTGTTTTCAAGGTTAAACCGCGAACTGCATTCCAGGTTATGCAACACTAGCTTTCCAGATTCTCTCTCCACATAAAAGAAACCTATGGAAGTGAAGTATTTTCGACTTACGCTCATATCAATGAAACTAACAAAATTAATTTCCTTATTATAAATTTCAACCATTGCCGTGGGATAACGGACATAATCATTCGAAGAAAATTCTCGCTGTACAGAGAGTTCCCCAATCAATTTTTGTAGATTCAGTCTCTAAAGACAAAAAAAAAAAAAAAAAAAAGAAAAGAAAAAGAAAAAGAAAAAAGATTGAAATGAAATTTGCTATGCATGTTTCAATGTATCATATCAGAACATAATTTCTTGAACGGCCAAATCACCACGTGCTCGTGCAAGTTAAATTACACTTTTATTCATTTTAATTCTTTCATCGAATGAGTCACTTTAATATTGCAAGCGATGCAAATAACGTTGTCCCGTATTTATTGTTAAAAAAAATATCGCATTTCCTGTTTATTTCATTTCGTATAATCACTTGCTCACAGTGACATTTTTCTTGGTTCTATTTGCTGTAATCATTAACTTATTTTTAATCAGAGCTTTTCTAAATGCCGTGGCAACACATTATTAAAAGCTGATTTTTTGAATTGCTCGTGCAGATAATAAAATTTCTATTTTTCGCCAACTGATTTTTGTTGATGCCAAAAACTTTATCCCAAAAACAAAATCATGTTCTGACATGATAATAACAATGTAAGGAGTAAAATAATCTTGCAATAAATTATGAATACCTCATTAAATAAATAAATCATAAATGTGCATAAGTTCAGGTAAATTTGATTTCCTTTCCATTCCCGTCTTTTCAGATCAACTTTCGTTATGTGTCTAAATAGTTGTTAAGTTGTTCATAAAATCGATACAGCGTAGTCAGATCTTGCATAAAAACGAAAGGGAATGGTATCTTCAAAACTTCCTCGCATACGCTCTTACAAAGGGCAATTTATGTTTTAGATGCATTTTTCCAAGAAACTGATAGAAACCAAAACTGGATAAAGAACTTCAACGGATGTCACAAAATCATATACCAAATTTAATAAATTTAAATTATGGCGTTTTTGTGTTATCAATTTTACATGGTTTTCTAAAACCGACAGACTTTCAAGCCATCATTGGATTTGGCAAAAAATCTGATATGTGTAAATAATGACCTAATAAACCTTATAAATGTTTAATTTGTGTACAGAATTTTATCCCCCTAACTCTATTTGTTTTGTAGATATAGAGCTAATTTATATTCCAAAAGCGTATCAGAAAAACTTCCTTTAAATGGATTTTGCCGAAAATTTGAGAGAAATCTACAAATTGGGTATAAAGATCTCAATCAAATTTCATCAATGTAGCCTTCCATTGAGTTACCTTTGACAGACAGGCATTTTTCATAAATAAATTTATCGAACTCAGAGTGGTCTAGACTCGTAGATTCGTCAAAAACTCGAGTTTAAATTACAAGATTTTCTCTATAATTCGTATAAACCTAATAAAATCCAAGCAATGATAATGTTCAGCTACAGAGAATGCTACAAGACTGTCTTCTGTCCTGCGCATACGTAAACCAAGGATAGTAAAATTCCACTCGTTTAATAAATTTATTCATTTTTCCTGTCATTATAAAATGTTTAATGTTTATTCTACGAAATGTCCATAACTTAAACTAAACCTTAAAAATTTTCTTAAAAGTATTCCTAATTTCGCCTATTCATAGTTCAAATTGTTCATTCATAAGTCATAATCTATATTTTCCCCTAATTGCTTCTTACTGATGTTACCGAACTGAATGATCTTTATTGTAATTTAGTAAAAGTTAATTAATATTTAGTTCCAATTCAGAACACTTGGTTTCTTTTAAATATTTTAAGCAAGATATCTATGCACACTCACTTTTTATTTATTTGCTGTAATGTCTGGTTAAACCGATGCGTCTAGATTTTCAATTAATTTACAAGTTTTTCCATGGCTTTACTTTTTTATGCAGATTATTTTCCTGTGATGTTAGAATGCAAATATGACGATGATGGAGAATATAACTACGCACTTGAATATCAAATGGTTAATTACTAGCGTCTAAGAACAAATTTTGAGAGAATTTTTGTTCAAAAAAATCTTTATCAGCAGGATATTAATTACTTTCAGTTTTATCATAAATCTAGGTGAGGTGTAAATACAGCACTGAATTTCAATTAAGCACACTTAAAATGAGTTATGAAAGCTTTCTTTATAAGTTCCTTTCACAAATTTTATATTGCTTTTCTATCTAGCTTCTAAATAGTTTTTAAAAAGCAGCTGACAGTTTATAAGGCTAAGAATATTAATTCATTTAGAAAATCAATACAATTAGGCAAGAAATGAAATGTAGAATATTTACATAAATAATCATAAAAATCAGATTTTTATAAATAGATGTATTTAAAAAGATATTCCCAATCTGTGGTATGCGTGCTTCTGGGGAGACACAACGGGCTAGTAAGAGGTGTGCGATGCAATGCTGATAATAGCGATAAAAACGAGATATAAGGAGTAAAAACAATAAAGTATAACTCCATAATCTCCGTGTTTTTGTAAAAAAAAGTGAACGTTCTGCAAGTCTGAAGACCTATAAATAACTTTAAGAAAAATTACCAAGACCTCAGTGTTATAAAATATTTAATACCATTGCCGAATACAGAATGTATGGAAAAGTCATATTATTTTGGCTTTCTTAAGAAGAAATATAAGAGCAAAAGACAGTGACGTCTAGTCAATGCTTCAAAATTAATAGTACTGCAAAATAATAATAAAAAAATTAATAAAAAGCATTTCTAAAGAGATTGCAATTTTAAAAAAGCCATGTAACCTAAATAGTCTGTGTATAGTTGGTTTAGAGCATAAGATGGCCAAGGTTTCTAATTTTAAAGCCAGATGTAAAATAAGTTGCACTTCAAATTTTTTTAAATAAACAATATTTGAATTTCTTGTAATTTTATCTTCAGAAAACGTTATGAATGTTCAAGTGATGAATTCAGCAAATAAAAATGTTAATCTTCCTCCTCCTTCATCCCAAGGGTTTCTTTCACCCAGTCAGCTCTGTAATACTAATCCAAAACTGAATATTAAATAAAATATCCAGAGTTATTTTAATGCAATATCCAATAACAATACATACGTAATTTTAAAAAAATTCAGCTGAATTACTTTTAGAAAATTATTCACGCACTTTTTTTCCGAAGGGTTACCACAAAAGAAAATGAATAACCATATAGCGAAACGTATTTCAATCTAAAAACAGGAATCGAAACACAGGATTCATAAAAGGCCAATAAGGGGAGGGGGAGGGGAGAAGAAGAAATAAGAGAAACCTGAGAAAACGAACTTCGGATGGAATGAAAAAACGGGATTGTGGAACTTGCGCTCAATCACATTTCCGCTCTCTCATTAAAAACTGTCTTTTGCGCTCACATTGTAAGTTTACTGGGATTTAAGTACTTTTGGCAAGAAAGCATCCAGAGCGGCTCTATAAAATGCACATTTCTCTCATTGGTAAGAGAATGATTGCTGATTGAGGATCATTTTCCTTGAATAATTCACTTTTTTTTCTCACGGTAAAGCTGATAAATTACGTCTAAGAATGCTAGGACAATTTTTGAAAGTTTATTTTAGATTAAGTGCTCGTAATGTTTGATTTTTTTCTCTCTCCGTTATTTGGATCCGATTGATGATGATGATGTCGTGTCCGCTTTTTTACCACGGAAAGAGGGGTGCAGTGGCTTCTGGGGACCCCTGAGCACCCAAAGGCAGAAGTCTGACTTCTAGCTCATATGAGGATGAATCACACACACACTTGCACAGTCCCTTTTTACAGGGGGTGGGCACATTCACGCATCTAACAGACAGAACACAGAAGAACAGCCATGCCCAAACCGGGACTCAGAGAACGCGAGGAAGACGCGCTACCTCTGTGCCAGAAAGCCGGCATTTGGATCCTATTTTAAACATGAATAACAGAATTGAAATTTTCAAAACATTAAAAGGAAAGCCATCAGTTGTGTGTAATGGATATCAATATCACAAGTATCGCTGTAGTTTTGAAAATGTAGTTACATGACGCTACATTAATGAAAAGTCCGAAAAATGTAAGGGCAACTAAAAACAAATGACAACTAACTTCTTTCTGAAACGCAGCATTCTTGTAAGATGGATGAATCTCAAATCGACGTCAAGAAACATTTAATAAAATTAAAAGGAGTGTTCGAGGTTATCAAGCAATGTTTATTTATAATCAAAATTGGAATTTTTAATAAGGAAAATAAAATACTTATTACATTTATAATCTTTCCTTTCGAACCATTTGGTTTGTTTGGATATTATACCATGCAAATTTAATTTATATTAAATATACAAAAAAAAATAATTACTAACCTAATGGTAAAATAGCCAAAAAGAGTTGAAATAATCTTTGATAGGTACTAAATATTATAAATATATATAAAATAGTCACTAAAAATTATAAATGTACGCAAAATAGGCATTCAAAATTATAAAATGTATGAAATTTTAGAATACCAGACTTCTACTTCATCAAACATTTTTAATCTCAATAATTTTCAATGCGTCCTTTTAGAAGGAGTAGAATTGCCTTGGCATTTATTTAAATCAGATTTACAGTGGAAAAGAAATTGAAGTTAAAAAAATGAGACGTAAAAGAGAAAATGAAACTTTCCAAAATAACTGCATTGCCCGAGCCCTAATGCTCGAACTATCTTTACTAATTTGTTCTGCAAGCTGTCTTTGGATTGCACTTGTTCGAACCTAATTTTATAAAAATTAGCTTCACGAAAAAGGATTCAAGATTGTGCTGATATTTTCTTTTCTTTTAAATACTGATTACCATGATGAGGAAGTGTCATATTTCTTAATTAATTAGACAAGTTATTTTGAATGCGGATTTAACTTTATTCACTATAAACAAGTTAAAGAAATATGAAAGCTAAAATAAGACTTTTGTATGTTATTGAGGTAAACCCAGTCACTTTATTCTTGAACCAACATATGCAAATAATTTTATGAATAAAATTTCTTCATGCAATTTATTGATGAGAATTATGATATTTATAATATCCAAAAACAAAAAGACTAATCAAAGGGTAGGAGATGAATAAAAAGTTGAGAACTGCAGTACAAAAGTATAAAGGAATATAAAGTTAAAAAATACACTTGATGATTTCTAAATATTTTAAAATAGTTTCGCAACCAAATTATATAAAATAAATATAATATTTATATTGTATTTTGCAATGTTATTATAATAGCAATTTCAATCTTTGATATCAAATCCAGTGCCATAATTTTTATAGTTTTCTTTAACCAATTTTATATCTGTTCTTAACAGTGATATAATGGCTAATAACTACTGATGGATTGTTTGCTCAAAATTAATTGGCATTTCTTGAAAATGCGTTAAAAACTCAATCTACTTTTCTACTCGGCCAGTAATAATGCTATGCCGCTCAACTATTATTTGACCAGTGATTTTTTAATTAATCATCATTATATTACCTCTTGTGGAAGCCTTTAATCCTTCATAAATTTTTGCATGCGTTGGGAATCGGGTACATAGTTTCACGGCAAAATCACTGCTTCGGAATCAAAACTCGTTGCTGAGATGTCGATGGAAAGCCGTCTATGTCATTTAAATGTGGATCAAAATTACAACATGTAAGTCAGAATAATCCTCGCGTAATTTCAAAATGGAATTTCAATATTACTAATTATTTTTTCTTCTTATATTTCGATCTTCTGTTTGGATTTAGTTTCCTCATAAATAACTGAAAAAACAAACATTTTGCAATTTAATATTAGCCAAAAAATAAAACTTAGAAAGAAGACATACCAACAGATATTTCGAAACATGTGTAAAATCGTGTTGATATCCATTTTCTGATAAAGGCTGAGTAAGATTCCACATGTTTCGCTCCTCTAAAGAACAAAAGCACATTTTTACCAGGAAAACCGACGAACTCATAATAATGAATATCTGTTCGTCATGCTTACATTATGACGAAGCAATCAAAGAGTGAATACAATCGCTGCCTTGCAAGCGGCTCGAAAATGATGCATCATTATCATTGAATATCAGTTACATCGATGCGTTAGATAGATTTTTATTATATATTCGAAGATAAATAGAATGTTACGCAAAGAAAGAAGATTTGCATTATTGTTGACATTTACAAATAATCAAAAGATCAATCAAATGTATGAGACATTATGATTATGGAAAGGAAAATGATTACCAATTCCCTGTGATTATCGAAGTTTGTTCCCTTTTCTATCGTTTTTAAATCTTCAATTATTTTCGGAAAAAGTTAAAGCTCTACTTTTATTAGAAAAAAGATTTTAAAAAGTAAAGAATGTCCTCAATAAATGTATTATAAGCTATAAACGTTGATTTAACTTGAATTTAAAAAATAATTAAATTAGTGTTAGTTTCGTTTTGCCGTTGTGTGTGTGTGTGCGCGCGTGCGTGCGTGCGTAAATAAATTTCTTACATATAACATTATTACTTAAAACATAAATCTTTATCTTAAATTTTCGTTTTGTTTATCTGTAATTGTTCTTTAGTTTATCTATGAGTTAATTAATGGCTAGATAAAGATTCAGAATGTTCACACGTTTGTAATGTTAAAAAAAAACTTTAAAGACTTCGTAGAACTCTCTTTGAAATCTAAAACATGAATCAATACCGTAAATATACATAAAATTAAATCAAATAATACTATGCAATATGACTTATTATTGCAAGAAGTAAATAAGAGAAACAAGATGAATTTCAAATTAAATTACTATAGAGCTTTTGGTTATTGTTTATTCACTCCATTATGGTCCCACGGGAGGGGTCGTAATTCAGAATGAGAAGCTTCCGATGTGGTGGTAGGTTTTCGCCACCCTTGCGGGTATATGAAAAGGTGAGGATGGTTACCTTTCGTCGATGATGGGTGGTACTTCCTTAAGGAAGGGTTCTACTGTGCTGGTTTAGGTCCTTGGGACTCAACCTCAGTTCCCGCCTGTATTGCTGTTGCCAGTAATTCAAGTTAATCGGTGTGTCTACGGGCGGGTGGAAGTGATCAGCTCATGCTGATATTCTCTCCAATTAAAAGTAATACGCTTTAAAAATAATCTGGCAACAATTAAACTCCGATAGTTAAGCTAGAGGTTCCAACTAACTGTAAAAACACAAAATCATTTCATCACATCTTCATAATTAGTACAAAATAATGGCATTTGACCTTATTGTTAAATAATAAATGCTATATTTAAGCCACCGCTATTATCTTATAATGATTTTTTTAAGAACACTGAAATAATTGCTCGACGTTTGTTGGAATAATCCTAATTAAATTTTCAATAACGGAAGATGGAATTGTGCAAAATTACGTAATGTTGCATTCTCATAGTTTCCATCAAACATGAAACGGCATGGGGCTGCCTAATCTGTGCGGTATGACGTAATACTACAAGAAGTCCATAAAAGAAATGGGTTCAATTTAAAATTAAATTACTACAGAGCTTTAGATGCATTTCATATGTTCAGGTATTCACAGAATTCTTGAAAAAATGTAGAAGTCTTCAAAAAAATTTCGTTTCATTATTGTAAATTAACACCCTTTTTTGTTAAATAAAGTACATATTGCTTTAAAATGAATTTTATGATGCATATAAAATCACATTTCAGTGAAAGGTAAAATTAATATAACGTACAATTAGATATTTGAATTAATAATAATATTTCCCAATGTAATGCGATAAATATAATAAAATTCAAATTATTATGTATTATAATTACTTTTCTTTACTAAGATTCACTTTGTAAACTTTCGCATTTCGCATAGCAGAATGAGTGCGGGATTAAGTTACTAAATACTAAAATTTATTTTAGAAATAACATGTTCAGATAAATCTGTTTATTTACGCTATTAATTTTGGATTATATTTTAACCTTTCTGTCGTTTACAGAAGATAAGATTATCAACATTCAGGGATATGTAAGGTTTGACAGACGGAAACTGCTCATTGCATCCTATTAACATAGCAAACGAATGGATATTACTACACTTTCTGGATAAATCTACTCATATATTTAGCGAGAGAGAAAAAAAAGAAAATCATTCATATATAATCATAATAAGATATGATAGTCCAAAACAGCACCGAAAAAGTCTCCGTGCGCTAGAATTTACACATGATATGACATTTACAAATGGGAAAAAGAAGTAATTCCTCAAAAAAACATCTTTTGTTCCAATCGAAAGCACTGCCATACTATACACAATGAAAAGTGATTATTTACGTAGCGCATATTTCTTGACTGAATGACACAATGAGAGAAAGAGTGAGACACATGAGAGTGATTATTGTCTTTTTCTTTCAGGGACAAAAAACAATATGGAAGCGACATCCACACCTTCGAAGTGGAAACATTTCTTTTCCCCGAAGACACCTTATCATTAGTGCCGGGCGTCCACTTTGACCTCACTCTTTCGGTCTTGATGTTGATACATTTTATTTACCTTTTCATCGGAACGGCACCAAAATTCAGCGAAAGTAAATCATAAATTATTGAAGGTACTTTCGAATTTTAGAAAGAAAAGAAGGAACTTTATTTAATTGCGCAAGAAGTGTAAAGAAACATTTTTTGTAATATTTATTTCCAGGGGAAAAAGCTATTATCTCTTACACAAAACTCTTTCAAAACTGATTTAACAAGATGCGACTAAACCGCTCGGACAACTAAAATGCCAAAATTAAAAACTTCTTACGTCACAATGGCATTTTAAATTTATTCCTATGATTATTCAATATCAACTCAACCATACGAAACAATTTCGAAGGTATTTCTAAAGAATCTGAAATTACTTACAAACTGATTGTAAAAATAAAAGTGTGATTCTTTTTTTTTCTTTCTTCTCAGACATTAAGATATACTTTCTGCCTTATTTATCAGCCATAATCAGGTGGCGATTGTTACTCGATGCACAAGAAAAGCAGAAAATGTTGATTTTCTTATATTATTTTAATTTAAAAAATACCATGACATTAGCTCGTAACTAGCTTTTGGATCTTCCTGATTTGAATAAATGCGATTTTGAACTATTGTACTCTCAATAAATAAATGAAATGAAAATATAGAGAACAATTCGGTTTTCCTCATTATTAAAAATAATTTCATTAGGAAATGGTAAAAAAAATACTTGAAACTTAAATATATTCAGCATGATTTTGTCTTCTTCTGTTCTTCTTTAAAAACAAGTAATGAAAAATAGTTAAAATTAGATTTAATTGTTTAATTAAATTTCTCTAATAACTGCAAATTAAATCATTTAAAGGATATAAAAGATTTAAATAGACGTTTTTTTTTATTTCTAAGGAATAATTTAACTTATAATTGAATAATTGAAATTTTATAAAAAATCAGAAAGATATGGGATTTAACTATGCATCGTTGTTCATAGTATAATGCAAATAGGTACTATTGCCGAACTATATAAAGAGGTATCACCGCGCATGAAGAATAAGAAGTGCAAAAGCGAAAATTTCAGAAATTTTTTCAAACTTTTATAATTTAAAATTACGTGATTAGATATTATTTCAAAATTTAAGAGAATCAAAATGGATAATATTTTTAATTCGTTCAACTTAATAAAAGAGAATTCCTTCCCCACCTCCCCCCCCCAAAAAAAATGTTTTCAAAGCAGAGGCATCTGTAATAATAATGCTCTGTCAAGAAACGAAGATATGTTGCCAATTTCGGATTACTCAAAATCCAAAGAATAGTTTCAAGCTATGGCTTTTAAATCAAAAAAGAAATAGTAATAAACAAATTATTTCATCAAAATTTTGAATTCTGTTTCTTATCTCTAAGTGAAATAAAGAGTTAGAAAACGTTTTTGAATCTTATACTTTTCAAAATCTATTGTAACTTAAATAGTCTGATGTCTATTGTCCTTCAATTAGTATCAGGAGTTCCCATATAACTCCAGAATCAGAATTTTTAAAATAGTTTTTACGTTTGAAATAAAGGGAAATTTTCTTTTAGAGGATATAAGAGTTTTGAGTGAATTTTATTGAGTGAATAAGTTTTTTTAAAAAAATCAAAAAGGGAATTATGGTCGTAATTTGATAGTATAGAGCTAAAATCACCATTAAGATGTAAACTTTCGTATAGGCGCTACAAGATCGGAGGAAAAAACATAGATTCAACAGAGAAGTTCTTAATTTTATATACCATGTTTGTTGCAATTGAACATGTATAGATGCATATATGTGCATAAGTATTTGAAATGCATATACAAAAAAAATTTCAAGTAAAAATAATACAAAAGAATATTTATAACGTGAAAAGACGATTTTAAAAATTAGAAAAACTAAAAGAGTAAATATCTACACTACAGCTAAATATTAAATTATATTTTTAAATAAAACTGATTTTCAAAAGAATATGATTGAAATTCTTTATTGACATCTTTAAGCAATACATATAGACTTGCATACTTCCATTAATGTATTTGAGAAGAAAATATTTCTTTGAGTTCGAGAAATTAATACTTAGTTTCTTAAATTAGAAAGTTACACTTTTCAGGAGAGCTCAATTAATATTTCATTTTGCCAGTAGTATTTTATACATATTTTTTCGGATTTATTTTGCTGATGATTTATACGTTACTTTTTGAATCATCCCTCACTCTTTAATACCTTTCATGCCCAAAACTGATGCGGCCCATAATATATGCTTATTTAGATGGGAAACAACTTATAATAGCAAGCAAATGTTTAATATTATCATTTTTAAAGAAATTACAGAATTACAGAGCTGTTACGTTTTACGCTATTAACTTGCACTGCTTAAAAAATTTAATTGTTATAAATGTGCATACTCTCCCTGGTCAATTGAATCTAATTAAAAAAATTTTAGACTATTTAATGCCAGATAAATCACAATAAATTAAACGTATGTTTAACACTTCCACGAAAGATAACGAGCATTCCGAAAACATGAAGCAAATTACCGCCGAAATAATATTATTAATGTGAATAGGGCCGCCATCAATGTTTTTTTATTGCAATAAACATTCATTTTTCATATTCTATCGGTGATGTATCCAAAAAATCAAATAACTAATAAATATGCCCAGTTTAGTACTATGTGGCGCTCAGTCCACAATGGGAATGAAAGGGTTAAAAATGCTTTCTTTAACTAATTCCATTGGCATAAGTCATTATTACCCTCAAATGTTTATTGCAGAAGGAATCTGTACAGAAGCTACTTTCCTACTCAATACTGGACCTAAAACAATTTATATTCAAATAAAAATTAAACATGACGTAACGAGTGCATAGAAAACTTGGAATTCAGCATAGCTTTGATGTGAGTGCGTGTGGATTTAAATAAGAAAATTGCACACATAGAGCTTCTGTTGGAAAAATAAGCCTGTCCTACATTCGAGACACCAGTTTTCATTGGGTCATATTTTAACATGAAGATGAGCTTTGAGAGGCGCATCTCCGAGAGTTCTCACAGAGAACTTAAGTATCTTCTTTTAAGCACTCAGAGAGACACAACTCTTCCGTTGATGCTTCTAAAAACCCATTTCTTTGGCGAGGCGCTAAAACTTCCGTCCAAGTCAATTACTCTCCGATTACACAGCGACGAAGAGAAAAGTAAAAAGAAAAAGGCGAGAGCGATGCTTGAAGACTCTTCGTATTGAGGCAACTAGAGAAGATGCTGGCCACTTATTTGTCGAACAATTCTCCTCACTCACTTCTTATCTTTTTTCGAAAAATTCTTATCACTCGGCGGCGTGCTTTTTCGCTGGCCGGGGTCAATCACTGCCCGAAAACAAAGCACCGTTGGGCCTGCCGCCGTTTTTATGACCGCCCTCGGTCGGAAGTCAGTAGTGGACCACCTTCTATTTATTTATTTTGATATTGAGCGAAGAAGGTTGCTTAATTTCTTCATTCCGAACAAAGTGGCCTCTGTCCTTTCGCTGGAATAAAATATTCTTCCAGAAACAGAGCACTTTAATTAAATATTCAAGCATAACTTATTTAACTCTTCCACAGAAGATAGTGACGTGTTCATGATTTAAAAGAAGCTTCTTTTTATTTAATTATAAATTAAAAAGACATTCCAAATATTATTTTTTTTTAATTTGATATTCATATAGAAAAAGAACTTCTGTGTTTTATTTATAATTACAAAATAAAATGTGGAAACTTGAGACACAGAGATTATAACTAGGTTTTCTTTGTTTAAATGTGTACACATAAATCATTGTAAAAGTATCTAAAACAGACTTATCATTTTTATTTATTTAATTCGTATCGTTCACTGCTTCTTTATCCGTTTAATTATCATTTCAAAGGGCAATATTTCTATACGTAATTTTTGTGAGTACGTATTATTTTATTCTTATGCATTATATATTATTATTCTTACGTTTGTTAATATTTATTTATTATTTCCTCCATAATTCATACTTTTGCAAATAGATTATTAAACTATCGATTGATCTTAATATTTAAAAAAAAGTCTCAAATATCGTGCAACAATTCTCATAATTCACATAATATGGAATTCCCTCTTGATATAAATAGCTTTTATTATGAGACATTAATTTAAATTATATGGTGCGGAAAATAACTAATTAATTCTATAAAATAAGTAATAAATAAAATAAGTTTTAAAATACTAAGCCTTGAATATGACAAATAATTACATTAGTACAAATACTTTGTATTTTATTCCTAATTATGTGATGCATTTCGCAAATAACGTGCCATGGGTATATATAATAAATACACATATTACGATATAAAAGTTCCTTTTTACTTTTTCCTAGTTTATTTATGATATAAATTTTTGTACAAACCAGATGATTAAAATTAATTTGATAACGAAATTCCATTATATACAAAGCTTATTAAACGTATTTTCCAAAAGGTTCAAACTGTACGCATACTGTTCATCACCCTGCATTGTATGATGTCTTTGCACAACCAAAAGTAACCAAGGTCTATTCAGTTTCTTACTCGTTGATTGAACAGTAAAAAGTACTCAGGGGAAAAAACAAGAGATATACTCTTTTGTAGCAAAACAGCTGTCGGGGAGCAAACATAACTTCTTTTGGATATTTTTGACAAAAATGATATCTGAAAATTGTTTGACTGCCAGTCACCTCTCTTTTAAACCACGAAAAAGCGAGATCCGTTGGACGATGTGAAGATGCAGCTGCCACAACAGCAAGACGACTGCAAGTTTGAGATTTCATCGTTAAAAATCTTTTCTTGTCAGCCCATTGGTTGTTTCATGGGGATTATAATGTGTTTTTTATTGGTTGGTGGATATTTCTCTTCAATATATATATATATATATATATATATATATTAGAAAAATTGAATAAAAAAAGGTAATACAATTTGTTTTTAGTGAAGAATTAATGCAATTATAAGTATTTAGAAGTTAAAAAACGCAAAAATAAAAAATAAGAATGAATTATTCGTTGTCTTTTTTTTTTCCTCTCTTTCAGAATGTAATTGTTATAACTTTCATTTTCACAGCTTGATCGCCAATTTCTTATGAGCTTAAAAAGCCCCCCCGCCCCCTCTTTTTATTTAGATCTTTTAAAATTCGGGAAAATCAACATTTCCCTGAAAGAAATCCCCCATTAAAGATCCCCCATTTCGAAGTTATAAAAAGATTAGCTATTAATTTGACAAGCATTTTTTTTATTTGATGACATGTGATTAGACGCGCAATATTTCCAAAATGGTCGCGCATTTTTATAATAAAAATATTTTCAATAATCATAGAATTTATACCACATTCTTTTTTCATTTTTAACATCACGTGAAGGTTCAACAAGATGAATTATGCTAAAAGAAAGGAGAATAATTCTTTTTGGGATACTTACTAAAACTATATCGCCGTAGGTAATAATAATAATTCTTTTTACTACTGTCTATTTGCTGTTTTATACATTTGCAATTATTTTATATTATTTATATTTTTAAATATTTTATTATTGTTGTTGTTACTTATGGCATGCTTGACCTGGACAAGCCCCGCTGACACACCAGCAGATTTTAAGCCGAAGAATGAGCGTCTCTTGTTTCAAGTAACACCAACTAGGACCAAGAGTACGACACACTCATCACATTCGCTTGCATAGCAACTTTTTACAGGGGGAGGGGCACAGTCACACATCTCCAAGATAGCACACAGAACAACTATACCCGAACCCGGATTCCCAGAACACGAGGAACACGCGCTAATATTTTATTTTTAAAATGCATAATAAAAAGTTTTAAATGATTCCGCAATGTAATAGATTGCCTTATTTTCAATGCTATCCTTTTTCATCTTTAACATCATGTGAAGATACAATAATATGTATAATTTTAAAAAGAGGGACTATAATTATCATACTTGAAACAACTATATCACTCAGGAAGTAATTACAATTGCTTTTTCTATTAATTAGTTCGTCTTTCTTGCCCTTTCACCTTGATTAAAAGTGATTTTATATTTAAAAAGAATATTAAATAGTTTTAAATTTTAGAATATATTGGAAATAGATAGTCCAGCTTTCTATGTTTTTTTTTCTTTTCAGATCATAACATTTATTTATTTCCATGCTACAGGCTGCAGAGGTTGGCTGACAAGCCAGGAATCAGGGACAGGTTCCATTCAAGCGAACCGAAGAACGCGACGCCATTGTTGTCAGCAGTCAAAATCCTCGGAGCAAGGTGGGAATATTTTGTGAGGCAGTTCCACAGAATTCGGACCATCGGGAGGAGTCACGTGATCTCGTCCGCCACCTGTTCCCGAGAAACAAAATTGGGTTCAAAATGCCGGCAGCTGGCTCCCCGCGCCGTTCGATCACTCATAGTGAGTTTCCCTTCCACCTTGCGACGAACATTTCACCCGCGAAAAAGTGGAGTCTCGTCTGCAACTGCAGAATGCCACTACGATTATTTATTTTCTATTTAAAAAAAAATGGCGATGTCTTTTTAAAAGCACAATACTTTTTTAAAAAAAGTTCTCTAAATTTTTATATGGAGTGAAAATTGCTTCAAAATAAGGAAATAGAGAAAAGTTAAAACAATTGAAGCAAAGAAAATTTGTGTTGAATTAATTTTGTTCGAGAAATACAATTAAAGATGGCGCCAATTGACTTTCAGAGAACATAAGACAAAATGCTATTTAATTTTGCCATGATATGAGTAGTTCACCGGTTTAAGTGAACATATATATATGTTATTGTAATTTAGATTATGTAGAAAGTTAGCTAACGGCATTTAATTTTTAGTTAATATTAGAATATTAAGGAAATATATTAAGTTTAGATTATTTATATCCGCCTATGTCGTATACTTCAATGAATAAATAAATAATCAAGTTCGCATTATAAAGGCTTGGTTTGGATTCGTCTTAAAGTCGTTGGTTTAAAAGCTTTTTCCTTAATTATGTCCGTAATACAGAGTATTAAAAATTATTCCTATTATCACCGAGACGTGTTTGAGAGCTTTATGTGATTCCATTTTGTAACAAGACTTCCAGTGTAAACATTAGGGTTAATATTGTATTGTAAAACGTACGCCAAGAAAGATAATATAAAGATTATCACCACCGTATCATGATACATCTCACTTGCATCTGTCAGTTACTGCTTGAAAAACGCGACATGAATACAATCCCTCCGGCATCTGCTATTGTTAAGGTGGAAGTTGTATTGTTCTACATGGTACTATTGGTCGCGTCGCTGTATGCGTTGCAACTCTTTGGATAACATAGTTTTAATAATATTCAAATTTAGACATGTCGAGATTCTATAACTTATTAACATACCTGCATCCAAAACACTAGTCAGAGGAGAATATAATGATGTCCATGACATTCGGTTTTAATTTTCCGTAAAAGACAATAGACAGAAAAGATAGAGCTCGAAAACACTTTTCTTATAATTTACATATAAAAAGCAGAATTTCTAATGAAATAATATATTTACAATTAAATTGTAAAATTTATTTTTAAAAAATGGAATATTTATTAATTGCAATATTTCATATGCATAGAATGCATTTATAAAGTTTAATATTTAAAATATTTAATATAAATAAAACATTAATAGCGCAATGTAACTTTTTTTTGACAATTTAAGAAATATAAATAAAGTATAGTCAAAACGAAATCGCCACTTTTGTTTCCTTTTTACATTCAGCTTGAAATTTCAACCTCGAAATATTTAATTTCTTAGTATAAAACGTTATTCTATGAGCAAATATGATGAAATTGATTCTCATATTCCATTTTGTTTGAAAATGGAAATAAATCACTTTATAAGATTCAATTGTAAATAATTTATACAAATTTTTTAAACGGGAAGATTTGCACGCTTTTTTTTAATATTTTGGAAGCGGAGTTCCAAGCACGTAAATAACAACATAGAAAGTCCTCAAATCTCAATGCAATTCTTGAACCACAAAATAATAGGCATTTTACCAAAAATAAAACAATTTGATTTTTAAAGGTAATAAATGAATGTTTTTAAATATTATTGTTAAAATGCAGAAAGAAATAACTGTGAAAATAATCTAATATAATATTAAAACTTATCTACGAAAAGTAGTATTAGCTTGAATTAATATAGAAACATAACATAAATAAAATAAAATGGTTTCGATATCTTTGGATATTTTTTTCTTCAATTCAGATTTGGTTTATTCACTTAAAAAACATTACTTAGAACATACAAACATGACATTTCATTCAAACATTACGCGCATATATACGCATCATCAATTTTGTTGTTGTTGTAAAATTAACGCATATAAATATATGCATTCAATATGAAAACAGTTTTAAATATTCGAAGAGAGAAATAAATGATTGACAATATTACATTAGTCATAAGTTCGAAATATATGTTTTTAATGGAAATAGGTGAAACGGTATTAACAATATTTTAAAATAATCAACGACATTAAAATATCCAGACTGTTGCTTCGTCTTGGTAGTGGATTAGAAACACCTTTCGTTGAAAATTCCAAAGAATTCTTTATATTAATTTTTGTTCAACTACACCCATTTCTTATCCGTACAAAAAAAATAATAATAAAATAAACAAATAAAAGTAGAGAGAAGAACGAAAGAAAAAAAAGAGGTTCCTCTTAAATTTTTCTTTTTAAAAAAAACTGTCATTACCTAAAAAATAATTTAAGAATTATTTTATGAATTTATTTGAAATGATCTAAAGAATTTTAATATTAAAAAATATTTCAAAATAAGAAATTAATTAAAGCTTTAAAAAAACCCTACTAATAATATTGATTAATTCGAACCTGAGGGTGCTGCATCGAAAATTCAATCTATCCAAATATTCGAATGTTGAAAAATAAGGCAAAATTAATTAGTTAAGCTCATAAACAATTTTCAGACTAAAATTGACATTAAAAATACATTTTAAACATTTATTATCTATACCATACAATCCAAATTTAATATATAGAGATTTTAATGATGATAACGACGTGTCCGCTTTATAACGGAAAGAGGGGTGCAGTAGCTGAGGGTATAAACCCCTGGGCACCCGAAGGCAAACGTCTGACTTCAAGTTCTTATGAGGATGACACACACATTCGCTTTCACAGCCCCTTTTTACAGGGAGGCACAACCACACATCTCAGAGATAGAACACAGAAGAACAACCCTGCCCTAACCGGTACACCAAGGTCACGAGGAAGATGCGCTACCTCTGCACCAGGACGTCGGCAGTGGTTTTAATAAATAATATGTAACAATTATATTTTAAAAGATTTTTAGTAATTATACACATATTTTGATAAATAATTAGCTTGAATTAAAATATATTGCACTTTGAATGCAATAACAGTAATAATACAACTATAAGAATACAAATTTAAAAATAAATATCCGCGTGATTGATAAAACACAAAATTAAAACAGGTATACTGGACGTAATATATAAATTTTTTGAACTATCCAAAACAGCTCATAAAATGAAACAATTTTCTTAATTTTTTAAAAAAATCATTTTTTAATACAATTTTTATATCATTTAAGTAAAATCGAATTATGGACAATGTTTTAAGTTGACGCCGGTATAAACTTTAAGGAATGAGAGGAAAATTCAAATTAAAGTTTATTCTTATAAAGTAAATTCTATTAGACATTAAAAAAAATCTTAAGCTTAGAAATAAGTTGACTCAGGTGGCAATTTCATGCATTTTCACATCAAGATTTTTCTTGTAAAGCTTTTAATGTACGCTTCCATTTATTATGTTGACAGGAGAAATAAGATTCACTTTCCGTTAAAATCGTTTTGGAAAGAATTTCAAGAGAAAAAAAAGTGGCAATGATTTTTTCTTCATTTTTTTTTTTTTTTTTTTTTTTTTAGAAAAGGAAAAACCCCAAAACCAAAAACTTTTATTTACGAGTCACCAACTTGTTTCCAAACAGTCACAGACACAAGAAAAAGAAGCGTTGAAGGGGAAGAAGTAATGAAAAAAATAATAATAACGAAGAGAAAGAAAGCGAGGGCGCTTGACGGCGGAGCGCGACGGGCTGGTGAAGCGTGGAGGTAGACGCTGCTGAGCTGGATAAATTAATTGCGGCTCTTCACTCCGATTTAGCTCTGAGTATGAAGATCAATCGGTTTCTGTAATTTCGGTCACTGGAATCGAAAACGTCGCACCTGTAATTGATACTCCCGGCAGCAATAAAAACCGTCTTGAAGAGGCTGAGCTAAAAGTCTTAATCTTTTTTTTTTCCCCTTAAAAAGCATCAAAAAGAACTTCCCGTTTTTAACTGTGTTTATTCGTGGCTTGCTTGCGAGTTTGGAATGCATGCAAATCTTAAATGGATGGAGATAGCTAGTTATAGAACCATTTCGAGAAATATGAGTTTCCAAAATGCATGTAGGAGATGGGATACATTAAATTTAAATATAATATTTGAATATCTCCGTTTCCCCCTTTAAAATTGTAATGATCTCAGTTAGTTTTCAGAAATGATATATTTCTTGAGAATTTTTTTCAATTAAGGCGAAAAATTAATGTTGTTGTTGTTTTTACTAATGGCACTTGCCTTTGGACAAGCGCCCCGCTGATACAGCAGCAGATTTTAAGCCGAAAGGAGTGTCTCTCGTTTTTTGAAGTAGTGTCAACTAGGGCCAAGAGTATGACTTAAGTACACACTCACCACATTTGCTTGCACAGCCCCTTTTTAAAGGGGGGCACAGTCACACATTTTACAGATAGCACTCAGAACAACCATGCCTAAACCGGGATTCGAACTCGGGGCTTCCAAAGCAGGAGGAAGATGCGCTACCTCCATGTCAGAAAGTCGGCCGAAAAATTAATACAAAGAGAAAGCCATATATTTCCACTTGCTTTTACTTTTAGAAATGCTCATGGAGGGAGGGGATAACTGGAAGTAAGCAATGGACGAAAGTGACAAATGAACTTTAATTTAGTTATACTAACGTCCTGTTTTTAAAGCAACAATAAGGCTCTTTAGGGTTGGACCTCGTAATTTTCAACCGTGACCAGATGAGGAGGACGACACCACAGCTCTCATCAAACTTTCACACCACACCAGTGGGAGGATGCTTGGTCCCTAAGGATTTAAAGCGCACCATTACATGACGATTCTTCGACGGAATCAAGCCTCCAACCTGAAAACCACCTGTTCTGAAACAGAGATCTTCCCACCAGGCATCCGCGGCCCAAGTCGGAGACCCAGCAGGGGATCATTTCAAAGTATGTTGTATGAAAAATTATCAAATGGCAAAACGTAAAATACTAACCGATAATTACTCAGATATATTGAATAAATTAAATTCATCAAAAATCTGACTATTTATTTTCTTCAGATATAGAGACTGAAATTTTAGATAAAATATTACATTTTAAACTGGAATTGACATTTATTTTCCAAACCAAATTTCCCTCTGAAAATACGTCTAGTAAATGGATAAGAATAAAATGAAGGTCCAATAAAACGTAGAATTTAACGAGCGAAACAGAATGCAAGTCCGTTAAATCGTTCACGGTGTCATGAATCATATTTATAATAGGATATTGCTTTTGACATTGACGATAATGTTCACAAAAAAATATTTAATGCACTAGCATGTTAATGACAAAATTCTCTCTCTAATTTAAATAATAGAAAATTTAAAAAAATAACAAAATAATTCAAAGGCCGATAAAACTTTCAAAAACATGAATTAAATTCTGTAAAACGGTCTAATTAGAAATATCCCTTGAAAAAATTGAAATCAGTAAGGTTAAATTAACAATATTTCATTTTTTAAAGATAGATTGCGATTACTCAGTAAAAATCTTTCTTTAAACAATTATTCTCTAAAATGGCATCTTAATTTCTTTAAAATAATATCTCAAACCTTCACTCCCTCTTCAATGTCAACATGTCTGAGATCGTTATATAGTAGCGGAGACAGTTTTATGAAATACAATAACGAAATTTTCATTACTGGGCCATGGGCTAAATCTCCCCGATTATAAAATGCAAACAATTTCTTATACGTGGGTGGAAATTAAATTATAGTTTAAGATAAACAATTTGGCACATTAAAATACGTGCCTTAGCGGTTTTACGTGTTTTTTTTCCCACAGTAAGCCTGGAGAAATTACAATGAATATCACCCTCACTAAAACAAGACGCATAAAAAAATAAGAACGATTCATTCACAAAGGTCCCAAAGGATGAACCGAGCACGTGGCTTGCAGGATGTTTGTAACTTATTCACTATCATAGACTAGTAGGAAACGGTTTGTTTGGCTGCGCCACAGCACACATTTTCCTTCTCGTATGAGTTTCACAAACAGAATGTTCCATTCATGAACACTTTCTTTCATATTAGTCCCTGAACAAAATCCAGACCTCTGCCACTGATGCCATTTCATAGATACCAAAAGAATGAATGACGATGTAAGAAATCTGCGAATGAAATAAAAAACACATGGCCTCAACTGCCATTTTTTGCTTTCTTATTTTTGTTCCAAGAAATTTTTAAAGGCAATAAACAAAATCAGTGACTTAAAAAGTACTTCAATATGTTATAGAAATGGGTAAAGTTCAAAATTATGGGTTCTTATAACCTAATTTAAAACTTAGAAATGGATTTTCTAACACTAATGATAACTTGGAAGACTTTATACTTTTTTTTATGAATGAACGGATTATTTCTCTGTGCTTTATATTTTGATCAGCTCATGCGATAATACCAGATTTGCAAAGAGCAGCATGCATGGTGTAGGTGTCGATAAGGTTTCTTATATTCAGTGCATGATTTTTGACCTGCGACTTAGTCTGAGTTCAAAAAATTAAAAACTGAACTTTCAAAATTTTTCCAGGAAATTAATATTCTTTTCTCACACAGCTTTGAAAAAACAAGACTTAACTCCTAATTTAATTAAAACATAAATAGCATTAATGTTCATGGTCGTGTAACTTTTTCTTCGTTATAAAAACATTTTAAAGATTTTAAAGAAGAATTTGTCAATTATTATGATGGATTGGTTTGGTTTCTTCGCTTCAAATGTTAGTCTGATCTCAGTTTTGAGATGAGATAAAAAAGCAATTTTTTTTCTCTTCCTCCCTTTCACTTTTCGAAGTTCATTTAAAATAATGCCAGCATATTGCACAAATAAAAAAACTGCATCATTTTAATGATCTATTAATTTAATTTAACTGTCTAATTAATTTAAGGAAGGCATGAGGAGTAATAAACAAGTTTCAAATAGGATACATTCCTCCCCTTCTTTTTAACATTTGATTATTAAAATAGTTTATTATTCGTAATTTAAACGTCTAATATCTTGAAAACCAATTCTATCGATTATACAGTCAGGGTTCCAGTGTAAGAAATACAGATAACGGTACCTGAACAAATCGTAGCCACGGCTTTCTTTTTATCATTATCGCTCTTATCTCTTCGAGGCGCCATCATATTGACTAAGTTTTATCAAATGATATCCGCAAGTTGATAAAAGAAGTTCAACTAGTCATGAATGAACCTGTTCAATATTAGTGTGATTTTTGTGTTTCGGTGCACTATGATTGTAAAAATTTTAAATAAAAATCTTACATTAAGAGAATATAGTTAGTTGCCGATAAAACATTTTAAAGAAGCGCGTATGTGTGGCATTATTGACCTATAGTTTCTTTCAGCACGAAGAAACTCTAAGTAGTTCCACATAGTTTAAAAACTATGTTATTACAATATTGCATATAAAAAATAAGTAATATATCCATTTAAGCTATTTGATTTTAAGTTTCTAACCGTCACATATTATAAATAATACACGATTTTAAAAAGATAAAATAAAAAAATTACTTTGAAGCTTTAGTTATTGAACTATTTATTAAAAAGAAATAAAAGCCAATCAAAATGAGTTTGATTAATTGGAATTCTTTTCGTGGCCGCAGCTGACACATAATACGCCCACACATCAAATAACATATTTGGTATCGTTATTAGTGATTATTATTAACTGGAATGCTTCCAATAACAAAAATAATACTGCATTCGGGTTCATCAATCAGAACTACACAGTTCTGATGATTTTTAAAAAATGTATTTATTTAATGTAATTATATAGAAGTGTCCATAGATTATAGTTAACATTTTGAAACTTTAAATGAAATATGATATCATATTCTATTGCTGAAAATTCAAATTCTTCAACCTAATGTTTGGTTATTTAGAACATGCATTTTATTCCTTTGCTTTAGTTAAATTTATTTCTAAATAGGCATTTCTTTGATTATTTTCCCACTGAGAACTTCACAGAATACTATAAAAATGTCTATATATCTAATTTATAAATATTTGTTCTGCATTTGGCGCTTTTAAACCCTTTATGCTTTCATAATCTCGGGGATTCACAAAATCATGGATACGAACACGTAGATCATAATGCAAAAGGTTAATCACCGAGGTAATGTGTTATTCATCATCTTCATGCCATATAGGAATTTAAAAAAAGTAAATGTCGTAATATATTTTCTATACATTACGTCTTAAGATTATAAATCTAGGCAAGGATATTCTTCTCGTATAGCTACAGTAAGTAAAATAATAATTCATTAAACTGAAACGTATTTAACAAATTTCTATAATTCTAAATATCATAATTTCGACGTTATTTACATTTTTGATATATTTAAGAAACAATAAATCATCCTTCGCCCACCAAATAATATTGATGTGTATCATCGATCATTTTTCTCCTTCCTTTCTTTTTTTCTTTTCTTTCTTCTTTACTTTTCCTTTGTTATAGACTTATGTCTCGACTGCGTCACTGAAAAGGTGAGATCCTCGGCCATCTGACGCAATGCCATGTCCATTTCAGTGATTTTCTTATATTGAGGCGAAGGTCGACAGAAATGCGTTATGACATTCAAAAAGGACACTCAGCATGGAAACCAGAAGAGAATTGCATGGTCATGGTTGTTTGACCCGTGCAGAAGACTCGTTTAGTGAGGTGTCTCGTTACTTCATTAAAAATTAATAATTTACATGTGAAAGTTAAAGCAGTAATCGGATGCGCCCACTAAGTATATTAAAAAAAATATTTTTACCTTTTATCATAAAACAAAAATACCAATGCAAGCAATTTAATTTTTATTTTGCACTGCATATCATTAATTTTTAAATGATAAAAGGTAATTTTTGTTCCAGAACAGGTTTCATTAAAAATATTTATAAAGGCTATACGCTATAGCTTCAAAAATATTAGAATGTACATCACATAAATCATCATCAACAACAACAAAAGAATTTTTTCTGTACTTAAGAACTTGGATTAATAATATTTTACTAGGAGAAAAAATTCTGTTCGAATTTTCTGCAGAAATTTTTTTTTGGTTGCTTTTTTGCTTCAACAAAGTTTCTGAATTTTGCGCTTCTATAATTACGAGAGAGCTAAAAAGGGCGAAGCATGTTCACGTCTGAATTTCAAAGAAAAGCGAAAGAACAAACAAGAGCAAGTAAATACAAAAATCGTTATCTCATAAGTTGTCGCCGAGAAATGCATGCAGCTTGAATAAGTTCACTTTTTTGAAATGAATAAGTTCACTTTTTTGAGCAGGTCTTTTAAAATGATTTAATAATTAATTACAGCTTAACATCAGTAACAACATTTATATTAGTAAAAGCCCATGGGTCGTCTGGCATACAGCAGATTTTTAAAGTTTGATACATATGACAAAACAATTACCTGGTGATTAAAAAAACAGAATCAAAAAATCTTTATTACAAAATAGTAAATTTAATAGTATATTTAGAAAAAAATGCAGTCAATCCAAGCTAGAGTTAGCTTCTAGTATATTTACAGTATTTCGACTGCTTTGTTTTTTGCTAAAAGCAGGAAAAAAAGCCCCAATTTTTTTGGTATTGATATAATGTAAAATAAAATATAAATGATGATAATGATGCTACTTCACATAGAAAAACGCTGCTCTTCAGCCATAGCTACATTATTACTTGAAAGACATTGCGCCTATCTCATAGCGTATAACAATATGAGAGAATAACGTTTCCAAAAACTCATTGCTTCCCACAAGTACTTTAAGAAGTATTTTAACTGATTAACCTCCCCCCCTCCAAGAAGTATTTTAACTGATTTTTGAGCAAAATAAAAAATTGCATTTGATTGTTAGTTATATATTCAAATATTCTATACAAAATGAACTAAATTTTCATGCTGGTGGATATGATAGAAGTTACATTTATTAATGTATCAAGCAATTCTGATTTTATTCAGTATATTTGAGCTTTTTTAATGCCTGACCATTTATAACAAAATTTCATCAAAGATCTCATTATTTTTTATTAATAAAATTAAGATTATTAAACTTTGGTTGCTCTCATTAGACTGTGTCTCTCACCACTTTATCATTCTTTAAATTCAGATTTTCAGACTTAATTTAAAGACAGTTGAGTTTCAATCTAATTTCAACTGAAACAACTTCTCAGAGTCTTACAAGATGTCATTATAAATGCGAGCATTGAGATAGAGTACAAAAATTACTCTATCTCAATGCTCAATGAAATTTTTTAGAATAAACCAAAAATTATATTTTTACTTTTCAACATTTATATTTATGTTTTAAGAATTGGAAATTATTCTAACGGAAACTACCTTTAATATTAAAAAAATGGAAAAATACCTGAAGAGAAATGTTAAAGTCTTGAGTATAATCTAATTTATGTCTCATTTTAAATTTTTTTCTCATTAATATAAGTGGTACTCCCTTTGGAAATTCTCATGCTAAAAACATTATACATTAATTCTTTATACATATTCTTTTCAATAAAAAGGTCTTTATTACTTTGAAACTACTAAAAGTTATTTAAGAGGAAATCTACTGGTTAAGTAAAATTCAAGCAGCATACTTTTCAGCTTTAATAGGAAAAATTCAATCAGATTTTTCCTTAACTCCCATTTTTATTTTGATATGGCAATCGAATACCATTTCATTATAGTAGAAGAAAAAAAGAAGCTATTCATCAATTACTTTTGAGGAATAGCCTAATCGAAATGAATGTTTCGATATTAAAATCGCATGCGAGATATTTGTATCACAGAAATAAATAAAAATCGAAAACATTGAGATATTTTCAAAATAAATAGGTATTGCAATAGAAGGAAAAAATAAACAATGAAAATAATAAAATATTTTCAAAACATGTTTTCAACAAGTGCTTGGAAAATATATTACCCAACTCCTATTCATCATAACTAATTTACCCACACAAGTTGAAAAATTTATATGACAGTATTTGTATTTTATTTTACAATTTATTTCTTAAAAAACTAAACTACATAATAAATTCTACATATCTTGTCAAGCATAGGATAATTAGGGGCAGCTGTCCTACATTTTTATTCCAGTATATAAACTTCAAAAAATAAATTAAGTTTTAAAAACCGAAACTGATAAACATTTTAATGCAATTAATCGCTTCAAGAATTTAACTATATGCCTCTACCTATCTCCAGATATTTTTTTTTCAAAGCTTTTAACAATTCGTTACGCACGCTATCTCTTGTCCTTCGACTCCCCATACTTAATTTTAGCAGGTGGTTTTTACGATCCACTTCGATGGTTCGAATGATGAGAAACGAACCAACGAAAAATCGTCGTAGAATTTTAAAAGAGCTCCTTTTTTTTTTTTTTTTTTTTGAAAGCATATCAAGGAGAACTCTTCTCATCGTCTGACCATTAACGAATCAGAAATGCCAAAAATATTCAAAGCATTTTATTAAGATATATTATAATGATTCACAGTATGGATTATAAGAATCGAAGAGCCTCAAGTGATTTTAAACTCAGAAATTTCTATAGTGCAGTGAAAAGATCTGAATAAAATTCATATTTATTATTTACAAATCTTCAGCCAAATTGGTATTAGAAGTAGCAAAAATTCCCATAGATCTTAGAAACAAGAATCCGAGTTCAATTTCAGGTTTTATAGCATTATTTACAAGCCTCTACGAAGAAAATCAAACATTTTTTTAAAAATCAGATACTAATTTCAATTGTTTGCTAAATTATCAAATAGTCAAAATAGGTAGCTTCCTAGGGGCACTAAAATTTCGATATATTTATTTTTTGTGGTATTTTTGATAATATTAATTTTATGCTTTAATTTAATTAAATTCATTGGAATTTAATTTAATTCCGATTGCACAAATTAAGAATATGAACCGATCCAAATTTAAATCACATTTTAAATAAATGCTACATCATTATTAGTTATCATGCTATTAGTTACATCATTATAAGTTATCATAATTAATTCTTCGTCACAAGTTTTACATCAAACTATTTAAAAATGCTAAAACAATCTATTGCTTTATATTTCAAAGGGATGTTCGATTATATAAGTAAATAGTATTTAAACTGTGCTAATTTTTTTTTGCTATTTTATTCATTTTGAATTTGAATCTTGAATTCTTTTATTTGAGAAATGTTAAAACCTATACTATCAAAAGGACCACGTAATTAAATGTTATTTGAGATTATCAGAATTTGCAACTTAAAGTTGTTATCACATATAATTAAGGACAGTAAAAAATACTAATATATAAAGCATGTTGTTAGCGTTTAAAATAGGTCATCTAATGATCCCTTATAAAAGGATAGCGATATTTTCGAAAAATATTTTGTCACCATGATTTCTGAAATATGAATGTCGATTACATTTTCTCAGAATCATATAGAATCAATGAATGTTTAGCTATTTGCTATTAAGACTTAACGTTGTTCATTTGAAAATTTGGCTATTAATGCTATATTCGTTATCACGATTTATTATAACACTATAATCGCGAGTACATGAAATATATTAATACCTTCGAATTAAGAATGACATTTTTTGACTTGCCTAGTTTCCTAAATTATGTTTGTTAACTGAAATTCCATCAAAACGGCTAAAAAAATATTCAAGTTGCCTTTTTTTATATCAGGATGTCTTCATTTTTAAAAATCTTTCCAATTATTAAAGAATTTTCTTTTCTTGCTTAAGTAAATTCAACTGAATATTTCTACAAACATATGGTACATTGGAACAAATATGAATTTAAATTAATTAAGATCAGATGATTTATGAGCTAATGACTGAGTAATTTTACAAAGTCCCATTTTTAATTCACACTATTTTGCTAAAATTCGCCGATATTTCAATAAATATAAAAGAGTTACAACACCCTAAAAATGATAATAATTTTTTATCAGATCATTTGTCAATAGATATCGGAAAATTGCTTTGTAGATGTTTCATTATATCACAGAGACATATAACCCTCACATTTCGTCGGTAAAACTAATTCAGTAACCATATCTCGCTCAACATTATTTATAGATTAATGGACATAATTATGTATTTAGAAACTATAAGTATTTATTGGATTTCTAATTCGTAATTATAAATTACATTTAAACATGCATAAATTTTGCTTTAAATCGAATAATTTGCATTCCACTTCAGTACAACAGAATATTAATAATGCAGTAATTAATCTTGAAAAAATAAATAATTATAATTTTTTTTCAAAAGTTCTTTACAAAAAGTTACTAGATTTCAGAAAATTGTTTTGTAGATGTTTCGTTATATCACACTCAGAGACATAAAATTCTCACATTTCGTCGGTAAAACTAATTCGATAACACTTTCATTTATACGTATGCCATACCTTTTTAAAGAATTTTAAAATATCAATTGTTCCCCTTAACAAAGAATTTCCATAGTTTTATTGACTCGTAAAATAAAATAAAAACCAGGAAAAATTGTTCCAAATATTTTAGAAGCCCCGGAAGCAGCAAAATATTTTATTTGAATGCGCGCATTTGCCTCGGAAGAGTATTGGCATTTTCCAGTCCTAGATTCATTGCACCCAAGGTTAATGTCAGAACTCTTTTTTGTCAACAGAATGACAATAACTCTTCAAGTAATTAGGCGTCTGAAAAAAATGCAAGGAAAGAAAGTGCAGGAAATATTCGGTATCATGACAGCGCTATCGGATTCTCCGTTCTAAAATAATTTTAAAAGCTATCGTTGTTCGCCGGGATCATTTAATAATTGCGAGGAAGGAAGCAAATCCAGCTTCCCATACGCCGTGTTTACATTGGAAGCGTTCAACTCGTAATGAAATAAGCAAAAGTGTCAGCTGTGATGCATATCTTTTTTTCGAAGATTTTTAATTCATCCATTTCTTTTTTCATGGTTCTTTTTTTTTTCGCAGGAAATGAATGCGCGGTCTTAAGAGAAGTAGTTTGTAGTAGGATCTCCCCCCCCCAAAACACATCCAATTCCGGTGGTACAGCTGATGAGTTGGATGCCTAGTATAATAGGCTGCTTCAGTTGCAACACTTCCGCCTTCTGAGCTGAACCATCCACTCAGGAAAAGGGTGCCGAGAAGAGTAAATATTTACATGGGCACATTAAAATAAAAATAAAAAATAGTTTTTAAAAAACCAGGTCATTTCGCATGTTAATCGGCATTCGACAATGGCAACATTTACAAGATCAGTAGCTGTGGGGGGTTCGACATACAACGTTTATGGAAATAATCAGTTCCAAGGCAATATTCGTTGATCGCACACCGAATTACTATCGGGGTTTCAATGTGAAGGATCTACAAAAATAAACAGAAAAATGTTATTCCTTACTGAATTTATTTGCATGTAATAATAATGCGTATATCTTACTTTTTTTCTACAGAGTGAAAGTTTTTAATACTGTATTTTTTTAATGCCCCGAATAATATTATCAATGATGAAAAGATATGTAGATATTCCAGAAAGGTTATTCAGTAGAACAAAACAGCAATTTTTTAGCATTTGTTTTAAAATAAATAATGTCTTTAAGTTTCAAAAGTCAGAAATTTACAGAAGAGATGAAACAAAAAGTATAAATTAAATACTTTATTAGAGATTTAACTAGTGTTTCAACTAGTGTTTGTGAAAGCATTTGTTTAAAAGTGCTGATTTTAGAGAAAATAAGAAAGTCAATCAATTAAATAAAGCTTACGGATATAATATATACATTTATTATCAATTCATTCCAAAAACTGTTCAAAGACTTATAAAAACTCTTAACTTTACTCGTTCCATATCCTTTTTCATTAAAAAAAAATCAGTCCGCCTGATTAGGTTTTTTGCTAAGCTTCGATTCTTTATTTCAGTTACTTGTCTACGAAGGTAGTCTCATGAGGGAAAGGGAGGGGCACTTCGTAATTGAGGTGGAAAAGCTTCTAACATGGTGGTTGGTTCTCGCCACCCTTATGATTTACGAAAAATTAGGAATCTGGTTTCTTCCATCGATGATGGGACGTATTTCCTTAGGGAAGTACCTTGGCTGGTGACGGCCCTTGGGCCTCAACCACAGTTCCTGCAGGTATTGCTGTTGCCGGTCGTTCAAGTTAATAAATGTGTCTCCGGGCCCTGTCGGAGAGTCAATCAGTGATTTTATACCACCGTGGAATCAATTCATGTTGGCAACGTATAGATCCAAAAATCTCACAGAGAACGTCCTTCATCTTCTCTTTGCCAAGTAAAATGTTCTAAATCTGGACATACGAATGCATTCGAAATACAAAAATATTTATCGAAAGTGTTTTTGTTCACATTTTTCGTCATTTGAATTATTTATAAACTCATTACATTTTGTAAATAAAGCATTTTTTTCATCTTTTTCTATCAAAACTTATTGAAGTCAAAAAGGTTCTATTTCTATACACTTTTTAATGTTTGAATTTTAATTTCTAGGACAGTTTTAATCGACATCATTTCATGAACTTTTAATCAATTTATCATTTATTTCCAGCCGAACATATTTTGTTTTCAATAAATGGGGGGGGGATAAGAGGGAATAGAGATTTCTTTTTATTTAGAAATTTTTTCACGAGGAAATTAAAATAACACATATTTAGTTACTCGATTTCGACTCAGTATATATTTTAGAAAATAGTCATCTAATTTGTTGGTACAAGGTTGAAAAAGAAAAGAGAGAAAACAAGTTATGTTTCGGCGTTATTGAAATTTATTTGCAATATTCCTATTGGTTTTAGTGCGGTAAGCAAAAACATCCGCAATTTATTTATTTATCTATTTTTGACAGAAATTTTACCAATTACGAAATATCCAGTTTTATTTAATTTATTCAAGTTTATTGTTATTGCATGAATTAAATTCATAGTATTTGTTAAAACGAAATCCCTCAGCCTCCAAACTCAGAGCAGAAAAATAATTCTTTTAATTACCCATTCACATCGACTTGATTATTTTCAAAAATTCTTAAAAATAATACCAATTTAAACAAGTTCTGAATAAATTCGTATTATAGAAAGATATTCGAATTCAAATTAATTATGCTTTGAAAATAAATTAATAGTTTCATGACTATTTAGTTTAAATTATTTTTTACAACGTAATTTTCAAAAAAAAAATTACTAAAATTTATGAATTAGATCTAAGCATAAACAAGCAAGTATTTATTCAGCTCCTACTTTTTGTTAATACTCTCCCTATATATATGTATATATCTTCTTCAAATTTTCAATCGTTAATTAAATACTTTTTATTCATTCACTCAAGTTGAAATAATTTTTTAAAACTGTAACGGATGATACTGGGATGTGAATACAGTTTTTTCAAGTATTAATACATTCATTAAATTTAATTAATTTTTAATTCTTTGAATAGAGTTTTAACAGTTTCTAATGAAGATTAAAACAAACAGGTAATATCTCAATAGGTAGAATGCAAGGATTTCAGTGTTTTTCTTGAGAAAATCAAAAGTTTTTTGATGAATTATTAATATTAGTTGTATTTATTAAAAAGAAGTTAAATAAAATAAAAAATTTCCTTTGTTGATATAAGTAGGAACTGACTAAAAATCTTTTTTTTATATTACTTGTTTTTAGAAGTAGCATATTAGTGTTTGCTAAAAAAACTGAAAAAAGTCATTAAAAAAGTATTAAAATATAAAAAAATATTCACAATATTTAATAGAGGCTACATAAAATTCGAGATTTATTAAATCTTAACATTTGAAATTGCATCGTGATTTTAAATTCACTCGATGAAAAAAAAATGCATTCCAATCATTTATTTTGAATTAGACTTTCATGTTTAGTTTTCCCACTTTTCTAAGAAACTCAAAACAGTGTAATAACATTTTTATTGGTGCGAATGGAGCTCTATTTTACTTAGCGACTGGCGAGCGTGAGATCATATGCATAATCAAGCACTTAACTGTCTCATTAAATCAATCATTAATTTAAGCGTCCTTTCATTCATATAACATAGAAGCTCGAGAAAATGAGTTTCAAATAAACCACAATGTTTTTTTTTCATTAAGCGATTGTCCATGATGAATAGCTATCGCATGTCGTTCAAATGAGTTCATGCGGTAGGAGAAATGTCATTTTAAAACACCCGGATTTGTTTTGTTCTTAACCATTGAATTATTCAAATCTGTCTCAAAAATAAAATGTCTTCCATACTGCTTTATTATCTTACTATAATGCACATTAATTGATTCATACCTAAAATAATTGGCGTACCTTCGAAGTGGATACTAATCTTATCTAACTTGAAAGGTCTAAAGATTTTCTCGCATAATTAATAAAAAAAGGTAATTTTTTGGCGTGTTTTTTTCTAACCGATTGAAATTAATTCTTTACACAAACGACAATTCCAGTCTCAAAATCACATATTAAACTTGATATACTTAATCTAGTGTGTTTCTGAGTTTCCAAGTTTATATGTTTTTGAAAATATCAATTACAATAATACCAACCATCTATCAAATTTTGAACCAAACAAACTTTTTGGATGTACCTGAAAACTTGATAGCTGCCTACAATAAAAGTACAAATCAGTGTATCGAATTTTATTCATTTTTATCTCTTCTTTTATAGTTACCACGTTAATTATATTCTATCAAAAGGTTAGACAGACATTTTCGAATGAATTTTGTTGAAAATTTGAATGAAACCTATTGATATAAAAACCATTTATCAAATTCCATCCATCCAGCTCAAAGAATGTCTGAGTTATCCTTATCGAAAATTCTGCATCTGGTGATTCTTAAAAGTAATATGAATTATTTTAAATTCTTCGTGACCTAATACTAAATACAAAAAAATGTAACTAAATTGTAGCACACAATTTAAAAAAAATAGATATGCTACTAAATATTTTAAATGAAATCACAGGAATGATAGCCAACAATGTGTAAGTGTGTAGATAGAATGTTTATAGGATGCTAGTCTGCTTAATGTTTTATTCTGGCAGTCAAAGTCGAATAAAACGTGTCCATTATGATAAACCATTTCAAAAATTTCCTGAATAATCACTCTTGAGAATGTTCAAATACGATAAAGTATCAAAATTGTTGAACTTCTCTTTCCGTCACTTCCGCTGATAGGACTAGTAAGTGTTCTTTTCAAACAAAAACTCTACCTCGTGAGTAAAATAAACTGTCGCGCGAGATTAACAGCATCTTTGGACTTTTGCCAAGCGACAACCTCCGTCACCTGTTGAGCATGAAAGATAGAGAGTAGATTCTGAATCGGTACAGATCGAACATTTTCGCCAAATGCATTTCAAAATGATTACCTGTTAGTGGTTACAGCAATTATTCTGGTAAAGACGATTGCCTTTTTTGTGTGCATTTAACCTTGACGCTTTGTTCATTTCTTTATTTATATTTGAATCTTGCAGAAAAATCATACGGTCAATAGTTTTTAAATTGAAAATAATAATATTATTTTAAAATTTTATTTTGATTCAACAAATGTTTGCTAAAATGTCTCTTTCCAAGACCGTCAAAATTGCTTTTTGCCCCCCCCCCTGCCCATTGGGCTTGCAAATCATTGTTTATAAGCCATGCATAAATAGATGGTCACTAAATATTTTCCATTTCTTATTAAAATATAGAAAGATATACTTTATTTCACCCTTCTTTAACTTCGCCTTTTCATCAAAAAAAGTGGCAATAAACTTCTTTATTTAGTTTGTTTTACACGTTTATCTTATTTTAGTTTCATTATTTTTTTTAATTCCAGGTATTTAAAATTAGTTCTTCAACTGTTTCAGAAAAAAATATATTGCAATGTCAAATTCTTCTGGGAAGGAACTGCTCCATTCTGTTTAAAAATTATTACATAATCGGTCTGAACGATTACGTGCAAACAATTGATTATGAGCGTTGCGTGGGTGAACTTGAAAATATTTTTAACTCTATAACTGAAGGAAACAGGAGCGGATGTCCCACTTAATATTTCTTGTAAAGTTTTTGTTAACACAATGGTTTTTGTTTTTACTTTTTTAAACGTAAACTGGGCGGACAGGAAAAGAATCTCAGCCAATGGTAAATGGGTGGAGGTAACTTCAAGCTTTGTTTGTCTCCAAGTGCAGCCTATTTACGGTTATATTTTGTTCCTATAGGATTCCCTTTAAAATTTTCAGAAGTGCGGGATCTTAACATGAAATACCAAATTCAATTTTTAATGTTTCAATGTAGAATTTGCTACTGAAAAAATTTATATATTCAAATAAACGTGGAGAAAATATGAGAGTTTATTATAAATCAATGCTTGTTCCAATTTTATTTCAGTTTTGAGTCCCCAACGTATGTGCTGAAAAAAAATATTAGTCTGCAAAAAAAATCAAGTTACGATTTTTTTAACATGTTTTCATTTTAAAAAACGTAAAGGGGGGATGTAAGTGAGGGTAGATGATATATTTGAATTATTATTGTTAAAAAATAACAAAAAGGAGGCAAATATTTTCATTTATTAACGGACTTATACTAAAGTAACTTTAATTATATTTAGCAGTTGATTATCCAGGGATTAAGAGAATAAAATAGTATAAAAACTAATTTTTCAAATGTATATGAAATAATCGAAAAGCATGAACTAAAACTGTATTCTGTGTGATATCTTCTTTATATACGCGTACTTTTTTGGGGACGAGAGAAACTTGAGGAAAAAGAACACCCTCAACTAAAATTTAAAAAATTTGAACGAAAAAGAAGAAAAAAGGCAGAATACAGAATCCCTCTTCAATCATAGTACTAAACATACTGGTACCGATATTACTGGTTTATATTTTGTTATTGGACATTTCTGATTGCTATTATAATTATGTTTATTTTTTAATTCTTTAAAAAATAATCTATCCAATGATATAATCCCTAATGAGATTCCTAATCATTTATTGGTTAAATCTGGTGCGCTTATTACAAGCATGTTATAGGTTTAAATCTGGGAACTTGGATGTATTAACCACAAGAGATATTGCAGTTTTCAAGCGCTAAAGCAAATTCAAAAATTTCAACACAATTTCATCTCGATTTTTTATATTATTTTTTTTTAAAAATTGTTTTTTATTGGAATTGTTTGGTTTAATAATAATATTCTATTAATTGTTTTTTTTTTGTTTTGGCGGAAGAATTTTTTTTAGTTATTCACCTTATTAACACATGTATTTACAAATTTTATTAATAATTTAAATTATATTTTAAAGTTTTCACTGAGATGTCAAGATTTATATTCTCAAAAACATAATTACGTCTGAGATTCATCTTTTTATTGAGTTTCATTAAACAAGATTTCAAATTCATATAGAAATTTGCTGACACATTCTAATTTATATAGAAATGTCTTGACATATTCTAAATAAATAATTACAAGCTAATTCATGTTTTGATTTATTTCCATATTTTAAAAGTTAACATTTTTAATATATTTAATAATTTAAGCAAGATTATCATATAAGGATACGATTTTGAAAGAAAAATTGAGAAGTTTTAAAAGCCAGAGCTATAAATGTTGTTTGGAACGAAAAAATTTATGGCTCCAATTGTAGTTATTACCTGCTTTGTAATGGAATGTAATAGATATAATTTCATGACACAATTTAGTTATTATGATCTTTTACATTAAAATACAATATGGATTTAGATTTCATAATAAAAATTATGTTAAAAACTTTTATTTTTATCATTTTATATGTGTTAATTCAATATAAAATATTAAAAAATATCTAATAAATTTGAGTATTTGTTGCTATTGGCACAAAATGAATACAAACATAATCAAATTTATTATCATTTCGAAATGTCATTTATCTATTCTAATCACAAACCTTGAAAATTCAGACGATTTTTTTGGAATAAAAAAGAAAATACGAAACAGGTGGGTTTCTGTACACAGAAGAATATGAACGCATCTTTTTCGGATGCAAAACGGCACACTTTTTATCGTCTGAAGTTCACCTAAACTCGTTTCCGTACAAGACATCGTGTTAGCTTTTACTCTACGGACCACACACCCCTGAGCTGCGGGGCACAACAAAAGAGTGGGCCCGGTTTCACGTGGGCAAGCACGCGTTCAAAGGGAATGAAGAAAAACATATGATAAAACTTACCTTTCTCTTCACGAATTGCACAGACGAAGGACATCAGAGCGAGGGCAGCTACGGCTAGCGAAAATATTTTAGTATCCATGTCTAGGTGGCTTATATTTTTTCCTACATAAGTCCGACGCCCATCACATTGACTGTTTATGTCACTTTCGAACGATCAACTTGTAAACACAACAGACTTCTCCCAACTCAGTCTCTCCGACGTTCTGCAACTCTTCCTCGCATCGCAGTTTACCTCCTACGAAGTTTATCAGAGACGATTCCTTCTCATTGGTTGCTTTTCCACCCGACTTCAAGATTCTTACGTTTGGTTTGCCACGTCTTGGCGACTTATCGCCTCAGCTTACCTGGTGAAGGTTCTGGGCGCTACTCTAGCTCTTCTCGCTGGTGACTTGTTTGGTGGATCGTATTATCGAGGGATGGGCGTTTTATTCTTGGCTGTCTCGATTTAATTTTCTTGTACAATAGTTTTGATCTACTCATGTGGCCTTAACCGTTACCATGGGCGGGTCGGAATAAGTTTTCTGGCGGGACCTCGATAGAGTTGAGCTGAAATCGTCGATTCACTGAAGAGTCTTGATTGTAAACTTGACTTTAAAAAATGATAAATTTAGCTCTCGATTGCAAGCATTAATCAGAATTGGTTCAAAAACACTCAATCCAAACTTTTCATGCATTTCTTAGTGAATCTTTATCTTTTTAGGATTAATATAATCCCATGATTAGATAAATTAATGCTATCTCTATTTCTACACAGTAATAGCAAGTTAATTAGCTAATGGTTATCAGATAAGCATTATTAACTACTTGAAAATTTAATAATTTAAAAATTCAAAAACATTTTTTTAAGAATTTGTTTTTTGTTAAAACACTGTTTTGGAAAGAGCTACTGGCGCATTTTCGATTTGGAAACAACTTTTAACATGGTGCAAACACTTTTATTTAACTAAAACTAACGTGTAGAATTTCGAGAGCCGGAATAAATATTGACAATCTTGTCAGACTTTCAATAAAAATCTTTAAACTAAATAAACTGGCTACAAATAATTTTTAAAAAAGTGATCGATAATATATTTCAAAATCATTTCCTGTGTAGTTTCAGACAACGCACCTGAATCGTCAAATCCAGAGCGGGGCATTAATTACAAACTGAAGTCATTGATATTCAAAAGATAACTGAAAATAATTTGTAATTCTTAGAAAGAGAAATAATCATAATTCAATTTAAGAATCTACCTATAACTAATTTTTTATCATTCTGAATAATTATATTTTCTTGATTAATTTTTGTCCGCAAGTTTTGAAAATTAAATTTTTTTTCTAAAAAAGAAAGAAAAAGACAACTAATCTCAACTCATAGCCATGGCCTTTTACAATGAGAAAAAGACAATAAAGTACCAATTCCTTTAGACAATATTAATGATTAATTACTGAACCTGCTGTTGCAATTTTTTAAAAATCTTCTCTAAGTGTTAATAAGTAATATATGAAATACATACATTTTTTAATGTAGTGTGCGAACCGGTGGAAATAGGTTCCTTGAAATTTTCCTATAGGGTCTTATCTTTCTAAGAGGTCTTATATGCATTTCCCTGCATAAAACTCTGGAGCCAAGGCTGCCTTTCCAACTTTTGAAAAATAATAATTACGAAATTGAGATATTTAACATAAAACTAAAAATTTTATTGAATTTAATAAGAGAATATGTTTTTGAATGCCTTCCCCCCAAATGATTAAACCAAAACTTCCCACGAAACTATAGGTGTATTTGCAAGATTGCAAGCCAAATTTCATTAATTTAAGCCACTGCGTTTGCTTGCATGATAAAGTCAGGACTGTTTGACCCCGTCAACCCAAATTTCTATCAAAATCTGACAATAATCTACTGTTTAGATGTGAAGCCTAATTTGTAAATTTTTATCTTTGTAACTCATTACGTTTCGTAGCTTCTTCTTGAAAAGTTGGACAGATGAATTTCATCCACAGGGATTATATTCAAAATTATATAGAAATAAGCAAATTTTGTTTGAAATTCATATACTGTTAGTTCAAAATTTATTTTCATTTGTTAGTTCTCACAATTTGAAGGACGTCTAGACCTCCGTTGTTAAATCTGAGCATCAAATTTTATCCATTCATCTTTCTTCGTTTTGTAGTTTTCGTGTTAACATATTCGAACAACTGATCAAACAGACTTTTGAGCGGGTTTTACTGAAAATTTTATCGAAATCCTCGAATTCGATGTAAAAAATCGCATGAAAATCTCAGCCACCGAGTTTAAAACAAGTTGTAGTCATCGCATTCATGAAAAAGAAACATAGCGAGGGAAAAAAATTGAACGTAAGTACTGTGTTTTTCTAACTCAGAATGGTCTGAAACGTGGTACTTTGTATACGAGAAGGTAAAAAAGCGGTGGTTTCTCTCTCAAGTATTTAAAATACTTGAAACACTCAATTAAAGAAATAAAAAAAGCAGGCAGAGTTTTTAGTAATCCGTTTACTATCAAAACCGCAAAATATGCGACATTTATTTTTCTTTAGGAATTCTTATATTACAGTTAACGACTTTGTATGAAGAATGGTGAAGGTTCATTATGAAGAATGTGACTAGGAAAAAAATGTATACTTTTATACCAATTAATTAAAAATTGTGATGCAAATGATTAATTGAACAGTGCAAAATTATAGCGTATTGTAGACTTACGGTCATATTATATTTAGACTGATCAGTTATCAATTAATTATAAATTATAATAAGAATTTATTTAAGTTGCATTGGAAGTCGAAAAAAGTAAATATAAAATAAAATTTTTATTCATATTCCATGCTAATAATATATACATTCATAACTTTTCATCACTCCATCAAATAAACAGTGACTTGAAAATTTGACTGCAATTTTTTAAAAAGGAGACATTAACGAAAGCCAGCTAATAGAAAATTCAAATAAAAATTGTTTCGTAGATTATTAATTTTAAAGAAGTCTTTAAAGTCAGTTTCGTTTTCTAAACTATTTTACTTGAAAATTTTTAAATATTTTATGAAAGAAGAAAAATGTACTAAAATTTTCAAGCTGCCTTTCATTTTCTTCTCAATCATGCCTGAGATACAAAAATTTGAGAAATTCCGATTCATTCTAATCATGAAACAATGAAAATTAGAATAAATTATGTAAAAACTTGTATTATAATTTGTTGCATTCTAAAGAACCATAATTTCTACTCTTTTTAATTACTCTCTTAAAAGGCACTTAAAAAACTGCATGTAATTTAGTACACACCTCTTTGCACTTTCATCTTATTTTATCTGTTGCTTTAAATTGGTAGTCGTATAGTTTTTGTTTTTATGAATTTATTTCGCTAGATTTTAGATCCTTCAAATGTCAGCTTTTGTCCCTCCAGGCGACATGGACTTACTAATTCTAGTTTCGTTTCATTCATTAAAATGAATCTAATTCGTTTTCATTTATATAATGCTCTTAAGTACCAAGAAGTTATAGAAAATCAGATGTCTGATTTATTTTCAATACTTGATTCTCCATTTTTTTGTTTTGATCGTTTATTTTGTATACATCAAAATTTTAATTTATTTTCCAAATTTAAAAGCTAAATAAAAAATTTTGTGATACAGTTTATGTATTATTATTGTTGTACCTGAGTTTCGAAGTAAATTATTATAGTTGAGAATTACGAGTAAAACTTTTTGCCTGCAAACAACTAAAACGTGAAACTCTTTATTATGTACTGTAAGAGAACAAAGCAAACGGAGTTAATTGGAAAATCTAATATAGATCGTAACAGAGGGCATCTCGTAAATGAGGACGCGAAGCTTTCGGTTTATGTATCAGTGTATCACTTTTACCAAAAGTTTGAGGTCCATTTTCTCGAAATTTACAGATAATTGCGTTTTAATATTTTTATGAATGAGCATTCTAAATGTATACAATCATTACACTAAATCTCATTCAGAACTCAGATTTCAACCCAGTGCCCTCTCCTTTTTAGATCTTTAATACATTATCAAATGCTTTAGTGAACTACCTAATGATATCTTAAACCAAAGTTAAAAATGGTTGTTCAAAATAGTTTTTCTTTTTTGAGCATTTAAAATCTATTACGCATTTAAAAAACAATAACATGCATGTTTTGTTTTCACATAGCTATGTCATTTTACTTTATTTATTAATATTTTTTGCATGAGAATATATAAATGATGATTTATAAGAAGGACTTGTTTTTTGTTTAGGAGTGAATTAATATTCTTTTTTTCTTTGCCCTAGAACTGAATTTGATCACATCTCTATTTTATTTTATTTTTTAATAATATTTCGTTACTTTAAGGCTGTGTTTCTTTTTAGATCCCATAACCTTCCCATCAGAAAGGGGAATAAAATAACATGCTAAAAAATTCACAAGCAGTTTTTTTTACAACCCCAAAATGCTTATATTTTTCGTAAATGTCTGGCAGTAAACAATTTTATGTAATGAAAAGGGCTTTAGACACAATGATATTTTATACCATTTATATTAATTCAAATATGGACAAAGAATTGTCTTTATGCCAATTAGAAATAGATTGTGCTTAATTATTCAATGCTTATATCTGGAATATTCAGAATACTAAAGCATTCAGAAAATTACTTTTAAAAAGTAAAAAAAGAATGAAGAAAGCGAAAAAATTTGAATTCTTTATGGAAACAAAAAGGGATTTTAAATTTCTATCATGAATTCCCCGGAGAAAAGAATGTTCCAAACCAAACCGTAGTGAAACCAAACACATAGTTAAATATTGTCACAGCTGACAGTGTTTTTAACTTAAAGGGATTTACTATTTTTTCATTTGTTATTTTTATGTCTTTTTTTTTTCTTTTGATCGTTATTCTAGCAACTTTTTTAATATCTTAGTTTCACACATGGTAAATTAGTATATTTTTCCCATAAAAACTCCCCAAATTTCTCACACAACAAGGAAGAGGATTTAATTTGATAAAAAAAAGTGGCCGAACTGAAAAAAAAATGTGAAATTTTAAGCAAAACGCATATTTTTTGAACAAAACATAAGAAAAAAAAGTATGAGAAATTTAATCCTTAGTGCGTTTATTAATAAAATTCTTTCAAGAATTCTTTGATACGTGTTAATTTAGAAAAGAAATCTTAGGTATTTTTGAAAGGAATATATAGACGTTACAGATTTTTATCCCTTCTCTCGGAGCGTGAAAAGTGTGAAAGCCATCAAATTTTTACAGCGCATAATAGAAATAATTAAATGAAAAAGTGGGATTGAAATCAGGAAATAAGAAAACATTTTAGAATAAAGTTGGCTTCTTTAAAATAAATTTTTGGCATCATATAGTCATTTTATCATTTTAAATCCATTGGATTCTAATCTAGTCAAAGAACCCTTTCAAATGCGTTTTCTCAGCTTAACTAAGCGGTCTTGAAGAGAGCGGTAAAAACAATTTTACATTGCTATTATTCGAAGATTTTCCTATCTTCATGGATTAACTTTTTCCAATGATGGCAATCTCAATCGCATTGTCATTGTTAAACGGATAAAAAGCTTTCAATACGAAAACGCATCGATTAGAAACTAAGATGCCCGAAGATGAAAATATCAATCAACAAAGAATTTTCGTAAGATTTTATTGACTTGATTAAGAAATGACAAAAGAATCAATGAACTTTAAAAGTATCTTTCCAGCAATCGATCAGTAACTGTTTAAAAGTTGTTTCAAAACATTAAACAATAGTATTAGATAGTCGACAGTAAATAACTTAAATGCAACTTCGAAATTATGTTCATATGCATTGTTTATTGATGAGATCACTCTCAATTTTCGCTAAATTCTAAAATCTGAGAAATAAATTAACCTTATTGTCGCTCGTTTAAAAAAATCAGAAACTTTAGACTAAATGCATCTAAACAAGTTGTTATATATTCATTGAACCTTGAACACCTCTCTTTAAGCCATGGTGGATATCGATATTCAATAATTAATTATCAATAACATTATAAAAACGATATTTTTATAGCCAAAATATAGAATTAAAAGAAATAGCCCTTTTTTAATATTGTGATCTTTAAAAAATTCACTACGCAGCGGTTTCTATAAATTTTTGCCCATTTCACAGTAAGACATTTTCAGCAAGGGGGATGAGATGCATAGAAGGAAATAATATTTTGTCCAATTACTGCTTACTGAGAGGCTACTTTATTCAAAATGATGCACTTGTTTTTTAAAAAATGGTTCGGCGTGTCAATCTTCCGGATAATTCGACAGCAGCAATGTAGACATTATTTAGCGTTAAATGACGAATGGCGATTTTGTAAACACTGACATTCAAAACAGAAAAACAGCATTTACCAGTTATCACTATTTCAAAGTAATAGTTACATTTAAATAAAAAAAAAGAGGTACTGGTACTTATTCTAATAAAGATTTTTTTCTACTTTTATAAAGTTAATTTCCTTCACTTTGTTTAAGTTCTACTCTCATTGTGTTTTAAACATACCGATTCTATAAAATTCGATTTACTTAACTTCATATTAGCTGTTCTGAATCACGCTTGCGATACTGAATTTTTATCTCGTTAAAAGAATTTTTTCTTTATTGTCTCTTGACTACAGATAATTACAACTGATGCATACGTAGATAGTATCTGTTATCTATAGATTGGTATTTTTCAATGCATAAGATTTTAAAGTGCGGTAGGAATAGGAGATTTCCCGCTTGAAACAAGTAGGGTTTATCTACACGAGTAGAAAGCTCAAGAAATGGCCACGACTACCTAAATATACACTTTTCACGATTGTATTTAAAAAATAGTAGAGAGGGGGATCATCTAATTTGTAAATGTGTATCACAAATGGGTACTTAGGTATTAGACCGTCGATGTGCCAACGGTCACCAACCACCAGAACTCTTTGATACAATAAACCACCATTGTTTGCCCATTTTCACGCATAAACTCATGTTCATTCAAACCCGTATTTTAAGATGGAATAATTTCATAATTTAGGAAATACGTCACTGCATCTTTTTCGTTGGCAGGCAAGTCCCAAATTTTAATCATTTAAACGAATAAAAAAAGAAGAAGAAAAAAAAATCCCTTAATGATCTTCTGCGAAACCAACAAAATGGCGGACGACAGAAAAGGCTTGCACAATTTTTTAAATAATGCTGGTTTTTTGAAATTTAACAAACTTCCTTGCGCACCCGTTAACAAAGTCATTATATCAAAGAAAATGTTGCTAAGCACTGGTTTATAGTAGTTACAGAATGTTAATCTTTTGCGTGAATTCAAAAGCTACTACCCCTCCCCTGTCTGTTATAAAGCGGACACGAGATCATCATCATCATTTCGTTTTAACTTAGATTAGATAAATAACCGAAAAAACCAACTTTATCTGAATAGGTTTTGCTCAGAATTGGCTTGAAATTTACAAATTTGGTGTAAAGATCATCTATTAAATTTCGTCCATTTTTGAGTTATCTTTGTTATAAACAGGTAGACAGACGGACATTTTTCTTTTAAAAATCTGTTTTTACAAACTCAAGGAGGTCAAAATGTGGTGATTCGTAAAATTCTTTACATGGTATTAGAATTCTTTAAGGGTTTTTTTTTTTGTTGTTGATTTGCGAAAAAGTAAAAATCAATTTTTCTGTTAAACAATTCCCCTCCTGGACACTTATTTTCATAATTTTATTCGATTTTCCAAAACTAATTTAAATACAACTTGCAACAGTGCATAGTTATGATATAAGTTTTATTTTCTACTTAATCATATTTATTGCTGGCGTGTTTTTGTCAACATTAAAGTAAAATTGGTTTCAGGAGATAATCTCTCTTTTATTTTTATTTCGTAGTATTCATACCTTAAAATTTCTGTAAATTCATTTGATATTTGATTTTTTTGACTCATTTTTTGGATATTGTAATCTTTTATGGCAGTTTTCTTAAAAGCATGTCGTACGTCATTTTAATTGCTCTTCCTTCAGCTTGAGTTCATTGTTTAATATTTCATGTCAGTTTAAATTTTTTTTTTATCTTTTTATGATTGCATTTTTATGTATTGTATCGCACCATTTCAATATCGCGTTTTTTAAAATGGGCCCAAAAACATTTCTTCTTAACTTCGGATTTTTTAACTACAAATTTTTGGTCTCCTTGTAACTTTTTAATATCAAGAATTCAGACATTTTTCCTCTCAATGCTGTTATACCATCAGAGCTCAAAACCAAAACACTGGATTTTGAATATCTGTTTGAATATTTAGAAAATTTGAGTGTCCAGACTCTTAAAACAACAGGTGTGTGAATACGAATCACAAAATATACATCAAATCCAAAAGGTCTCGACAAAAGTATCTTTATTTTGATTGCACGTTAGCTTTGCAACGAAGGCGCGTTGCATTTAGATTCCTGATAATTATTTACTTGCGTTATCTCAATGTCGCAACAAATGGAATTTTGTTTTGAGTTGCAGCTGATGCAAAGATTTCCACGTGTATTATTACATAAAATATTGGCCTAAAGAAATATTATGTCTCTGGGATTAAAGAAATATTTATATTGCCCTTTTTTTAAAAAATTATCATGTTAAAATTTTAAATTTCATTTAATTAATCATACAGGATATTGGAATATTAAGTTACAAAAGATACCGTCATTTTGCACTGGCAAAAGTTTTATTATAAAATTTTCTGCATCACCCTAGAAATGCAATGTTTTTTTCCCTGTGCCAATAAAATCTTGCCAATTCTAGAAGGGGAACTCCAAGCAGGTTTTGCATATGTCGTTTATCTGACAACTTTAAGGTAATAACTATTCCGGGGTAATCAGTGAGATCTGAATATAAGAATTCAAAAATTGTTCTAACTAGAAACGTGTATTTTTGTTATATATGACATATAAACGTAGGCGCAACCTAGAGTATAGAAACTAGTTTGTAAAATTTACGTAGCATATGTCGTCGTTCTCAGACCTTCCACTAATCGAATCAAAACAAAGAATTGTAATCGAACTGGTTGTGCTTCGCACGATGTAAACACAGAATTCCTAAACGGCTGCCTCGAGTTGCATTGCTTCATATTAATATTTTGACCGGTCTCCCTCAAGTAATGAATTCTGCCAGCCTTATGCTGCAATTGGTAGGGAGTTGCCTTTCTGATTTTGTTTTTATTTTGATTAAAAAAAATTAATTAAAAAAGTATGTTCTTTTAACTTAAATAAGTCATGTTTTAACTAAATCATCCACAAGTTTTTATTCACTTTTAAATTTTGCTTTCGACAAATATGTGTGAAAACTTTAATTAAATATTTATTATTTTTACGAATTTTTGAAGTATTGTTTTTTATAGATTCTGGTTTAAATCTTAAAAGTGCAATTTAAAAAAAATCTATTCATTATTTATATTCAGCGTTTATTGGCTTTTTTTTTCAGCAGGCCAGCGACTCCCAAACATTAATTAGTACAGTATATCAGGTATGCATACAAATCTATGTATGATATTTTATCAATCTAACTCCCATCATTTATAGTTATTACGTTGCGTTCGAACATAGACAGGCTTTCTCTCAATAGATTTTAATTAAAATTCTATAGAAATACACACGTTTGGTGTTATGATTTCATCCAAATTTCCTCCGTCTTGGTCTAGCTGTTTTGAGTTATATTTGTCGTAAAAGACAGATAGATAGACGGTTTAAAAGGTTTGATGATAATTTTATGTTTTTCGAACTCCAAATGGTCTGAAACTTTTTGATTCTTCAATATCTCGAGTCTGAATATTTTGACAATTAAAGTAAATGAAAAAATAAAAATCACCATGTTGCTATAACAAGAGAATTCTGGCAGCTCCAATAAGCAGTTCACTAAATTGCGAAAACTACACCTGAGTAATTTTTTTGAGTTTAAATTTTACTTGGGGATTAATTAAAGCTGTTACTGATATTCTGTTGTTTATATTTACGAAATAAAGATTCCACTAACGAATATTTTTTGATGATTGTAAATATTTTTAATTTCAAATTCACCAGCCTAAAAACAGGGAAAATATTTTCTCCTCTTCTTAAACTATGCAACATGCATCACTTATAGTGCATTGTATTATTTTTGCTAGCATAAGTCTTATTAAAAGATTTAAATGAATATAAAATGACGCTCATTAAGCATTAAAAACATTAAAAAAATTGCAATTTTAAAACTATTATGAAAACGAACAGGCCAACTATAATATTAAAAAGACCCAAATATATTTAGAGAACGCTTATACTACTACTTTTAAAACACAGATGAACAAAACGGAAGTAGAAAAAATCAAGTAAACTAAAGGAAAAAATAAAATAAAAAATCCGGACTGATGACTTTCTCAAGGGTCGCCATTAGGCAGGGATTCCAAAAGGGGATTTTTTTTCTGTAAAGGGTTTGACTATTTGTCTAAATACAAATAGAATTGTGAACCGAAAATCCCCTGAAATTGATGCCTAAAAGATGCACCATTTTTTAAAAATACTAACGTATATGAAAATTACAGAAACACACAAAAATAAGCTGTAGAAGAAAAACAAACCATTATTAAAAATAAAAAGTAGAAACAAAAAAGCATAGAACATACCAGTAGCCGGTAAAAATATTACAAAATAAGCCTCGTAACTTGTACCTTTGTTTTAAAACATTGTTTATTCATTAGAAAATCCCAATGCCATCAAATGGATTAGTTGTATTTGGCAACGGTCTAAAGTGAGAAAGAAAGCCTTCCTTAATTAAAATTAATATTTTACAGTAGTTTCTAGAAAATTCATTATTCGTTAAATTTTTATAAGATTATTATTATTACAGATACTTTTTATCCTGTTGAATTGGGAGAAAATTAGATTTTTGAAAATAAACAATGTTTTAAACGAAGGTACAAGTTACGATGCTTTTTTGTAACCTTTTTACCGGCTACTTGTACGCTCTTTACTTTTTTAAATCTTTTTTTTTTTTTTCATTTTTAATAATTGATTGTTTTTCTTCTGTAGTTTATTTTTGTGTGTTTTTGTTTGTTTCTGTAATTTTCATATAAGTTTGTATTTATAAAAAAAAATGGTGCATCTTTTAGGCTTCAATTTCAGGGGATTTTCGGGTCACAATTATATTTATATTTATTCCATTTATATTTGTCTTTATTCTATTTAAATTTTGATAGGTAGCTGCAGAAATTGACTTCCAGGGTCCATCAGAGCTGAAGTGAGTGTTTGCAGTGAGGTCGATTAGGCTGGCTATGTAATCTGAGCTCTAATTCGTCCCCAAGGTGTTCTATGGGGTTTAGATTGGGATTCTGAGAAGGCCAATCCAATTTTTGAATACACATTTCGTCAAATCACGTCTGTGCAGCTCGATGTGGGAATGGAGCAGTTATTCTTCTGCAAGAGAAATGGGGTTTCCCCAATTATTGCCATATTGGGAGTGCAGCATTGTCCAGAATGTCCAGATACATCTCAGAGTTCATGTTTCCAACCATAGGAGCCGACGGACCACGCCAAACCACATGAAACACTCCCACTCCATTATACTTCCACAACCAAACTTAACAGTTGGTCCCCGCCCTCAAGACAGATCGTTAGATTTAAATTAGGAAGCATACTTTTGAGCATTTAAATTTACTTTCCAGGAAGTATTTTTGAAGTTAAACGAAATTTCGGATGTTTTCCCGCGAAAACACTGAATTTCTTAAAAACACAAAATATTTTCATAGCTTTAAAAATTTTAAAAAAAGCTCTTTTGTTTTGAAAAAAAAAAAAAACGATTTTATTTCACTGCAAATTTTTCTGCAAAATAAAAAATACTCTTCTTCGACAATTTTTCGCATATTTATCGATCGTGTATTTCCATATTGCATATTTATATGAATTTCAAACCTTCTTTTAAAGTAATGTGATTCTACTTTACTTTTATGCTCAATAGTCCAATTTTATCTCAAATAATTATACTTTTTTCATCAATTTGATATGTTACATCTTTTTAATACTGATCTTTCGGCTGGAACTTGTTAATTAAAGTTATAATTCTCTTAAGAAATTTTGAAATTTTTTGGGGAAATTCGATATGTAATAAATAAAGACGAGCTCTAACCATGAACTGAGATACTAATAGAGGGAGTGCAACCCTACTTTGGTATAGGGAAAGATAAAATCACGTGATTTAGGGATATAATTTGTATTCACTGTAACCGCATTATCCGTTATCCATAATATTTCAATGGGAGATCTTTTCTCGCTTTTAATTGCTCAATTTTAAAGCTTATTTAAGCCATGATTAACTATTGCTGTGCAACTGGATACAAAGAAAAACTTTTAAAGATAGTCCTGTATCATTTCACAAGTATATATGATAAACATATTCTATTTATATCCATTTTCATTCAATTTAAACTTTCGTAACCTCGATCACTCGGTGATTTTGATGTTATAACTGAATAATATTTCATAGTTTGGTTTACTTATAGCATTTAATTTATTCAACTTGTTATTAACCATTTAAATTGATGGAACTGCCTTTTACTTTGCTACTCGATTTATTTTAAACTCGAATGTGTTGCACGTGTTTGCCTGCAAGCCTGGCGGGATTTTATCTCGCCAATACAAGTGTATGAATAAACATCATTGACTGATTAATAATTATGTATTTGTCTTGATGGAAATTAATTTCCTTGTTATTTATAATATGTTATTTCATTTCTTACCGTAAATGCTCGAATCGTATTATAACGGTAATTGTATTAAATCATCATTGTGAATGAAATAATGAAACTAGAAGGTATGTTTTATGGAAAATGTGATATAGTAAAACTTCATAAATGTGTTAGCAATAACTGCATGCTTTTATAAATTTTAATCAAGATCTAAAAAGAAACTAGCGGTTATTCTAAAGATAAGAAATTATCGAAGAAAGAAGTGTTATCTAAAACTTTCATCTGGATGTCAACCTTTATTAATCACTTGTGGTATATACCTACCCTAAAATCCTTTTTTTCATTAAAAAAATCACATTTCTTTATTATTTTGTATAAAAGTCGACACATTTTCGATTCCAAAAATGATTTACTTTTTTCCTTATGGTAGTTTGAAGCAAATTATTGGCAAAATTATACTTTCGAAGACATCGATGACATTTTCTATTTTTAAGTTTGTTTTATTCCTTCCAGGGAGATAACGACTTATTTACAAGAGCGCGGACAAGACCCGTCTTCTTACAGCGCGGCAGAAAAGCAGAAGCTTAAAAAGAGGGAAAAATCAAAAGAGGGGGATTTTAAATATCTTTAGATTTTGATAAGTGGAATTTTTTCCCCCATAGTTTTTATATACAGTGAGATTTCGATGGAGATTTCCTCGACACACACTGGCTCAGAAAAGTGAAACAAAAGGAACCTTCAAAAAGTATTTTGTTTAACTTAGCAGTTTTTATTCTTTCCCTCGGATAGTGGGATAATGTCACCTTTCAGTCGATTCAGCAATTTTACAAAATTTCTGTTAAAATTATTAGCTAGAACAAGTGGAATGGATCAGGAGAATATTTTTTAGAATGA
>JAOUZG010053093.1:8432969-8488292 GCA_026289955.1 Argiope argentata
TATAATTCATTATTCTTTTGAAAATTTTATTAGTATATTTAAATGAAAATAAATTTGGTTTTTGAATGGTTTTACTCATAAATAATTTTTCTGAGCGTACCTGTTTGTGGTTGCTAGCTTGGAAATTATCATATTTCAACATTAGCATTGAAAAACAAATACCTTAAGATACAAAAAAAGATTTCTATTGTTTTATAATTAAAACAAATCTTTCGTTCCCCATATGTCTTAAATTGTGCTTGCGAAAAAAAAAATCTTTTTTATTTACAACTGAAATTTCGGCAAATTCCATTGTCGAGAAAGTCCCATTCCCTTTAATTATGGTCATGATGGGAAAATTTTGAAATGGTGGGATATGGAACAAAGCTTCCCTTTATGACATCGCCTTCTACTGAAATTTCAACAAACTGTCCGGCATAATCCATTAAGACAGTAATATCATAAGTTGAATTTTCTTTCTCTGCATATTTGCTACATCTACTTTATGGTGTATAAATGAGCAGTACAGCATCCTGCACGACGGCGCTAAGTACCACGGATTCAGTGGACCGTGCAGCGAGATGTGCATTAAGAATGATGGTTTCCAGAAGCAAATAATATCGTGCGAGGAACGGCGAAGAAAATGACGCCTTCGCGGGAACGCTGAAAAAACAAAGTGTTGACTCTCGCGAAGTCTTTGACATCGTAAGTATACAAAATCCGAAGAAGTAACGACAGCTAATTCCACAGCGAAGGTGGCGGGGTAATGTGATAGAAATGAGATGCCTTCTGCTCTGTTTGATCAAGCTATCAGCTTTAACGAATACACTCTCGGGTTGGGTGGAATGGTCTTCAAACAAAATGGTTTTTCTCATGTTTAAAATAAAAAAGAAAAAAGGGGAAAAAATGGGGATTGAAATATTTTCTATTGGAATTTCATGAGAAACTATTTTGGTGTTCAAGTAATATTTCGTAAAAGAGTGTTTCTGGTGTGTATTTGTAATATTAACCAGCGGGAGTAGTCTTCCCAAACCTTTCTCGCATACTCTCTAACGAAATGGTTGCTCTAGCAAATCCTTTGAATATCATTGAAGTACAATAGTTAAGAAATATTACCTTTAGTATGAATTAGTAATTTTTAATGAATTTATCATGCCATCCTTGGCGAATTTTTTAGAGATTAATTTTGGCATGTGGTTAATAGTATCTAAGAATCGAATTTGAGTTTTGGTAACGTTTCTACCAAGAATGCGACAAAAAATTTGAAACAAAACTACAATTGAAACCCCAACACTCATACCAAATTTGTTGTATTCAATTCAGTGCAGTTTTAAATTATCGCATTTGCGTGTTTCTGAAAGTACAGCCCGTCCATCTGTCGGGCTGTACTTTCAGAACGAATGGATAGATCTCGTCAGATTTGGTTCAAAATTTGATGGTTCTTATCCTGCAGATGATAAATCTGTGCACCAAACTTTAATCGTATAGATTTCTTCGTTTTGCAATTATTGTATTAACTTGTATTCCAATAGCTGGATGGATAGACACCTATGAGAGGATTTTGCTTAAAATTCGATAGAAATTGATGAATTTGATATAAAGATATTTGATATTTCGAGCGCCTAACTTGAAAGTCCTTGGATTATCTTTATAATAGACAGACAGTCAGACAATTTCCAAAAAAAGTCATTTTTCTGATTCAGAGAGATCTAAAACATGGAGATTCCTCAAAATCTCAAGTTCGAATATTTTGACGAATATTTGAATTTTCGAATATTTCTCCATATTACGTATGCAAGAAAGTAATGAAACAGGTCCTCTTAGAGCTGAAACTTTCTGGTTTAAATAGGTCACATTAATTTAAGGGTATCTTAGACTGCTTAGAGTCATAATTTTTCTCCCTCTAACGATTCAAATTCTGGAATAAACTTTTTTCCGCAACTCTAATCCGTTTACATAAGAAATGAAAGCAAATTAAATGAATCAATAAATAATCCCAAAAATGAATTTTCGTTTTTAATATTCAAGAATCTTATATAAATAAGAATTGCTCGATGTTTTTATGAAGTCCTTGTTGACTTGAAAAAGCATTCGTATTATAATTTAACTAGGCCTAGAGAATGATAAAATGAAATTCTAATAATTTTTTATTCGCCATTTTCACGAGGATCAATGCAATCCTAATTAGGTCACATTTAAGTCATATTTTAGGTGGTGAAGAGAAACAATATAAATATATTTTTTCTAAAGTGTCTGGGAGTTTTTTAAAAATTAAGTGAAATATTGTAGCTTTATATTGAACAGATCTTTTTATCGATTTTCAAATGATTCAAAAAGCAAAAATGATTTAATGTTAAATGGTTCAAATTTTGACATTATTTTCCAAAAGCAAAAATCAAATATCTTCGAAAGGTATTGAAGAGTGAATGATGTTTTAAACTGAGAATAGCATTTTTAATGCTAACTAGATAAATCAAATCGTTATAAAAATGAATAAATAAATAAATAAAATCATTTCCTCTACATTCAAGATTGCTGTATCTATTTGCCATAGTTTTTTTTTTTTAGATTGAGAGCTTTTTAAATTGGATCATGTGAAATTTCAAATTTGGTCAGATGTTTTCTTCTAGCTTATTTTGTACTTTTTCCTCAATAAAAAAAGTAACCTTATTAGTGGGGTAAGTTAGAAACTTAAAAAAACAGAAGAATTCGTGTAGAGGGAGGAAATATCAGAATCGGAAACATTGAAAGTTATCAATACGAGTAACATCTGTTGCCTATTGTAAAACGGAAAAGGCACTTCCTATCTATTAAGCTAATCAGAGCCGGGAGCAGCGCGATGTTTTCATGATCATGACGGTTCTCTCGTTCAAAAATATCCCAGAGGTATTCGCCCACCTGAAAGCTCTAAAATTCCGAGACAGATTCCTCAACTTTGTAATTATGTATTTTACTCGTCCTCCGCTCCTGATTTAAACAGGTTGTCCTCAGTATTCTGAGCAAAAATTGCAAGCTCGTGTTATCATACATCCGGAACTTAATCTTTAAAAAAAAATTATTGTAGAAATGCTGAAAGAATTCTCACAGTTTTATGGTCTTTGAAACTACGGTAAATGTCTAGATTTTGCCAAAATAATTTATAAAAACATTCAAAATTTGAAACTTAAATTTAATATTTTCGTTTTCGTAACTCATTCACAATATATTATTAGTAACTTCCAATTTTATTGGTTTATTTATTTACTATTATTATATTATTTTACAAGTATTTTTCGCTTTTCTTTAGAAATTTACTTTCTTTAAAATATATTATCTGTGGTCATCTTTGAACATTTAACCCATAATTTTTTTAATATATCAGTTAACATTCTAATTATTTAATCAATTATATAAATTTAGCAACTTATTAAGGTAAAATAACTTCTTAGATGAATTATTTTTAAAGCTTTATCAATCATCTGTTTGCGGAAGAAAAAAATTCTTTTGAAGTTTTATCTCTATTAACATAGAGTGAAATTAAATATATAACGTGGATAAACGTCTGACAAATTTTATGCAAAATAAAGATTGAATTATATAGAAATTTGTAATTGGTTATTAAAATGAAATGAATAATTTTCTATTAATATATTGTTAAAAAAACAAAAACAAAAGATTGAATCATAATACTTTTGTAACAGCTGTAATTTTTTTTTCTTAAAATAGTCTAAGATTTTATATTGAAACTGAAGGAATATTTGGCAGAACGTTAATTCTATAATCCACAAAAAAAATTCACAATATTTCTTAGAACACATTTATATATTAAAATTACTGTCAAAATAGTCTCTCTCAAGAAATGTTCAAAGTACCTAAAGTATACAAATATTTCTACCATTGTTTAGAACTAATTTACTATGAAATTCATATATTACTAATATTAAATATCATTTACGTAAAGAAATGCTTCCCGTTTTTTCCTTATTCAAAAAACAAAAAATACAATGTGAAGGGATACAATAATGAAGTAAAGCAAAATAACCCCAATTTGTAGCACATGTAGTAACAATTATATGTCAAGATTATTTAGTATTTAATGTATTTCTTTTACTATAGAATCATTTATTTAAAGTTGATTGTTCATGAAACATATGGTATATCAACAAATTTTAATTTGCATAATATATAGTTGAGCAGTAGCCTTACACTGTTTTTTACCTTCATTGCATTTTACACTTGTCCAATTTTTATTTCTCTATCTTTATTTTATGTACATAATATTTTTCAATTAAATCACAGGTAAAAAATCAGCAATATTTTAATATGGTGACATTAAAAAAATGTCCAACAATGCTTCATTCTGAAGTTAAATCTCATTTGTAAATACAAATAAATATTTTAAAAAATATCACAAGCATACATAATATTGAAACTTACTCATTACGGAAAAATATATTTAATATTCTTATTCTGGTAAAAACAATAGAAAAAAAAAGACGGAAATATTCTTAACAAGAAAAAAAAAGACGAGGCATAATATTCCTGAGATCGGTTTTCAGTTTCTTTTCAACAATGAAATAAATTGTTGCAAAATACGTTTAAAATACTTTTAAAAAATTAAATACAGAAAGAATAATTTTATGGTAAAAAATCTGATATCATTAAAAAGATAATTTTTTGAAAATCGCCCCGAAAATTACTTTTCTACCCTCCAAAGTATATATTCGTGAAATTTGATACGCATAAGTCAGACGGTCTGGTTTGTACAAAATACATACTGAACAGACATACACACTGAAACAGACACAAGTTTTCCCCCTTAATATAAGCATCAAAATTATTGTTAAAATACCAATTCATCCCGCCAAATATTTTTTCCAACAGATAACTTGTTTTTAGCAAACTTAGACTAACCACTCCTAACCCTCTTTTTTTCAAAGCCTTTGGATGATTCATTAGACGTTTGTGAGTACGGATCGGTCCCACTACACTAAAGTCTAACGAACCAACGAACTGTCGAATCTTCAGGCAGACCACGCGTTCCCCATTTTACCTGTCTTACGGTTTCTTGGGGTGCTTTGGTGCCTGTGGCGCGGCCGTCCGAAGTTTCCCGCAAATTATCGGTAAAGTGTCCTGGCATCAAAGGACCCAAGAAACCGCAAGAGGGGTGAAACGGGCAACGCATGACCCGCCTTAAGATTCGTAGGTCGTTAGAACTAAGCTTGAGGAAGTAATGTCTCGTCATCCATGTAAGGAATCAGCCCTTGCTTTTTCGTGTATCCATAAGGGTGACGAGAACCAACCACCATATCAGAATCTTCTCATCCTCAATTACGAGGTGCCCCCCGTGGGACAGTCAGACATTTTTATAAAGTTCCAATAATAATGCTCCCATATAATCATAAGAAAAAGGCCTAGCATAATCATTAAAAAGAATTCGATATTTTTTAGAGGTTGCCGAATCCATAGAAATTCGGAACATTTCCAATTTACTACGTGTTTATATCTTAAATAATTATTAATTTACCTTTTTTATTTTGACAACCATATTTTAACTAAAAAATTTAATTTTTAAAATAAATTAAGAATATTATAAAAAGAAAAGTATTTAAAAAATGTGTTTTTAGAGTTAGAGCCTTTCTAAAGGAAATTAATTATGAGGTCGAAATCTGTGAAGAAATTTGTATTTACAAAATAGAACCTTAATGCATATAATTCTGAAACATTAATTTTCTTCATGATGGAATTTTATATCACTCTTTAGAAATCTATGAAGAAATGCGTACTTTAGAAACATACTCAAATATAATTTGATTCAAAACATTTATAATATTTATAATATTTCTTGGTCTGAAATTTCAAGGTCATATATGTATTTTATAAACAAAATAATGTCTCAGAATGCCGGCTTTCTGGCACATTTGTAGCGTGTCTTCCTCGTGTTCTGGGAGCCCCGGGCTCGAGTCCCGGTTCGGGCGTGGTTGTTCTTCTTTATGCTATCTGTGAGTTGTTTGACTGTGCTTCCCTGTAAAAATGAGCAGTGATGAGTGTGTAGCTAAAGTAATGCTTTTTGCCCTAGTTGGCGCTACTTGAAACAAGAGACGCATACCTTCGGTTGAAAGTTTGCTGATGTATCAGCGAGGCTTGTCCATGGCAAGTGCCATAAGTAACAGCAACAGCAACAACATGTTTCTAATTTGTCAGCCTTTTTATTATGGTATTAGCAATAGTATTAAACAAAATTATAGCGATAACTATTATTAAGTCAGTCACGGCGTTACAAATGATTTCGCTTTGAAATTTGAATTTGCTTGTTTTCAGCTTATAATGTTCAGATTCATGATGATTCAGGACAGTTTTGTGATGTAAGCGAAATTCCTCTTTTGTGTGCCGCTCTCTTCATATTTATTTCAGGTTTTCCTTTCCTTTTCTTTTATAAATCTACGGAAATGACTATTTTTTTTTGCAATAAAACAACACTAAAATAATATCAATGACGCTTTTTTTATCATGTCAGAGCACGATATTGTTTTTGGGATGAAGTTTTTGGCGTCAACAAAAATACATAGGGGAAATTTTTTTTTTATTATCTGCATGTGCATAACAAAAAATGGGCTTTTAATAACGCGTTGTCATTGCATTTACAAAAGCTCTGATTAAAAGAAATAAGTTAATGACTACATCAAATAAAACCTAGAAAAAATGTCATTTTGAGCACTTGATTATATGAAATGAAATAAATAGGAAATAGGATATTTTTTTAACAATAAATGCGAGACAAAGTTTTTTTTTTGTATCGTTTGCAATACTAAAGTGACTCATTCAGTAAAACAATTAAAATGAATAAAAATACAATTTAACTTGCACGAGCACGTGGTGCTTGGCCGTTCAAGAAATGATGTTCTGACATGATGCATTGAAATATGCATAGCAGATTTTATTTTCTTCTTCTTTTTTTTTTGACGTTTAATCCCAGGCATAGATTTAAAAGCATTGGAAAATTAATTTGGTACTTTAGACATTAAACTGATTAAAACAAGAATCTGAGACAGAACTATTATTGAAGTTTCAAAATCACGCACCAAATTTGATATAAAAAAAGTGCTCCGAATTTTATTCATCTAGTTTCACTTCATTTCATTTATCTTCGGTAATTTTTGTATTAGCTTATATTTGAACAGTCGGTAAAAGAGACTTCCTCTGAAAAGATTTTCCTCAAAGTTCAAGTGTTAACATTTTGAGATAAAAATCTACAAATTTGGGGTAATAGACAATGTATCAAATTTCATCTGACTAGATCAATGAATTTTTTAATTAGTGTCACAGATTATGTGTTTTTGGAGGAAACTAGTGTCACAGATTATGTGTTTTTAGAGGAAATTGCTGTCACAGATTATGTGTTTTTGGAAGAAATTAGTTTCATAGATTGTGTTTTTAGAGGAAATCAGTTTCATAGATTATGTTTTTTAGGAGGAAATTAATGTCACAGATTATGTGTTTTTTGTGGAAAGTGGTATTTCGTTAATATCTAAAATTGGATTTAGTTGATGACCAGAACACATTATTTTTTAATTTTCCATATACGAGAAAGATCAAAGAAATTTTAAAAAAAATTTTTTTTGATTCAGATTATTTGTTTGAAATTACATTCCGAATTTCATACAAATGAGAAAACAATTAATACTGCAAGGGAAAGATATTTAAAAGGTAGAAAAGAAAATCACTTACACCAGAGAATGATCAAAAAGTACGATGATCAGTTTTATAAAAGATTGGGCATTTCAAATAAATAATTGCAAAATTGCATTTTAAGAAATGTGATGGATTTCATTTCTTTGATTATGCAGAAATATAAATCAATTCTTCGATATTTCAAAATTACAAACAGCGATTTGGGATCAAGAAGAGGGCCGTTTTAGGTATGCAAAATAAGCACATATCCCGGTACCACGCGTTTGTTTGTTTGTGTGTGGGGGGGGAGAGAAACTTAATTTATTATTCCTGATCCTTGGTATTTCCTTGCAGTGGACATCTTTCCTCTTACGGTGGATATTTTGTATTCAATGATTATCATCTAAACTATTATATGATAAATGTCATTAATTCTCAAACTGTCTGTAAACTGGTAATTCCAAAGTGGGAAAAAAACCTAACCTATTAGAAATAAAACTTTACCAATAAGCCATCTGATATTCTAATTTTCGAGTTTTTTCAAACCTGACTGGAAATTCATTTTGGAAAAAGGCGACTTAAGTATTGAGCCGCCTTTTAACCGCGGCTTAAATACTTAAGCCGTGGTTGATATCATAAAACCAACGAGTTCTAAAGTATTAACTATTATTGGTGGCGAAGAGGAGACATTTTTTTTCATGTGTTAAGACTAGTTATACATATTGGTAAATGTTGTAATTATTATATATCATTAGGAATTCAAAAAATTAAAGTAAAAAATATTTTCTTAAAAATTTTTACATTATATCTACTAAGTCACAAAGATATGTGTTGCATTACATTGTTGGTCTTAACAAATTATTCAGCTGCCGTATGTCGTAAAGCAAATCTATTGGTATTTATATCAGGTAATTATAATTTTATTTATCCATATGGTGATATAACTAAGTAATGATAACTAGGTAATTTAAACCCCTATTATGCACTTCTCACAGATCACTGCTTATAAAAATAGAACAAATGTGTTAATTATTGTTCTAAGCTATAATTAACACATACACTACTGAGTTTCACGCGAGTACACTTTGGAAGGTGAGAATCTGCAAGTTGAAAACATTTGTTTAAAATTTTAATTAATTAAAAATTAAATATAATTTAAAGTTTTCCATCAACGATTACAAATCATTACGGCACAAAAATAATATTTACATCAGTTGAAGTAAGATACAGTTCCCTCATATATTTTAATATTGCGCAAGTAAACCTAATTGTTATCTAAATTGTTTTAAAACATCCGCAAAATTTATTTATAAGGAAAAGATATTTTTATTTTACAATCATTACAAAGTTTTTGTCTCTCAAAACGAAAAATCATTGAATCGTCTAATCTCGTTCATTCTGCAGGATTAATTTAGTAATGAAAAAATATTTTTACTTTACAATTATTACAACGTTTTTTATCTTTCAAAATGAAGTCGTTGAATCTTCTAATTTCGTCTTTTCATATTCTTATATCTTTGGAGGTTTCCGGTGTCTCCGATTTTGCCAGCCAAACCCAGCCCTTCAGAAATTTACCTGCTCTTGGAGAAGGGCTCAAGGTGATGGTTATATGAAACGGTTGCCCGAATGCGAAAACCGGTTGAAACACAAATCGAGCGAAATGATCTTCATAGAAACTGACAGCCAGTGGTCGCGACACGCCTCACTCCTCGAAAGAAATTCGTTTCGCTCATTTACATGGAAGAATCCGATACCTATTACTCGCTCGACAAAAAAATTATTTAGCCACATGGAAATGAGACGAAGAAGTTCTTCTATGTTTCATAGCGTCACTAAGCTCAAGTGTATATTAATTCAAGTGTTATTAAATTCGCAGGGTCCGCCAACCATTTCTTAAAAGTGAAGGGGCAGGAAACCGATATGCTTTTATAGAAATAAGAAAACAAAAAGCGGTCGTTAATAAAAAGCGATTATCCATTTATCGATTCATCATTATTTATTCAATAAATTATTCTGGCACTTGATTATTCATTTAAAGACAATATTATGCCGAGGTCCTGTCAAAGGGATAGTGCGTCTTCCTCGTGATCAGCGCGTCCTGCGTTCGTATCCCGGATCAAGAATGGTTGTTCTTCATTTGCTCAGTCTGTGAGATGTGTAAATGTGCCCCACCCCCCTTGTAAAAAGGACTAGACTCTAGAGACTGCATCAATATTTTGCTCATAGGGGAAAACGTTGATATTTTCTAATGTTTAAGGGTTTTCAGTCCACTTGATTTCACCATCAGATTCCTGAGTTGTATTGCTAATGCTTTATATTCAAAAATGATTCGAAATGTGTGTCTTTGGAATTATGAAATGTAGAAGTCTGATTTTTAGGACGGTGTTATTTAATTAAATATAACGACAGGTTCTGGCGCTCTTTTATATGAAAGTTTATAAAAGTATTTATATGAAAAATGTAATACTTGAAGAAGTATGGCTCAAATAAATAATTTCTCAACCGTGTCTCCCAATTCATTGTTTTATTTTTAATTATTTAATTAAATACCTAAATTAATTTGAAAGCACCTCAGTTTACTTACAAATGGATCTCAGAATACCAAATGCAATGATAAGCTATTTGTTTAGGAGGAGTTTTTGTAACAGCAGACAAATATATTTTTATTTTATCTTATGAATAAGTATCTATTAAAAGTTTTTCTATTTATTTAGAAAAAAAAATGTTTTAATTAATGTATTGTTATATATATTTCTGCGTTGATGCTATTAAATACGTAGATCTGTCAATGTAATTATGAAGAAATATACGTATGAGTTTGAACATTTGATTTTATCAATAAAAAATAAATTTGTATATTAAAATACATATATCTCAGTTATATAATTCAAATGAATTATATTAAATTCTAAGAAAGTGACATTTAAATTTTTTAAAGTTATTCATACTATCATTTTATCGAAAAACGGTAGATTTACATATGATTTAATTATTGGAAATATTACATTTCATTTCTTATTGAAAAGGTTTTTGAAAATGTGAAATGTGGCTATATTAAAAGAATTGTGGGAAAACTAACATTTTGAAATAGCATTTACTCATGATCAAGAAATGGTCCCTTTTTCTTTAAAATTTCGCTATATTTTTGAAATTTTGTGATTTGAAATGTAAATGTAAATTTTTATTAATAACATACTTTTTAATATTTTTATTGACTGACAAAATTTGTTTCTCATAAAAATTAATATTTAGAATTATTAAATGTTAAAATATAACAAGAATTTTATCATTGTAAAATCAAGCCCCTCTAAATAACCAGTGTTAGTTGAAGAAAATGTAAATGCCAAAAAGCGTGTTTAGGTCCATCAAAGTTTAGTATACAAATATAGCCAATAATATATATATATATTAAAATATAAAATTTAATCATCTATTTATTATAAAATTTCTGACTTTGCCAAAATGGCCTGTCCACCTTTTGTATGAGTTGAAAATAATATTTCAAAATTAAATTACAGAATATTACTAATATTACAAAATATTGATAGATTTTTTTAAATTACAGAAATAGTTGTGTTTTAAATTTGCTATGAACATATGTAAACGTCCTAAAAATATATGAGAAAATATTTTAGATACATAAAGTAGGATTTTATTTCACACAAAAAAGAAGAAAAAATCATGCAAATAAGGGCTAATTAAAATGAGAACATCAATTGAACTAAATTATTTTTAAAAAGCATCGGCAATTTTCTTCGTAAATTGTGAATATTTGTTTTATTAGTTTTGCAAACTTTGTCCATAATCTCAAATAAAAGGGGGATAAATGTCTTCATTTGAGTGATTCAATTAAGAGTTTTTTTTTAAAATTTGATCAGTGTCAAAAATATTGAAATGAAAGAACAATTTTAAGAAAATATTGGTTTATAAAGTCTAAAAGATAAACATCCCTTTCTAATTAACCAAATGTTTTTTATATTATTAATTCTCATATCTTTTATAACAAGTGCATATAATTTAATTTAATTCATTCAAATTATTTAGGAAATCTGAAAAAATATTTACATATTTAGCCTTAATAACTTGTATTTATGTTAAGGTAAATAATTATACAATACTTTTTTTAGGTTTATTTATGTATATTAGCGATATTTCATAATTTGCCCAATGGTAAAATTTGTTTTTGAAATTTTACAATCCATTTTATGACCTTTCATTGTCAGCTTTTTTTTTCTTGAAGTAACAATTACAAAAAAAGCACGTGCAAAAATTCATTGAATATAAATAATCGTATTAAAAGTATGCATCTGTCAGAAACTTCTTTTATACCTTACCTTTTTATATACCTTAAAGCTTTTATATTACTGTTATTAACAAATAATTGAAACGATCTATTTATAATGCTTGTACATCTGAAATTGTATGAAAATTTTGTATAATATTTTCCTTACTTAAACAAACCCTTAATCACATTTAGTGTTTATAATATTATTGTTCGAAAATAATTTTTCTTTTCGATAGAAGAGATTCTAAAGTATCTATTTTTCATAATGATGAAAAAATTAAAGAAATAATTTTAGTATGACTGCTTACAACTAAAAGATTTTAACGGCTGAAAAAAGTATTTCAAGATAATTGCTCATCAAGAACAAAAATCATTAAGCAGAATAAATCTGCCATTGGTAGGGAGTCAGTTATGGATAAATGATTCTCTGATTCACTATCCAGTTCGTTTAATTTTTGCTAAATGGATCACTGTGTAAACTGTGACTGTCACTAAGTTGAAACATTAGCACATTTCTAAATCGAAAATGTGGGGAATGATTTTAATTCTGTGTTTGGATCATGACAAAGCGTTTTATCACAATGCAATTATTGACAATCTTCGACAAAAAAAATCAATAAATTTGGCTCCGTAAGTTTTACTTTTCCTAAATATTGAATTGGGTGAATTTTTTATTATTTCTACTGTTAAAAGTGTTTCTTGGTGGTTAAGGTATTCTTTCTTCCATTTTGCATCTATTTACTGAAGAAAATTCTTGACGAATCCTGTAGGAGTTTTACGATCGAGATTAATCAAAGGGAAGAGTAATCGAAGTTTAAGGCAATTAGATTAGATTACTTTAAAGAAGAAGCGACAAACACTGGTCAATAAACGGACATAGTATTTCTATATGAAAACATTTTTAATGCGTTTTTTTTTTTTGGTAATTTTTCTTTATCAAAGTAGTATATCGGAAAAATAAACTTGAAATGCCTATTTTCTATTTTGTTTTGTACTTGCCTTTTTACTCGTCTAACGAGTTCAATGATACTCACAAGAACCTTTTATGGGTCTCGGTGGCTTGGTTAGAAGGTCTCGACTTGTGAGCCGTAGGGTTTCAGGATCGGGACCCGATTCCACGGAAGAACTGTCGGGTAAGGGGACCTGTTGAACATAAAATCTGGCAGGACCAAATCCGACATAGTCAACCTCCCTCTGAAGTGGTAAGATTTGGAGAGGGAAATGCCAGCTCAAATTTCGTCCTCGTCATCTGACCGAAGTTCATCCCAAGATTTCCCTAGTATTGCTTTACAACAGAACATTAATATAACTGAACACAGGAACCTTTTGCTTTCCTGTTTTTGTTTCAACATTTTTCTTATTGTTGAACCAACGATTAGATTATTATAGAATCACAAAGAAAACTTCCTCTAGTCACTAAGATAGTCAATAAAATTGACTTTTGGAAATAATTCGGATACCCTGTATTACTCCCAATGACGCTATTACAAGCGACATATAAATCGAAATTTCACAAGGAGATGTTTTTCCATTATCGGTGATTGGGGAATTTATCAGCTTTCCCAGCATTACTGTCAGATATAAGAACAATGGTAAATTGGCTCGATTTTTGGAAGTACTTACCGGTGAAAGCAATATATATTTTTAATTATTAAAGTAAAAGATCCTATCATATGCAGAATTACTCTACTTGAATTTGAAAGTAATCGTTAGAACAAGATATCTTTATAAGAAAGGGGGGGAGGGGATGGTAAAGAAGAGTTGTTAAGATTTGGGAATTTTTTTTTATATTTTTGGTTGTCCTTGTCCTTATTAAATACATTTGTCTAAAACACAATCCTGCAATTTTATAAAAATTGAAGCTTTTGTTTATTTACATCCACCATAATCTTACACCATTTTTATGTGGCCCTGTTAACATTTGAGTTTGATCTGGAAGGTATCGCTTGTATTTACAGAATCCGATTGTTTTAGAAAAGAGTGGATAAAAAAATAAACGAAGACGTGCCGAGAAAAGTTAAAGACGCAGTTTTTTTTCGTTACTGAAGAAAGTAAGGTTTTATTTAAAACCATTTCCAAGATCCGAACCGTATCTATTCATCTATCTACTCATTTGGCCTCTCTGTTCCTGCGAAATAACCCATTTTTAGCACACACTGATTTTATCAGACGTTTATTGCGTTTATTTCAGTTTAGACGCTTATTTTAAGATCACAGAATAAGACATCTTTTCTTAATGGATAGCTTGTATTTCTGATTTTATCTCCAATTAATGAAAGCTTTAAGCGGCATGTACAATTTGACCTTGAACAAAAAAAATTAATCACAATTTATTATATTTCTTTTAGCGAGAAGTTAGAAAATTTACATAGTTCTGATGTGATTTAATGATTTTTCTTTCAACGTTTACAGTATAAATGAAAGAAAGTATTGTTCTGATAAAGCTATTTATTTATCCAGTAACTTTTGACAAAATTATTGCCTAACACTATTTGGGAAATCTTCCTGAATTCAATGGTTTCTAAAATTTTAGGCTTTTATGCAACATGGAGCAGAATCAGGAATCGGTTAAACGTATTTATACAGAACATTTTATAAAGCTTGTGAAACTTTATGAAGAGGATATATTTCTCAAAAGGAAATTGACAACATACTGGCTTTATTTGCAAGAAAACTCTTTCCGTCGTTTACCATCTTACATGCTAGCAACCTTTGATGACCAAATAATTTGTAGAGATTATTAACGTTGTAGACTGTTAAACTTCTGATATGGAATGCATTAAAAAATATTGGATAAGACAGAAAAATATGAATTTCATTGATTCATTCTACGACAATGAACTGCTCGCATGAATTAAAAAGTGCGTATATTTCCCAAAATAAAAAAGAAAGTGAAAATCTTAATTAAGAGTTCAAAAGTCAAGGAAAGCAATTTTGTAAACTTAATTTTAGCATTAGCAAAGACACAAGACTGAATGTTTTCAGGGTTGAGTTTGAGTTTCATCAAAACCTTAAAAGTATTGTTACAGTTTAAACATCAAATTATATATTTTTTAAATATATATCTTTGCATACAATAAAAAAACTCATGCGTACACGAGCATATGTATGTGCTTTGGTGCTCTATAGGATGAGCCATTTTATCTAGAGAAATCTTCGCACTTTTGAAGGAATGATTTTTTTAAAAAAAATTATAAGCTTCTTAATTTATTAAAAAATAAACGATTTTTGGAGGGATTTTTTTTAGTTGACATCCAAAACTATGATAGTAATTTTTAGCATGTAAGAGCATGATGTTGTTTTCGTTAGGTTTTTTTTTTTTGGAATAATTGAAGATATTGAATAATTGGAGCTTAAAATCATGTAGGCAATGCAAAAAACACAAATTCGTCAATTTCTCTTAATTGCATATATACTTTTTAAATGTTTTCACCAGTATTGAATTATTATTATGCTACTTCAAAGAAATAAGGTATTGGGATTTGTAGCAACAGAGGCTGTTATCCTCTAAATTATTATTATTATGTATTCTTCTTTGAAAGCAGGTGCTTTTTGAAAAGATTGACCTGCTTTTGCCTGTATTGCTTTATTATTATATAAAAACTTAATTTAATTAAAATTAATTAATTAAAACAAATAATGTCTTAAAATAAGAATGTTTTCACATGATAGCTTGAAATTTGCGATTGCAGATTTCATTTTTTTTTACGTCAACTTAAAATATCAACTTAAATCATCTTTCCAGTGACACCAGTTTTTTTAATTTAAATTCTATTTTAAAATAGTTTTAAAAAATCGTATTTAAGAGCAATTTATTTCATTCAAAGTAAAAATGAATTTTAGCCTGCATGCGTATGTCAGGACGGAGAAATTAGCTTTAATCAACGTGTTGCTATTACGTTGACAAAAGTTCAAATAAAGAAAATTAAATTGCATCCCAAAAAAGTGTGATTTTCAACACGTACCTGAAAGGACTAAATTAAAATAAAGTGGTCTATTTGAACAAAAAATGCACAATTTTCGGCCACTTCATTTCTACCCTCAAAAATAATACTCTAATCAGCGCCCCGCTTTTCCCTAATTTAAGATTCTTAGCCTAAAATTATGAAATTGTTATCTTAAAAAAGAGTTATTCAAAGCGCCATAACTAGATCAGATTTTTCGTTTAAAAATCAACTGGCATCTTGCAATCACACTTTTTCTTATAAAATATTTTGTTTCTTTATGAACACACACACAAAAGAAAGAACCAGAAAAGAAAAAGCTTTTTTATGGCCATGTTCAAATTAGCTGTGATTAAAGATAATAGTTTTTATTTGTGTAGTATGTTCCTCTGAATATAAGTATTTTAACTTTTTGACATTTTTATTTTAACCCTTTAAAAGAGGAAGTTTACTGTTAATGTTATGTTAAGATGCTTTTACTATTGAGTTTGAATTAAATAAAGATATTCATGGAGCATAAATGATAAATTAATTTAAGTAGTTTGAATTAATTAACAAATCAGGATATTTTACGCTTTATCGCAAAAAAATTCACAAAAGCCTATGTCAATATTCTTTGCAATCACAATTGTTAGCACATTATAATCTTAAAATATTACCATAATAATAATACATTAAAAATTAATTTAATTTTTTAAATTCTGCTATGTTATCTTAATGTATTTTTGTGGTTTCTAAAATTGTTAAGAAAAACAAATATACATATAGAGGTGGTAAAATGTTTATCATGGATATAAAAAAATGAAACATTTGAGGCTAAATATATTTTCTACTGTTTTAAAAAGGGTTAGTTAAAGAATCATGCCGGCTTGCTGGCACAGGGGTAGCGCGTCTGCCTCGTGTTCAGGAGGTCCCGGGTTCGAGTCCTGGTTCGGGCATGGTTGTTATTCTGTGTACTATCTGTGAGATGTGTGAATGTGCCCCCCTGTAAAAAGGGGTTGTGCAAGCGAATGAGATGAGTGTGTAGCAAAAGTCGTACTCTTGGCCCTAGTTGGCGCTACTTGAAACAAGAGACGCTTCACTCGGCTTAAAATCTGCTGCTGGGTCCAGCAGCGAGCTTGTCCATAGGCAAGTGCCATTAGAACCAACCAACCAAAGAATCATAATATTTGATGCTATAAACAATTCTTTTTCAGCCTAAACTCAGTCATCTCATTTCAGTTTTCCTCATTTAACAATATTTTACAGCTCAGTTTCATAAAATGTAAGCTATACACAAAGAAATAATGTAATTCGGAAATAAATATAATCCCTACTGTTATAAAAATGTTAATAACAAGAATCATAATTATTTGCTATTACGAACCATTCTGTTTCAATCAAGCTCAGTTACCGAATTTCAGTTTTGCTCATTTAACGATATTTTACAAGTCGATGCCATAAAAAGTGAGCTACTCGAAAAAGAAAACAATTCATCAAAAAAAGGCAGGTTGGTTTTTGGTTTTTTCGTGCCTTTGCTACTAAGTCGAAGGCAGCTGGAACTTTTTCGCCAGGTGTCTTCACATAAGGGTTGCCGCTGAAAAAAGGCTCTGCCAGACTTCATTCAAAAGGAAACCTCGCCATCCCACGCTGCTCCGAAGTTTTCCCGCTTTTTATTTATTTGTTTTTTCTATGTCTTGACGAAAACCCGGTCCAACCCAGGTCAAATGTGGTGGAGTCGCCCTTCCTCTTCGACTCTCCCTCTCCAAAAAAAGGTAAGCACAGATTTGTATGCTGTGCACCACTGTGAGATGGTAGTTTATGGGTTCAGTTTTCTGCTCCTTGGTGAGAAGCAGAAGTAGTAGAGCATAAAATATGTCTGGCCGTATCAAATCCCTTTGTGAATGAAGAGAAAGAGAGAGATTCTTCGATCAGATTAAAAAAAGTTGTAAAGAAAGCTGGCACGTGCTCACATTTTTAATGGTCATTTTGTTACAACTCTTAAATTAGCTGATATCAATCGGGGATTTTTAAAGACTTAAATCCAGATGTCACTGAGAATAAAATGAGGCTTAACAGGTGCATACTGAGTTGCATAGTAGCACGTTCATGTTGGTTCTTAGTGGAGAATTCCCGAAATTATATTTGAGAACACACCTACATGAATATGTGACTTGGTAAAATTGTTTACTGTCTTTGCATACAAATAAGAATGCCCCAGAAACTATCGATCCGTAACTTCAGTTTTTTACCTTTTTAAATGTTTAGGCCACATTCTTACTGTTCATTTAATAATGCAGAGATGTGGTCCTGCGAATGCAAGAGGAAGGGGAAATAAATACAACGATACAATCTTAGTGGGGTTATTCACATTTTAGAGTCAAATCTGAAGTTATAACACACACAAACACACTCACACACACGCAAAGCAAACACCGTATATCAATAGCCATTTACTCTCGAAATGTCTTTGTAATGAGTAAGAAAATATTGCTTTCAACCTGTTAGCCGGGTAATTAACTTATATTCATTTCGTTTTGCATTGGAATGTTTAATCTTACCCAGTTAACAGGTTAAAGTTGAGATGAAAAATGTAAATGGCCCATGAACAACGCACATTAATAAATAAAACGAGAAATCTTGTAATGAGCATCTTGTGCGATATTTGCTTATAAATTTTTTTTTAATCTTTGGAGAAGAAAATATTTCTATTCAGTACAAGTTGAACTAATTAAATCCATAAAAATTGAGTACCCATAGTATTTTGAATATAATAGTTTTGGCACAGTATGGCCAAGAATGACCAATACCACCAATAAATATAACGACAGCAGCAACAATAACCCATACGATTTTGTGTTTGTTATTTGGATTCACTGTCATTTCATTTACTTCATTTCCTCCTAGTTTAATTTAAAATTTGACAGAAATCTAAAAAAAATTGGATGAAATACCATACACCCAATTTCATTTGTCGATCTGAAGGTGTTTAAATTTATCGTGTTCACAAATAAAAAAATATAATTCCAAAATTATATCGTAAACTTACTTTAATTATCGCAATATCCATGACAGGCAAACAAAGATCAACTAAGTCCAAATTGTGTATTAAGACCAAAAGGCGTCAGAGGAAAGCCATTGCATTTTAGATTTGTACTCCCGATGACGAATATAGGTTAAGCTTTTGTTGAAAATTTTATCCATCATTTAAAATAATCGATAGAGAATTGAATGGCGGTGTATGCGCACTGCCATTTAATTAACAAAATAATTTTTTATAAAAATATTGTTTTGTTTATTTTCATAGAAACTAACCGTTTTTAGAGACCAGTTTATCCGTTAAAATCATTGACTCTTCTGGTTGTTAAATGATTAATATGAAATATTTTCTGTATTACTTATTTCCATAATGTTATTTGACATAGCTGAAAAATGTGAATTTAATTGCAAAAGTTTACAGTTTAGAAACAGAATATATTATAAAACAAAAGTAAGTAAAACCTTTACATCGAAATTAAAGACTGGCAAAAGCACGTTATTGAATGTTTTGATGGATGAATTCGAATTCCATTCACGAATTAAATTTCATAAGTTTGAATTGAATAATTGTTACCGATTGTAAATCAAATTGATTAAAAAGTATTATTAAAAAATAAAAATAATAATAATTGTACACAAGTGAAATTATAAAAAAAGTTTTTTTTTAAGTCTTAAGTTAATTCATATATAATTTTTGTAAGATAATAGTTTTGGAAATTTTCAGCATCAATTTCCATAACAAGTCGATAAATTTCATAATCAATTAATTATCTATCTGGCAACGATTCTACTAATTTTGGAGTTGGATTAGATTTTTTATTTGAAGCTTTTCTATTACATTATCTCTGCTCTGACTAAATGAGCTGTGGTGAAACGGCGAACATTTCTAACGCTTTGATGCTATATTAATTAATTAAGAGAAGTGCAACTGTAAAAACATCAGTGAAGCAGAACGATGGTCTGTTCACATTTGACAGTAAATAATAAGAGCGAAACATATAAGATTTCTCTGCCACTTATGTTAGCTTTATATATTTGTAAATAGTGTCAGAAAATAGAGAGAGAGAGAGAGAGAGAGAGAGAGAGAGAGAGAGAGAGATGCGATCATAGATTTTCGTTTTTTATATATATTTATCTTAATATATTTAATGGAGAGGTCTAAGAACGCGCATTTTTCTAAAAAACTGTTTATTATATAAAAATTAATAAATAGTATTTGATAAAACAAGATTTACAGAACCGAGAGTCTGAAAGTAAATTAAAAACTCTGTAATTTATCAGAACATTTATTGACTAAAACTTCATAAAATGTAATAATTTTTCATTTAAGTTATTTTTCTTACTATAAGTGTTTATTCATTATTAATGAATTACCTATCGAACTCTGTTTAGAATGGTTATCCTAAATATATTAAGTCATTTTTGCCTTAAAACATACAATTATTGAATAATATAGAAATCTTAAAAACAGTTCCCAGTTTCTTGTATTTTTCCACTTAGAAAGTGATCTGTTTTATATTTATTTTATTTCATACAGACACATGTTAAAAACTAAACTTTTCTAGGTTTAGTTTTCAATGAGAGTTAACCCAATATTTCAATTTGAGCTTTTGTTAGCTTGATGACAACACATCGATAAAAGTTAATTTTTTTCATACAAACTTAACGAAGTCATAAAAGTTAAATTTTGTTATGTGTTTATCATGTGTAAAATATATTATTGGAAAATGCGCATAAAATATTTTTCGAAAATTGATTAAAAACTGAAAAAATTATACATCAAAATATTGGGTCTAAAAAAGAAAAATAATTTCTGGCATCTTAAGGTGATGTAAAAACTAATTTTGCTACTGTAATGTTTTCGAAAGTTTTCGCCGAAAAATGCCCAAATTTTACTTATTTTTTTTTAAATAAATGAAATTTTAAAAAATTCTAGTTCTATATTTCAATTTTCTGAAGTATATATAAGTGAATATTTTTCACTTAAGGTTTGGTTTGATTTGGTAATATTTCTCCCGTTTTTAAGCAACTCTAGGACTATTTTGGGATGATTCTCGTAATTTTGAACCGCGTTCAGATTTAAGGTATGTTAACTCTAAGTAGAACGGTATAGTTTGTGTGAAAATATACAGATGTACCAAACTAAGACATAAATACAAGCCCACAAATTCGTCTTTGTAATTGAGATAAAAAGCAAAACAAAGTCGTTTTAGATGTATTTCATAATTTGCCGGCTTGTCATGAGCATTCTATAGAATTTCCCGGAAATGTGTAAAATGTTAACCATTTCATATTTTGCAAAAAATTTTATGGTATTCAATAAAATTCCAGATTATTAATGTTGCGGTAATATATTTAGATTAAGTATATAAAAACAAAACTATCGAGAGAAATTTTGAATTATAAATTTTATTTATTTCAGAATGAATTTTTGTTAAAACGGAATGTTGCATAATCAGAAATCCACTGCACATCGATACTTCTAAGATTTACCTATCCTATATCTGAATTTATTCAAATATACAATATTAACTAGAAAAAAATTATTGCAGGAACTTCTTCCCAAATCTTGTTTTTCCAAAGAAGAATTCAACTGAAAACTGGAACAAAAAAAAAGCTTTCTTTTCTAAAAAGAAAAGGAGTTTCGCCCGTATTGTTCTGATAATGAGACGGTGCAAGTCGAAAGTTCTAGGGAAAACAAAAAGTTTCTTTTCGGCGCACTCAAGCGAAGATACACTTCAGATGAGTCATTTGAATCTTAAGAAATCAAGAGATGAAGAGAATAAAATAAATAAATAGGACAGCGCTTCATTTTTTCTATTGAAATATAGCACTAAAAGTAAACCACATTAAATTTTCGCTGACAGTGTATCAAACAAGCGATTGCTTTTTAAAGTTTGTAGACATTAAAATGATTAAAAAAGCTAGTTCTGAAAACATCTGCTTTGTTGGTAATAATATATTTTGTAGAATGAATTGAACTCGAATGAGTGCAACAAATGTTGATATGAATTCATAGATGTTTATATGAAGCAACTGGACAATCTTTTTGGTGATCAATACTGACACGTTTATGGCATCCTTGCAATTCAATTGATAAAGTCAATATTTTTTTTATTTAATTTCAATAAAGATGTAATATAAAGTTATCATTATAATAGTTTCTTCATTCTTACACCTCTCAAGTGGTGTTCTCATTGGTAAATATGGGATGCTTATTCCCACACAGAGGTTAGCTCAGCAATTTTAATTAGCTCAGCTAACTAGGCTGTTTTTTTTTAAAATATTCTTTCAGAACAGGCGGAATTTATGCGGACCCTCTCTTGTCACTTCCTTTATTGAGGATGAAGGAATAATCAGTATTAAAATATTTGCTTACATGGTAGATAGGTAAACCACCAAATTATGTTTTTGCTGAAGGCTTTTTAATTACCAGGAAGTTCTTTTCTTCGTAATCGGTATTTTTTGTTAAGAATTTTCAGCTTGCAGCTTTTTTTCCCATTCCGTTACCTAAAGTACAGTAGCTTAGAACAGGACTTCCGAAGTTTTTTTAATTGTCATCATAGCGGGAAGAAAAATTTTCTTCGTAATTTTGTGAGGAAAAATTTATCTAAGAATTAAACAATAAAACTAGTCAATGAAATTTATAAAAGTCTTTTAAAAGCTAAAAATGATGAAAATGTATCCCCCACTACCCCTTCAAAAAATGTCACTATTTTTCATTAATTATATTCGGTCTTAATAATGTGTTAAATATGAAGAATGTTTGATGGTCTTCAATAACTTTCAAAAGATCATATAAAGAGATCGCTAGAGTGAGCATGCTTTACAACTAATCGAAACAATTTTCTACGATTTCCCGATCCCATTTCTACTATTTTTGCCTTTGCATACAGCGTATCATTTTTAGCGTTATTCAATTGGGGCTAATTCAATTTTGAAAGCAATTTAGGTTCTTGCAAATTAAAAAGCGTGGGTGCTATAAGAACATAATGTAAGGCAATGGTTATGGCTGCATGTTTAATTGGTAAACATTGTTGATTTTATCATGAGATTTTGATATCAGGTAAATATATATTTTGCTCGAATTCTATCAAATTTTGAACAAAATCTATAAAGAGATAAAGTAATGACCATGTACGAATTTTCATTTGTTCATTTATTACTAAAAACTTATATTCCTATTTATTTGAAATTTATTAAATATTACATACCTATGCACATGAAAAAGATTTAAAAATATATTTTTCAGATGCAAATTAAAATTTACTATATTTATCATTTTTCTTATACCGAAATTCAAGAAAAATGTAATATATCACTGTTTTGTTTCAATTTCGCAAACATTGAATGGTTTATTTCATTACAACATTGCATTTTTTAAATCTTGCTGATTCATTTTTCTATTCCAAATTGCGCCATATTAATTTCCCCCCTCCATTCATTTCCTTTTCTTTTGCTAATTTTCAAAAAAAAAAAAAAAAAAAAAAAAAAAACAGACGGAATTTTTGACGGACCGGATACAGGCGTGCATTTTTATACGTAGGACCAACGTAATCATGATAAAAATATTTAGGGCCGGGTGCCATCAAAAGACGATTTTTTGAACTTCAACCGGTTTGAACCCAACTTATAGCTTCCCGCACAACAAAGCTAATTTTAATACGTATGGATTCAAATGCATTAGGAATAAAATTAGTTCCTGACTGCGAGAGAACCCACCCATAAACCTTGACTTTGACTGGATGAGGCATGAAGACAATTTTCTCGTTGTTTCGGCTAAATAGTTTCAGAATCAACCATTTTCACTTTCATGCATACGAAACTGTCCAAAAAATACTTCGGACTCGAGGTTTTATAAATCCATCTATCTGTATGCCTTTATATATAAAGCCTTTTCGTGAAATTAATTTCAAAATGCAATTAGCTATGGAACATGAAATTTGAGTTGTAGTCTTTATACTAACTTTGTCGATATTTGTTAATTTTTAAAAAAATTCCATCAATGTGAAATGGTTCTGAATATGATAATTGAAAAATGCAAATAATTAGAAGTATGAAATTGGGCATATAGATTTATCATGTAGATTCGTGTCAATTTTTGAACACAATTCAGCGTCTACTGCTTCTTTATCTACATTATATATTAATTTAGTATCTCTAAATGCAGTGATCTAGAAAATTGAAATATAGTATGTGGTCGTTCAAATTTTCCCTAATCAATTAGGAATTCTTCCTTAGGTAGATGAACATAAAACACATTATATTATCTCAGTTAACGTAAAACTCGAGAAAAATACTCCTACCTAGTAACAATTTGTAAATATTTCACTATATTAATTTTTTTTATGTATGTGTTCGATTTATGATTGTGCAATATTATGTTCAATATCCTAATTTAAATCGTCCACCTATAATCTAGGAACTAATTGTTTTTGGTTTGATTGAGCCTGTGCTGTATGAGAACACCTAGTTAAAAAAAGTGTAGTTTCTTTTAAATTTGTTTGTCCATTAATAAAGAGTTGTGATTAATTAATACATTTTTTCGTGACTGTATCACCCATCTGGGGAACTTTTGAACATTTAAGTGAATCGCATTGGAAAAGGCGTTCTCAAAGATAATTGTTACTACCGTTAATTACATACCTCATTCCCTTTTCGTTATCTTTGATCATACTAGTAAGTATAAAACACTTAGCGATAGCGCACCAAAACACTTCCAAGTATTACAAATATTCTAAATAAAATTTAAATACATTTTGTTTATAAATGATGTGACAATATTATTTATTCATGAAAGTCAACGAGTCAGTTTCAGGATGTTGCTTGGGTATAAAGTTGAGTAAGAAGAGGGAAATGAAATATTTTTTGTTATTTTTTAAAACTTTTGTCTGAAAATTTTTTGTATAATTGAAAGTGGTGTTACATTTTTGGCATGAAATTTTCGTGAAATGTTAGAGTAAATCATAGACCATTCTTGTGCTACAAAAGATTGTGTTATAATATAAGCTAGAATAACAGTTAAGAAAGTCAAAGAAAAGTTAAAATTAAAATAATAAAAAATGTCATTCTATCAAATGCAAGTGTTTTATGGAACTTTAAATTTATCAAAATAAATAACAAACAAAAATATTCATCCGCAAAAAAGAAAAATAAGCTAATTAAAATATTTCTTATTTTTATCCGTTTGAAAAAATTTTGATAGTACGATAGTTTTCAATATTAAGACACTAAATTATAGGGCTTAAGAAAACAAAATTACCAATAAACTAATATTTCAATTTCATTTTGCAAGTGTTCAGTAATAAATCGCCTAATGATTGATATTGGGTCGCCTATTGCTAAAATACATTGGGAAATGGTTGGTATTGGGTCGCCCAATGGTAAAAGACATCGGAAAATGCTTGGTATAATGTCGCTCATGATAAAACACGAAGGCAAATTCGTCGGAAAGCAGCCAGGACGATCATCACGCGGCGATCCACAGGGAGACATGACCAATGTCAGGTCGAGATTGTCTCCGATCTCGAGCGTTTTGTAGGGCGATATTTGTCTTTTATCTTACTTCAGTCTGTATAAACTTCATTGTAAAATATTCTCTTATTTTCTTATCTCATTTCCCTTTTTCTGTTTAATTAATTCAACAGAAACTTTGTAAAAAGGCTTAAATCTGAACTTTCACAAGCATCAAATAAAGGGATAAAAATATTGCCCACATAAGCAAATTCTTTTAAAAAGATCCATATATTTTCTTTGCCTGAAACAACATGTGTAAAGAAATTTCTATCACAATCTCATAATGTAAATAAGTTGAGGAAAATGTTTTCCCTTTCTTGTCCTTTTTAGCTTTTCATCTGTACTCTTCTACACTAGTATAGATTGTGAGTGGATGCCAGTCTTGTATATAAATCATACCTTTCAGGAATGAATAAATGCGAAGTTAAAAGTTTTTTTTTCTTTCTCTTTCTCTCTCTACGGTTACAATCCTGCTTATGATTATGTGTATTCCTCACTGAGGATGGATGCATAAAACCTGCAAATTCATTGAAATCTGATATTTTTAGATATTACAATACCTTATTCATTAATAAATTAGACAAATAAAGAATTAGCCTAAAAACTACTCTTATACCATTCAATTGAAAAAATATTTTTATTATATATTATTGCCATTAATTTTTTTAGAAATACATGTAAAATGGCTTTCAGAATATTTAACAATTTTAAAATCAAGGGGATGAAAAAAAATTAAAATCAAGGGGATAAAATTCAGAAGACCATTGCAAAAATTTTTTTACTTGAATTAAATGATTAAAAAGAAAGTAAATTGCACTTTGACACACACACACACAAAATTGTTTTATCATTTTTATTGTTTTGTTAAATTTGTCATTCAAAACACACATCATGGATCACATTGATTTTTTACATTTTTAAATTAAATGTTATTATTCAGTGAAAATATTTAAAAGAAAACAATGTTAGCAAATAATATATATTTCAAATAAAACAAGGAGAGAGCTTGTCAATGTGGCTGATAGTATTTGTATATTATTCAACAAAATAAATAGTATAATAATAAAACTTAAATAGATTTAATTAAGATACAATATTTTTATATTATTTCAATTTAAAATATAGCAACATTTCTATTCATTAAGAAGGTTCTTTTATACATATAAGTAAGCATATATTCTATTATTAAACTGCAATCTTCAGTGAACACTTTGTAGTAAATATTATTCTGAGAAGGTTTTTCTTTTGTATGAGTGTGAAAAAACCTACTTAATTGATTTATTATAAATGAAAATATTTCTACAAATATCCCGAGTACAAAACTTGTCTTTTAGGTGAACAATTAAATTTTTGTCAATATTTCCTTTTTGAGTAAATAAGTTATTAAATATATTAGAAGAGTATGATTTTCCATTTTAATGAGGCGTATATGTGAATTCTAGAAGAAAATTGTTATCGATAAAAAATAAATAAAAATGATTTGTGACATTCAACACAGGTGTTTTCCAAATTACATATGAGTAAATTAGTAAAGTGTCTTAATGTATTTATTGAAAAAAAATCAATTATGAATACATAAATCATTAAATAAACTCTGTTTTCATATGACTAAATTAGCATTATGTCTATAAGCATTCATTTCAATTTTTTTTTAAAAGTCACATAATAAACTTTGTTTCAAGACAAATTTCATTTTATATAACTGGAATGCATACTGACAGTAAGGAGCCTTTCTTTAAACGATGAAGTATTTCAACATTTATAAATAAAAACTTTTCGGTACCAGGAAAAGATAGCCTTTGTATCTAAAATTCCCATGAACACTTCTTATTATTTAAATCTATCCGCATAATCATGCTACATTGAGTAATTTAGTACAATTTTTCCGTAAACGGCACACACAACAAAATCAAATTTAAACAAACTTTCAGAAAAATCATTTCACTTCATGATAATAACGTTGATTGTTGTAGCTTTACTACGAGCAGTTTAATAAATTTTCAATAAATTTTGAAAATAAACTAATACTATACTTATATCCATGAAACGAATTTTTTCTAAAATTAGAGCTTAGAAATAAAAGGAATGAATAATAAGACAATATATTAGATTGTGTTGAATGAGTTCTTCAACATTTTTTCTCTGCCATTATACTTAAAAATTAATATCTGGCAACAATTGTTTGTTTTGTTTTGGGGTTAAATAGTAGAAATTTTTCTATCTTGAGGGTCGTCTGTGGCCATCGTAAAAATGTCTCTGCTTTTTTTACCTAGATTAATTTCATTTGAAATCAGACGATCTGGATTTATTTTAGCATCGACTCCCAAATTTGCTATTGTTCAGTCAGCAAGTATCACAAGTAAGGAATTTAGGGATCCTAATATTAAGAAACCAGCACCATGGCCTTACAAAACCAAGAAATTTACTTACTTCAAAGCATTTTATGATTTGACAACGAAACGATTTGATGAAAATACGAAGATTATTGTCGTTGATGGACCCGTTGGAGCTGGAAAAGGTCCATTTGCTAAACAACTGGCTGAAGCATTTGATATGCTTTACATTCCTGAAGTAACAATTGAGAAAACATACATAACAGCGTATGGCTATGATTTAAGACAATTAAATCCTATAGCACCTCCATCTTACAAGATTTGTGATTTAGAAACATATCTTCGTAACCCACACCACCCAAATGTTGCAAAAATGCAGTATAGATGGTATATGATGAAACTTGCTACATACATTGATGCATTGTCTCACATATTAAACACAGGTAGATTTCCTCAACTTATTAAATTTTGTTGTAAAAACACCAACATAAATATTTATAGTTGTGTTTAGTAAAGTGAATTTTATTATGATGTTAGAAGATATACATTAAACTTGAAGTTGAATAAAATATTTTAATATGGAAATCTGATCAAATTTATGAAGCTAAACAAAATGTAGCTTGGATGCTATATATAACATGTTACTGAATTTAAAAAATAAAATTTGCTGTTTGTGCCATATTCTACTTTTGGGATAATCAAAATTATCATTCATGTAGTTTTAAAATTAGATATTTCTCATTCTATATATATATTGCATTACTATTATTAAGGCTTCAGACAAAATTTTAGCAATAACTGTTGGTATGTATAGAATATGGTTTAAATTTAAAGTTAAAAAATGAGGGGCTTTTAATGAAATAGAACCAATACAAACTATTGATTAAATGGGGAAAGTCATTATTTTAGTGTGACCTTTAGAATAATTTTATTTAATAATAATCTATTCAATTTCAATTTTATGTCAAAAAAATGATAACCTGGTAAATATCAACCGAGTTTACCAAAACAATTATGAAATTGATAATTTATTAAGCTTTTGTATAGTAAAGTTAACAAATACTATTAATATTTTATAATCATTTGTATGTTTATTCCAAAATATTTTTGAAACTTGAAAAGAATATTATAATGGAATTCTGACTATAAAAAAATTTGTTAAATTATTTGCTCTTATAAAATTTGAAGGAGGAGCAAGAAAATAATTATATATTAACTAGTCGCCTTTGGCGACCATTCGGTTCGCCAGTATTAAAGCTCGCTAAAATTTTCATATAATATTTTATGTAGCTGTTTCTCATAACAGGTTTTTTACCAAAATATTTTTAAACCAAATAAATTTTGATAATCATATAATTCATTTATAGTATCATTTTCTTCAGATGTTCTGTTCATTGTACTACTTATCTTTCTCTTTCTATCCGAGCAATGATTGTCCCGGAATTGATATTTTCCTTCCATGGTGGAGAGAAAGGTCTAAAATTCTACGTTTTTATAGAATAATGAGATTCAAATTTTCATAAATGTAAACACACTAAACAAATAAAGACACAGTTGGTTTTCAAGAGATGCGAAAGTTTAAAAACAGCTTGAAAAATGCCGCGCACAGAGGAAATAATGGTGACTCACACACACACACCCTTCTTTTCATTCTTTTTTTTCTTCCCTGCCCAGACTTTATTTTGAGCAGAGATAGATTAAATATCCATACAGACTAATAATAAAAGCAACTATTTTCTTTCTTTTTTAAACATCCCATTATCTATGAATGAAAACCAACTGACTTCGCGTATTTCTTTCTAAACAAATCATAATTTATTACTTCCTGCTATCTTACTCAGTTGGTGTGGGGGAAGGGAATGAAAATTTTTAGCGGGAAATTAAGAAAAGTGTCGTTTTAACTATTTTCCAAGCATTTTTTTCATTTTTTCTCTCCATAAGAACCATACTCGTGTCTTAACGAAAATATTTTTTAAAAATTAGCCGAATCGGTCGAGCTGTTCTCCGGTTTTGCGCTTAGCAACGCATTTCGAGCTCCATTTTTACTAATATAGATTGAATAAGATAATTAGATTTTAGATTTCTCTAATACAGTTTTAAATGATTCAATAATTTCTTTAAAAAAATTTATGATACTTATAAACAGATCAAACCTTGTTTTCCTTTTAAATATGAGTCCTGATATTCTTTTTGTAATAAAAAACCGTAAGCAAAAAAGAATATTAAATGAAACTACATTGTGAATTAATTCTTTGATTAGTATAATTCAACTTTTTAATTTAACTACTTTAATAACCTTTAATTGATCTGCAACATTTTGATACACTATCAGAGATGTAAATTGCTCAAATAAATATTAATTGTCCATTTCTAAAATTTGTCATGATATTTATAAATATAAGGCGATTATGAATGAGGTTCATTGCTGTGAAAATTTCTCTTTATCATTTACTGCAATTAATTGTTGTTAGACAAATTACTATTAATCTATGGTAATGCAGATATAATGAACTTAAAAACCAGGTGTTTTTCTGTACTTGAGTTATACTTGAGATGGTCAAATTTTGTTTTGAGCTCTGCTAATGGAATTGGCCATTATTATCACACTTTTAATAATATTATTCTTGCTATATCTTTTACTTAGAATGATTAGTGACATGTCCAAGATTGTATTATATAAGGAATTCAGGTTGAAATTAAGGTAAATCATTGTATGATTTTTTTTTTCTTCTCTTACTTGTATAGGGCAAGGAATCGTGATGGAAAGAAGTGTCTACTCGGATTTTGTATTCTTTGAAGCTATGTTCAATGCTGGTTATTTAAGCAAACCAGGTAATTTTTTAGTTCCAAGGAAAGATAATTTCCTAAAACTATTGAAAAACTATTGGATTTATTTAATGGATTAAGATCTATTTAAAATTTCTGAATGATAGAAAGATTACTGTTCATTAGCTTAAGAACAGTTTCTGTCAAATATAAATTTGGTTCAAACTTAATCTTTTATACTATTAAAGGAGCTGATAAATTTATTAAAATACACTGAGATTCTTTATGCCATAAAATTAGAAACATGCACTTGCTTGAGAGCCTAAGTATTCACTTCATAATGCTTTTGACATCGATATTGATTGTTGACAATCAATGAAAATATACAAATAAATGTTTTAGAATAAACAGATTTGAGTTTCAAATGTTTTACTTTGTTAAATAACATAAAATAGACACTGAAATTACTTTGATTATAATAAAATACTTATTTTATTTATTTTATAGTTAGAGATTTGTACTACGACATCAATAAAGTAACATTGGAAGAATTGATGCAACCTCATTTGATTGTTTATCTTGATATTAGTCCAGAAGTTGCACTGGAAAGAATTAAGCAGAAAAATAATGTGAGTATTGAGTCTTATAATTATTCTTGTAAATATGATTTCATAAATTAGAATCGTGAAACAACTTTTTAATAACTTAACACTCTAAATAATTTGTAAAATGAATGTTCTGTTTAATCTTTTTATTTTTGTACCATTTATGATACCTTAGTGAGATTTTTTCTCTAAATTTTTCTAAATTGCAATTTTTATTTTCATATTTCTATTTCTTTATATAAAAATAAAAGTTTTTTTTTAATTCTAATGCATATTATGTTTCTGGATTAAAATATCTTTCTGCTATTACGTAGAAGCTTGTCAAAACAATCCAATTTTGCATCAAAAATGAAATTATTCTTAACTCTGTAGTAGTGGGGGATAAAAATTTTGCTCCATTAAAATATCAACTTTACTTTGTAAATCATAACTGTTTGATACAATTAAGAATCTAAACTACTTAAATTTTAATTTTTTATTATTATAAAAATAAAAAAAGTTACTCTTTTAAGTTTTAAATTATTCTCCTAACTCTAATAATTTCAATTATTTATTAACTATTGTTCTTATCTACTATCAAAAATGTTTGTAAATTTAGAAATCATTTTATACTGTTGCTTTTATTAAATTTGTTTATTTTTATTTTTGAGCTTTAAAATATGTTTTCATTTCAGCCTATTGAAGTGAATTCTCCTGTTTTTACTAAAGAATACTTTGAAACTATTGAGCACAACTACAAGCAAAAATATTTGAAAGAATGTCAGTAAGTTTTATTCAAAAATTATTCAAAAGTAAATCTACTAGAAATATAGACTTTTTGAGTCTGAAATGAATTTATGATTTGATTTTTTATACTATTTAATTTTTTTTTCCTTTTGTGAATTCATCTGATTTATCCATTGTGTGTCATTGATGAATTTTAGATAAATGCTTTAATTATTTTTTTTTCACTTTTTGTAACCAGCTGGTTCATTGGAAATATTATTTGTATTTATTTTTAACTGAATGTCATGCATAATTTCTCAAGAAGATATTTTTAAAGCTTCATATTATGGCTGTGTTAAAATCAAAGTCTTATTACTAAAATAGTTTTTTAAAGGTTCTTTTTATAGTGTTATGGACTATCGTAATGAGTATAGTCTTCTGATATTGTATTACTATCTATGCACAATCATCTGCAGAATTTATATTTTTACTTTTGTAGTATTTTAACTACACTTTATTATCCATCATGTAAATTGTATTAATGTTAAATAGAATTCTGCTTTAACTTTCAGTTATTAAAAAAAATAATGAGATTAAATTTTTAATAAAGCAATGAAAATGGTTTAAATTGAGGTTCAGATATTAAATCTATTGTTTAAAATTATGCAAAAAAATATTTTTTTAAAATTGCCAAAATTAAAAAATACAGAATTAAATTAATTTAATTCTGTAATTTTTTTTTATTTTGATTGATTTTTTTTATTTGTCAACAAGATGAAAACTTTTGAAATTCTGTGGAAGGTAATTCTGTCTTGCATTTTTTTTTAAAGTTTAAAAGTAAATTAGCTTTGCATAAATTCAGGCTGCTTATTGCTACTTTCCTAAGTATATTATGCTGTATTTGATAACTGCAAGTTAAATGGAATGACCTCTAGAACAACATTTTACAGACACATGCAAACACAATCTTCTTTATCATTTGTAGAAATATGGAAGAGGGAAGGGGAAAGAAATTTCTTGCATTGAAAAAATTAAAATATTGACAATTTTTTAAAATCAAAGATCTAGTTTTTTAAAAATTTGAAAATCACTTTTTTAACAAACACCTTAAATTTAGTTGCTCTAAATCTAGCAGTCTGTATTGAAATACCTTTTTAATGAATTGTTCATCATGCATATCAAATGATGCAATCTACATATTGTATTCTGATTTATAAATAATTTCATGTTAATATTTGGGTTTTTAAATTTTTAATTGAGTAGCATTTTTAAAAAATTAGCAATGTTAAATTCATTAAAGTTTACACAATGTATTTTTAGCTGAAAAAAATGGTAAAATATTCATTAACTTATAATTTTTTCTTATTTCTGCTTCAAATTTTGTTTATTTCTATAAATTATTTTATTTTTCATACAATTATAATTTTTAGCTACATTTTTCAATAGTTTATTATAAAAGTTTTAAAACAAAGTTGTAAGAAACTTATAAAAAAAACGAGTTATAACAAATTTTTATTCAGTGTTTTTTTTTTTTTTTTTCCTTCTTTCTTTTCCAGAAAACATTCTGAAATTTTGATTTATGATTGGAGTAATTATGGTGATGTAGAAGTTGTAAGTATTTTTTAAATACTACTTTTAAAAAAAATTCTTGGAAATTTTTTTATAATTGAATATTTTATTTGTTCTTATTTTTAATCTTATTTAACTTTATAGTGAATATCTATTTGAATATGATAATTTAAAATGACTTAGCAATGACAATGCTTTCATTAAATTGAAATTTTAGGTGTATTATATATTTAGTAAACCTGATAGTGGGTTTACTATTAAATATGTTGATGCAATGAAAAAGAAAAAGGAGAAATTTAATGACATTTCTTGATGTTGTGCTTATGCCATTCGTATCTTTTTATACCCTCTTCATACTTCTACTGGGTTCATTCCCCCTCCCCCTAATAAATAATTGAAATAATATATCAATGACTTTTTAACTACAATCTAATGTAACAAACTTGTGATAAAGAAAAGGAAATGAGGAATAAAAAAAGTTTTTGTTGAAGTATTTACCTTTTTACATTAATTTAAGCAGTGTTATGTGATGACTATGCGCTTCAATCATAGATGAAATAATGTGCTGAGCAAAGTATAAATTTTGTTTTATTAGCACAGGTGATACAGTATTATCTAAAAATATCAAATGAACTTGAAATGTTTGAATAAATGAAAGATTTCTTTGATATCAAACTGTATTGGAAATTAAACTAAATATTTATATATGCATTCAGTTTCTTAGAAATCAAAGTTTTTATTTCTATAGTTCAATGATTTTCAAAAGCATCTTTATGTATGTCAAAGATCATAAATTAATATTTGGAGAAAACTTTTTACTTAGGTTTAAACTAATCTTTTGAAAACTGCAGTTGGAATATGTAAATTCTCAAATATTTGCAATTCTGAAACATATAAACTTAAACCATGAAGATGAGCATCTTCAAGTACTATATCCATCTCTTAGAAATTACTTAAAATGAAACAATATTTGAAACTTTTTCTTAATAATTATATAGCCTTAATTATATATTTATGTAACCTTATTATATGTAAAACTACCACAACTGAAATTACTTGTATTTTTGTCAAAATATGCCTATGTAATTCCATTCTTTTGGAAGATAATTGTTTTTTTATTTATCTTAATGATTTAAAAATAGTTTTCAGATTCATGTATATACTTATTAAAGGGTTTTTTTCAAGTCCATGTTTTTTCCCCCCAGGTAGTGGAAGATATTGAAAGAATTGACTTTGATCGCTTTCACGAGTATGACACTCAGTTGAGAGACTGGCGTAAATATGATGATTGGACATGGAGTCATTATAGACGATAGTAAGATAGAGAAGCATTTTTATTTCTAAATAGCTCTGTTTTTGTAGCTTTGTGCATGGATAGAAGTGTCAATGCCTTAAGTAGAAAGAAACACAAAATTTTCATATTGTTATAAAGATTTTGGTTCTGAAAAAAATATTATTGATAATGTTATTGAGATATCAAGTATTTGATATCAATTATTCATTTGATACTAAATATTTAATTGAAACAGAATCAGTTTCAACTGATTTTTCTATTTCATCATAATTATATGTGAATTTTTTTTGAATTACTATTTTTACATTAGCAACATAACTGTCTTTTTTTTTCTTTCTGTAAATGGTTAATCTTATGCTTATATTTTCTTAAATTTGTGGTTAAAATATTCTTCATATTGCATGAATGAAATTTTTTGTCAACAAAGTATTGTTTCTTCATTCATTTGTCTGATCTAAAAGTGGTTAAGTCAATATAATTTATTACTTGAAGAAATTAATACTTCTGCTGTGAAGTTACATATATAAAGCTTGCAATATAAAATTTACTTTACTGTACTCGTTATTTCTATTTTTGTGATAGTTTTTTAAAATTAATGTTGTACATATGGAATGAAATCATATACATACAGCTATATATTAGGCTGGTTGCACACACAGTATTTTTCTGCACTGTGGTTGTTTTACTGTTATTACTCACATGAATTCACATATGATTTTAAAACTTTAGTCGTCATTGTAAGAGTTGGTGTAATTTCATCAACAAACAAATTTACCTTAAACATGTTATTTAAACTATTTACTACTTATACGTAATTTGAAAAGAGATTCTATCTTCACTGTTATTTTGTTATTGAAGGAAGAGAAAAAGGGGAAAAAATCAACTTTGCTTCAACATTTGGATTTATTCAATTAATGAAAAAAGAGTAGAGATGGGAGTTTTTTATGCTTTATTTAAACAATAAATCAACATTGTTACAAATTTCATCCCTACTGTGCATTTCTGTTTTTAAAAATCCGTAAAACAGCTTTTCTTGGATTAAAGCAATTGAAATTTCATTATCAATTATGCTCATGATAGACAAAAACCTATTGATGTAAAAGAAAAATTTTGTTTTATGCTGTACTCATTGGGAAAAAGGTCCCTGGGAAAACTCATTGTGAAAGAACTCTAGATATTATAAAAGAACTGTGTGAATAAGCTTGCATTTGAGTCTGCACAGCATCCACCAACTACAAATTGGTTGTACATTTATTTTTCTGCCAAATGTGCAAACTCTAATATAATTCAATGCAATACTGGTTATGGTGGCAATGATGAATTAACTGTGTCCGAAAAATCTGTTGTGTGCGTAATCAGCCTTACAATACATTTATATATGGGATATGCATCATTGCACAACATGCATGCACTTCTATTATTTGATAGAACATAAAGTTGTCTATACCATTATTTGTTACCTTCAGTCTTGGCTTTTATTTATAAGCATTTATATTTTCAAGAACTTGTAGGAGTCATTTTTTTGTAGGAGCTTGATGAACTTTTTTAAAGGCCTGCTTTTTACTAACTGAAGGCATTGCATAATGTTTTCAAGTTTTGGGATTGTAATATTAATTTGAATTTGGTGTACTCTATTTTTTTGCTTTGAAATCAGGTTTTCTCTATAGCATCCACAAGATTTCTTAATTCATTAGATGTTTCAAAATGTATTTAAAAATATATTTAATAGATTCAAAATTTAGGTGGTAACAATTAAGTGTCATTTTCATATCAATCAATTAATACATTCCTCAAAGAATTAAAAGTACAATCAGGGGTTTCTATAAACATGGCAACATTGAGCTATTAGACAATCAAATTATGCTTTAAAACTACACCAATTATGAATATTTCCATGGAATTCGGGTAAATTAACATCAGACAATTTTACCAAAATCTTTTCTGGTATTATGCATTTGAATATTGCCAGTAGTATTCTGATGGGACAATATTTCCTGAAACCTTGCCTGTTAATCTTCCCCTTCTAATGGCATAAAATCATCGTAATCTCATAGTAATCTAATTACAAATTCTATTTTTCACTTAATACTCAATCTGTTTACTTTTATCATAAAAATATTTATCAAAAACTCATTCAGTTATTGCAAAATTATTTAAATACATTTATTTTAATTAAAAATTAATTTGACAAGGGTTGCACTTCCTTTTTCTTTCTCAAAAGCATCCAATTTGTTATTTGAAAAATCAAACTTTTTTAAAATTCTTTTCTTTTCTTTTCTTCTCCTCACCTTTAATGGAATTCGTCTTAATTAGTTTACCTACATCATATTTATGATGGTTCTATTTAATTAAGGGGACAGTGCATATTGAATAAAATCATTTAATTGAATTTCAATTAAATTTTATTTATTGATATTTATGCTCTTGATTGAAGACATCCAACTGTCAAAAGTGAAAGACTAACTAATCTAACTGCCCAAACATTCTTACAAAAAATAACTGTCAAAATAGGGTTGAAGTTTTATAATGTACAACTATTATTACTGCTCATTCAAAAAATGACTAGTGAAAAAGAGATATTACAATAGTATCAGAGAATTATGACTGAAAAATTTTAATGTGTGTACAAATTAATTTTTTTCTATTTTTAGTTACTCAAATGATAAGGAGGACATTCTCCAATATGCTAATATATTCAGACCTAAAGTCTCAGAAGTGTTTCATCCAGGGGATGAAGCACTTGAATACCGAGAGTTATTAGAGAAGGTGAGTTACTAATTTTTATTTTGGTTAGCATTTTAGTATTATTCATTCAGTAAAGATTTCCTTTTTTTATTTTTTCAATTGTATAAATGCCGGCCAAAAGCTTGTGAATGAATAAAATATATTTATGCACATATTAACATAAAACATTAGAATTAATTTCAACAGACACTGTTTTACCTTCTTTTTTTAAGTGATCTTTGGTGAAAAATGCCACTCATGGCATTTTTCTTCTCTATATACTATATATCTTTTCATTCTAAATATTGATTTTTAATAATGGCCCTTTTGCTTCCATTGAGTGATTTTCATTCAGCAATATAATATGTAAGTTTGAGAATCCAGTAGATGATATAAGGTTTATTGTAGCACATTAAATGCAATTATATTAGTATAAATATGCAGCATTACTTTGTGGGTAAAACAAATGTTTAAGTATGATATTTTATATATTCTTTTTGTCCTTTAAAGTTAATTGCTCTTTATTTCTCATCACTATTTGAGCATATATGGGCATATACTCTATAATATGGCTTAAAAAGTGATATTATGTGAGTTATCATTAAACATCATCTACAATTTTAATATTAGAAAAATCAAGTATTGGAATATTAACAACACACATAAATATTAAATTAGTGATTACTTTTGGTATTTATAAATATAGACATTTAACAAATTTCTCATCCTCATTTCTGTTGTTGTTATGGCACTTGCCATAGATAAGCCCCACTGATACATCCGCAGATTTTAAGCTGAAGATATGTGTCTCTTGTTTTACAAGTAGCAGCATCTAGGGCCAAGAGTACAACTTAGCTACACATATGTCACAACCCTGTTTAAGGGGCAGACTTCATTCATTCATTTTCATTCATTAACCCAGTACTTCCAGTGGTATTACTCTTGACATGGAGGACTTTGTGACCACGGCAGAGTTTAATGAGCGCCAGCCGCTACACACTTGGGGAATTTTTGGGCCGTGAGTTTCGAACTCGCAATCTAAGAAGTACAAGTTCAGCATTCTACCAATTAGGCTATCCCGGCATCCTCATTTCTTCTTATTAAATTAACTGATATTTTCATGAAAACATCATTTAATCCTGATACTAAAATATTCTCTCTTTTTACTGTAAAATTCAAATGATTAGATAAAAAAAAGTTTTATTCCTTTCACACGACAACTATTTTATTATAAATCTTTAATTTATTTCTAATCTAAGATCTATTAAAGTTGAAAACAATTCTGCACTATTTATTTCCAAAATGTGAATAATCATTTTTAGATGTTTTCATAAATTTTTTCGGAAAGAATTGCTATGCATTGTTTTTTCTCAAGTTTATTAATGTATCAGTAAACCTTGAATTGGCAATGCATTTTTGAACCCTCTCTTTTCTACTTTTATTTTTTAATGATATTTTACCTTTCCCAACATTTCCCATTTTTGAAAAGGGAAAATATTTGCAATGATGTTTATCTTTTTTAAAAAGAACATTAATTTCTTCTTATAATTGAAAATAGTATGTGAAAATAAACAATTAAAGCAAAATTTATTATATTTCACATATTTTGTAGAGATAATGTTTAGTAAAATGGACAATTTTCCAAAGAATCATTTTCATGATATAAAATCCTATTTAAAGTCTCAATGTTCAGGGTGAATATTTTAATTACATTCTTTTAAGTTGTTAATTTACTTTTAATATTAGAATTCTCAGTAGTGGTTTTCCCCTAAGATTTAAAATAAAGGTCAATATTTTCTTCCTAAATTATTCGGGGGTTATCACTTGCTTTCTTTTCTTGTACAGTTATGTAAAGCTGTCATTTTCTGTAGTATTTCAAACAATTTATAATGTACAATAAATTGTATGATAGTTTCATAACATGATACCATTCCTAGCTTTAAGTAATAATTCTAATTTGTTACTATGAAACAAAATGTGCATAAATATCATGTATTATTTTTATGCTTCTCTAAAAATATTTTAAGCAGTAATATAATATTAGCTAAAATCAATTCTTTTTTATCTAATAATTCATGATATTCTTATCACTCAACTATATTATTATTTAAGAAACTATATCCTGTAATAAATTTAACAAAATTTTCTCTTTATGAATTTCAGGAATCAATTTCATACTAAAATCTCTCTTTAAAAATTTAAAAAAATGTCAACACTATAAATTATCTTGAATAAAGCCCTAATATTTTAGTATTATTTGGGCTGAAGATTCCAAATTTTTTTTCTCTCTCTCTTTCTCTTATTTAGGCATAATTTTGAGTTTGATTTAATAAGTTCCAAATAAATTTTTTTTCAAGATCTATTTTATTGATACTTTGTACTTTTGGTTTTTATTTATAGTGTTTATTTTTTTTAAATATAAAACCTGATTTATAAATATTAATATCTTCAATACTATGATTTATATTTGCAATAGCTAATTAGTCAGTAACAATTATTTTTATTTCTTTGGCAATAAGCCTCAGATTTTTTTTTATTGCATTTGAACTTACCTTTAATAAGTGCGCTAGGAACCTTTAGGGAGCTTACCTTTTAGATTGTGCTAATAATTGATTCAGACTCACATACATCTAACTTGAGAAATGATTAAAAAAGAACAGGAGTTAAACTTACAATGGGGCATTTGTTTCTATTTCTTAGGTTCAATTAAATATATATAGCTAGAAAAATATCACAAGCACAAATCAAATTTATACACTTGATTAGCCTATGCAACTTGGTTCTTGTAAATCAATAATTAATTAAATATTTTTTTTAATTTATTAAATATATCTTGTTTTTGGTAAATCAGATTGGTTGATAGAACATAAAACACAAGTATTAATCCTTACAGGCTTTATCACATTTATATTTTTAAAAACCTCTGGGTGAAAGATGCTATCCTGGGTATTTTTCTTCTCAACATTAGATAGTGCTTTTTAAAGATGAAGCAAATGTGCAGACATATTTATAGCAAATCATTTACCATTGGTATCTTTTCATGATTTGTTTCATATATATTTAGGAAAATCATTGACATATGAGGAAGTAGAATGTAAATTTTAAAATACTATATTTTATCATTTTTACACACATTTTAAAATCCAGTGGAAGAAATATTATATTTTGCCTTTTAGGGTTAAGTTGTAAGTTAAGTTTTTTTAAAATCTCTTTTTACTTTTGTATTTGTTATCACCCCTTATAAATTGACAGAAATTACCATGGAGTAAAGAAATGTATGTGTATATAAATAATAATAATTATTTTTGGAAAAGAGTGTAGTTATTCTATCAGCAATAAAAATATTATAGTTTTTTTAAAAAATTTTGAAAAACATATTGTGAAAACAGATAATTAAATTTATTGTTTTAGTAAAATATTAGTCCATGATTATTTTGAAATGCTTTGGAGTTTATAATTGTGCATCAAAATGGTAAATGTTAAAACATAAATGGAGCATGCCAAATTAGCGACTTTTCATAACATCAAAAAAGGAAATTCCTTTATTTAGTAGATAAGAATTTTATTATTCAAAATTTTTAAAAAGTTTGTGAAACTCTTTGGAAACAGACATTTAAACTAAGAGATTTATTTACATTCATTCACAGAGTAGTATTTTTAAACAGTTTTATTAGCAAAGCAAAAAGTATATTACATTATATTTAGATTTTTGATTTCATTGTGTAGTAAAAAAATTGAATGTTTAACTATGTTTTAATATATAGTTTTACTCAGGATCCATTATTCATTAGACTCACGTTAATGAGTAGTAAACATGAGAAATTCTCACAAAATACTTTAAAAATCTGTAATCGAACCTTTTTCTTCAGATTTGCAGTTCCTTAGACTGTTGCTTATTTGATATGTGTATAAATAAACTTAGAAAAAATTTATAATTATTATACATGGATTTATTTCATTTTCTCGTGGTTTTTGATTTTATCAAACTATTTTTCTATTGTACTTTTTATATGCTACATTCAAATATTGAACAATGAAATAAAGGTTATTTAAATAATTAATGCTTTTTATCATTATAGGTTCCTGGTGAGAAGTATAATGAAGGTTTCAATCCAATGGCCGGAGATAATGTTTGGTTTAAAACCATTCACAAAGGATATTGGTATTATTGTTTTAACAGGATAGGTTTCTTGCCTTAATGGGAGATAGATTATAATGCTAGATGTTTAATGGAGGTAGAAATATTAATTGATTCATTTAAAAGAAAATATTAGATCATGTAAAAAAACAACTGTTAAATAAAACTTTAAAAATGAAATACTTTTTCTTTATTAATAATTAATACACCTTAACACATGCAGATTTAACAGAAAACCCCAAATATCCCTAATATTTTCTCTATGATTACAAATTTATTTGGCTGAATCTGATATTCATATTATGTACACTATTTTGTTTGTTTGTTATGTTTTACTATTTTTGTTATGAAGTTATAATGCTATGCTACTTTTTCAATTCAATAGCAATGTTCGGAGATTAAATTAGTAAAAGTTCTAATTGTGTTCTGGTACAGCAGTTATACTGGGCCATTAGTAAATATACAACATCTGCATTATTTGTAAAAGTAAATGAAATAATATTTTGCTATAGTTTCTAAAAAATGTAAAGTTTAGTTGTACAAATCTTTAAAGGATTTTTATCTATTAAAAAGCAAAATAAAAGTTTAAAAATAACAATTGTGGAAGCATTATGAGTGATAAATTTAAAGAACAGTATTTGAAATTTTGATTTAAGTATAAATCTTTAAAAGCCATGAAAAAAAACTTGAAGGTTTACATAAAAGTTTATTCTAGCTGTAAAAAGCTTTGTTTATATTAGTTATACTATTAAAACTAGATAAATTAGATCCTCTTATGCAAAAAAAATTATGATTTCTGCTCCAATTGTTCAACAATGTTGTCAAAAGAATTTACTTCATTCATTCATTTCCTGTTTACCTATTATAAATATGATGGACGATTTTCATTATTAGCTTTCATCAGTTGGCTTGAAATTGTCATGCTTGAATACTATACTATATAGTATACTGAAAACATTCTTATGATCCATGAGATAAAATTTCTAATAAATACATCAATTTTCCATAGATATGAATGTGTAAAAAAATTACAATCAGTAATTTCAGAATTCAAAATTTTATGCAGATTTTAAATTATTTGTAGGAGAAAGAATTTTTAGTAAATTTTTGTATAATGTAGCTCCAAATTTTTTCTCACATTTTTTTTTTTTTTTTTTGGAAAATTCATAGCAGCAATATCTGAATAAAAAAATGCAGAATAACTTATAAATTAAGTTTTATTCTGACTAGAAGGGAAAATAAGTTTTCTTTATACAGTATGTAATAATTATTAAGTGCACTTATGAAACAACATCCAGAACATTGCTTATTTTGTCAAGGATTGTCATAAAATTAAAAACAAAGCTTACAAGAATGAAATCTTGAATGAAAATGACTAGATACAGATCCACTATGTTTATTTAAATATTCAAAGAGGTTCTGAAACATAAAACATTAATAATTAGATATTAAATAGAAAAAAAATATATAACAACTCTAAAAAGTTAAATATAAAACAACTCTAAAAGTATATTTAGATATTTTTTTAAAAAAATAGACTGTAATTGTTTAATAATTATAAAATTTTATAATTTTTTAGATATGCCTGCATTTGTTTTAAAAAGAAATATGAAGAGTTCTTATTTATTGTATATATTATAGGCATGTATTCAGTATTTAATTAATTTAACATATGAAATTTTTCTTTACCTTCGGGATGCATTTACAGATGGTGCCATAGTTTTTTCCTTCTGGTATTCTTCTTCTATTTTTTCATTCACTGAGTTCCAGTTTATTTCATTCTGCAATTACATATTTGAAAACAATGAAGATATTTTAAATTGCAGTGATCATAAAATAGAATAATTCTAGAAAGGTTAGATAAATATTAAAAAGAAAGCAAACAAAATAAATAAATAATTTTTTAAAAACCAACTAAAAATGCATTATTATTTTTTTTTAATTTTATTTGCATATTATATTTTAAACAGTAATCAATATAATATTTATTATGGTCATTAATTATGGTAATTGTAATAATAATACCATGCTAATATGTATTAAAGAGAATAATTAATAGTTTTCTCATTAAACTGGTAATTATTTTTCTTGATCAAAGTAGTTGACTGTTTTTGGTAAGCTGTCTATTCATCCTTATAATTGGATCTGTTTCTATTCATTTATTATATCAAAAACTATGTAAAATGAAAAAACTGATTATCTTAATTCGAAAATTTCTGTTAGATGTAGTTCAAGTTCTTGCATAGTACTGATTTTTGCTCAACTTGAATCTTCTCTTTATTATATCCTAAGTACAAATTTGAACTAATTTTCTTTAGTTGTTAATAAATTGAGCATGTGTGTTGTGTTTAATAATAAATAATAAAATCTTAAAAAACGAGAAGGAAAATGTCATTTTTTCTCTGAATCATTCTCTTTTGATTAAAAATTAAAAACAACAGCTTTCAGGTGTATCATGTTTGTCCAGTTGTCCAAAGTATATTTATGCTGAATTTAATAATTTTAAATTGGAAAGTCTGTTGCGAAGAATGCTGAAAAACTGATAGGTATACATTTATTTTCTACGATTAATAGATTTTTTTAGTGTTATGACTAGAGATTCTTAGTCATAAGTATATTTTATGAAATGCTGATTACTTGAAATATAGCTGTTTAGCAAAAAAAAATCAAAAAACTTTTATTATATAAACACAGAAAACAAACATCATTTTAATATTGCTGATAACAGAGAAAATTTATTCAAAAACTATATAACATGTATTCATTTCATTTTCTCTATAAAATTATAATAAGCAAAAAAATCTAAATTCTATATTGATTTTGACATTTGAAAACTCAATTGCTTTCATTGATGCTCATTGCTAATATTAATTATTTCAATAGAAATTATTAATATATTAAATTTTAACAAAATGAATAATTACCATAGATACCATAGATGAATAATACCATATTATTTGATTTATGATTTACATAATTTATAGTTGTACAATCATTAATTGTACAGAAATGATATTGCAGATTTATATTTCAGTGCTTTCTTTTATAACTAATTCATATTGTCATCATATCTCATATGCTTAGTAAAATTCAGTTTTATTATGTTTTGAGAGTGAAAATAAAAACAATACAATAACTGGTGTGTAACTTACTTCTGTCATTAATTGAATAAAGTTTGGCTTGTCTTCTGTGATGTCGAGTGTGTCCAGATATTTTTGTCTAAAAGCTAAAACTGTATCAACATGATTTCCACTTTTAGTTGCTAACTCTAGTGCCCTGTAACATTTTTTAAAAATTTATTAATAAAATTTTTAATCTAGACTTATAATAAATATAAAAATCTAAATTGTTTAGCAATTTCTAGATATTAAAATTGTAATAAATGATGCAATATATTTATTTCTTGTTGGGTATAAAATAAAAATATTTGAATTCTTTTTTTTTTCCAATTTTACTTTTTATAACAGCCCATTTCCAAGAGAAATGGATATAAAAGTTGTAGAAGTTTGGGTATGAAAATACTAGCCCACATACTGCTAAATTTTATAACAATAAAGATCTTAAACAAGAGAGTGTTTTTATAATTTGAAGATAATATTTATTTAATAATTGATCATAATACAGATTCATTTGGTGTGGTATCATTATTAAGTCTTTAAAAACTACTTATTTTTAACTGTCCTTTTTTAAGAACTTCCCCATAGGTTTGCTTAGATAAGGGGGGGGGGGGTCATTTACAACAGAGAGATAATTTCATATATATTCTTGTAAAAGAATGTGAGTTAGTTTATGATTGTAACTTCAGCTCTTGAGACAATTAACATTCTCTGTAAAGAAAGTTTCACATTTTTTATCTTAAAATTAAATGAATTGTGAAATACCAATATCTAAAATAAATATTTGTATATATATACCTTGAAATTCATGATTTGATAAATAATTATAATTCAATTTTAAAAAAATGGTTAAATCTAATGAATTTACAATGAAAAAAATCTAAATTTTATGATTATTGCTTTAATAGTTTATAATTAATTTATTATGTTTTGATAATGGTTAATCATTTGATATCACAGTCAGAGAACAAATGTAACCATGCATTTCATCTGACATTAAATTGTCTTAAACTACAGTTGATATTTTATTCTTGTTTTCTCCCAGCAAGATGTAAAATAAATTTCAAAATTAAATTCATATTAAACACCTGACATCTATTGTGTGAACATGAACTACTGTATTATATATTAGTGTGTTAAATGGCCTTTGAAAATTATCCTACCTGTCCCATTTATACAACCTCAAATTCAACATAATGGCTCTGAAAGTCAAACCTCCAGCTAATAACACAGATTCTGCTTCTTTTGTATTTCCACAAAGTAAAGCCATTTCTGAAGTTTGAAGGTCTTTCAGAGGCAATTTTTTAATGTACTGAATACATTCCACCTTGTCAGACTGAAAAAAGAAAGGAGGAGAAATTATTGCTCCATGTCTTGAAAACTAAGATAGTGTAAAAGAATGTCACCTTAAAGTTAAACAACATTAGGAGGATTAATTTTTTGGGCACTTTCCATTCATCAATACCATTTTGCATGTGAGTATGAATGCATTTGCAGACTTTCTGTATTTGTGCAAAATTTAATGTCAATTGCATTCATCATGTCACTCTATATACTTCACATTTGGAAATTAAAATATTTCAGAAAATCAAGCATTCCACCGATTGAAAGTTAAGGGTAAGGCAATGTTAAATTCTGCAAGTTTTGGGATCCACTTTACATAATTCCAAAATCAGAAGAAAAATTTTTTAATTTTATTCTAATATCTCTATAATCACAAAGATATTATGCATTATAACTAATTGAAATAATAAAGCATTTCATTGAGGTCACTTTTAACATAACTCATATAAATAAATTAAAATAATTTTTTTAATTATATGATTTTTAACTTTATTTAAATATTTTAATGCAAAGTTTGCCGGAGCTATTGATTGATATAAGAGCTAGTCTGATTGGAGAAGGGACTTCATCTTTTGATGGCATCTCTGATTTATCACTTTGTTTCTTACTTTTAATTAATGAATCTTGCGCTACAAGAACAATTTTGCTCGTTTTCATGTTTTCGAATTCATTTATATTTTACTTATCACAGTTTGGTAAAATGTAATTTATATATTTATTCTTTAATGACTTTTTGTATAATTTAACTAGCTGCACTTTTACAAATTTTGAGAATATTATTCAGTAGGAAGATCCTATTTAGCATGAAAATTGGATGTATAAAATATTAAATAACATAACAAAATGTTTTTAAACAGCAGAAGACAAAAATATATAGAAATTTTTATTCTTTAATTGTTATAAATGCTCAAATTGTTTTCCAATATTTCAATTAAAAAGTACATTTATGATAAAAATAGCAGCATACCTCTTTGATAGCAGCATAAGCTATTTCAGCTGTTTTCAGATCTTTCAGGGCAATAGACATGCCTGCTAAACAAGCCCACAATGCTTCGTCCTATAGAATAAAGCAAATAAATTCTTTTGAAGATAACTTTTCCATATGCAGTCAGATCTTGTTGTTTATACATAAACAAATTCATTAAGTATTATAGAAAAAATCTTTTAAAGGGGTTATTATATTTAAGATAAATCAACACATCAATTACACAGCAGACGGAAAGTTAATTGCAGATAGAATTGCTTTAAACCCTCATGCAACTTTTGTGCCTTGTCTATGAGCATTCCTTTAAATAATTAATTTTTGATCCCCTTCCAGCAGTATATATTGGATTTTTTTTTGGGGGGGGGGCGTTCTTGCAACGTTTGTATTGCTTGATTACTTCTTCGACAAACAGATGGGAAATTCTGCAAAGACATTTACACATTACTCTTAAACTATTACATGACAACCATTGGGAAGCAAAAATAAATGCATTTAAAGCAGTGTATATAGAGTTTGAACAAATTTGTAAAGCCCTAGAAGAATTTATTCATGCAATTAACAATAATACAAGGGTGTCCGAAGATAAAAGTCTATTGGATTCAATACAAGACATAACATAAATTTTATTTAATAACATTTGCTTAACACAGCAGTATCAATAAATTATTACAAATAAAAACGATTGTTCTCCACTAGGGTTTTTAATTTAAATCCAAATTTAAATTAAAATCCAAAACTTAAGAACGAAATTTAGCTTATTATTAGACGAATTTGAATTTTTTAGAACATTTTACTGAAAAACGAATTCGAAAAAATATACTTTGAAATAGCAGAAGATGAAATTACAGGAAACTTGGTTGTGTAATTTAGATGTTATTTTTTAATTCTATAAAACTGATACTGTTTTGTACAGATAGAAGATGTATTTTAAAGTATTTCAAATAAATGACTGATATAAAAATTTTAGAAAAATATTATATAGAAACATTCCCCTAAAGCTTTGTAACATTTTATAACAATTATGTATATTAAAACTTAATCCAAACAATTGTTTTGTAACGAGATTTGATTTTGAATGAAAGGGATGTATATAACACACGAGATATATTGTAACACACACTAAATAACAATTATAATGAGTTCTTTTTAAATGTATTAACTCTGTTAAAACTTTTCTGGGCGTTGCTAGTCTCTATAATAAATGCTAAGCACTCTTTCAGTAAATTAAAATTAATAAAGAATTATCTTCGGTCAAGCATATGTTCAGAAAGCTTAAATGCAATTACTTTACTAAGTATCGAAAAAGAAATTGCAAAACATTCTAACTTTGCTGAAGTAATTAAAAGCAAAAATAAAATCACTAATTAAATAAACATGCAACAATAATATGTGTTTGTATATTTATTTATTTTTTTACTTTCAAAAAAGTTAGGGCCCCAAATGTTTTTTTGCACAAAGGCCCATTCATAAAGAAGGCCGGATCTGTAGGGATGCATTCAGTGCGCATAATTATTGGCAGTGGCAGACCGTGGTCCAGCTGCATGCTGCCCACTACTGAGCAGAAACTCAAGTTTCTGTTAACACCAAATACATACAGCGAACGATAACAAATCGATTATTTGAAAGACAGCTTATAGCAAATGCCACTTTAGCATTCACGTTACAACAAATCACCGTCATTTGCGATTTCAGTGTTGTTAACCTAGAACTCATTGGGAAGCAGTATGGATATTTATTTATTTTCTTACTTGAGAACTTTTTATGTCTTTGTGCCAGTGGTTGCAGTATATTAGTTGAAAGCTATGCGAGCGCCTAGAACCATGTTTTTTACGACTTGGTCACTCTGAACTAACAAAGGGAATTAGGACTCTAGAACAAGTTCTTATGACAGCAGAAACATACTCATGTTATTCGACAAGATATTCTAACTAGGCAGTGAATTTATATGCCAAGCTGATGGCTGAACCGACCGTGTAACCATTATTTTAAAAATCTTTTTTCCAAGGTGACCATCTTTGTACCGCTGCTGTAGTATTACAACGTGCTCTACAGAGTATTCAGTGCCGGCCTTCTCTATGAAGGGTCTTGGGTGCAAAAAATTATTTGAAGCCCTAATATTTTTGTAAAATAAAAAAAAATACAAACAAGAGCATAGATAACTATTGCAATTTTATTTAATGCTGCTTTTATTTTTGCAATAAATTATTTTGAAAAAATAATTTTTTTTTCAGATTACAATTCTTTTTTTTTTTCGATTTCCTTTACGATGTTTAATGCAGCAAATGCATTTAAGCCTTTTGTACTCATTGCTTAACCGAAGACGATTCTTGACTAATTTGCTGACTCTCTCTTATGACTGAAATAATTAATTTAGAAAAATAGGAATTAATTTGAAATACTCTTAAATTTGTTTTCTATTTGTACAATAATGTGTCATGTGTCTGATTTCTACAATTCATAATATCTAAATCAAGCTTACTGAATCTTTTTAATAGAATTTTTTGTTAGTCCTTCTCCAATTGCATCAGATATTTTTATAAGCCATGTAAATGACCCATTTATAGTTAATACTTTTGCTTCAAAATTTGTATAGCTAGTAATGATTAAAATTTGATATTATGGAAAATTTAAGGAGTACATTTAAATCCTACAATCTGTGGATGCTTTTATACCGCCTTTATTTTATTTATTCTGTCCCTAAATCAGAAATAATTTGTTCTAGTGATCCATGTGTTAAATGATGCACAATTCTATTTGTTATTATTATTATTATTCTGCTTATATGATCCATTGTCAGAGAATCATTTACTTAATAATTCAATTAATTTTTTTAAAGTCATTATTAGAATTTTCTGTTTTTGAGGTTCCTCGAATTGGAAGATTATTACATACTACAATTAGAATCAATCGCATTCTTTGAAATAGTCAAGTCCTCCCGTTTCTTTATTTATAATATCTTGGTTTGTTTAACCAATGGTCGAAAATAAACTATTCTGCAATTTTTTTTAAATAATACGCAATGAAGAATTGCTTATCTTCAAGGTTGTTAGCAAAACATCCTTTGCATTATACAGGTCCAATTTTACATAACATTTTAAACTTATTTGTTATAACAGTACTTGGCCATATATAAGACTCACATTCAATTGATGAAATATGCTATCGTCATTTTCTGATTCGATTATATTTGTATAAATGTGCAGTTAGTTCTTCGACGAATTTCACAGTTTTTGCATTTTCTTTACAAGATTCTGAAGTTTGTGCGGATTTTTATTCTCCAGTTGCATTGTAACTTCTGAAATCGAAGTAATTTCAACGCCAGAAGAACTTCGATGACAAGAAAACTTATCTATTTGTGACTTCTTAAAATTTACAACGTTTCATCTTTTTATTTTATTTATTTATTTGCTAATTCTCTTTTTTGACACCCAAAAGAATATTTACTTGCCATAGACATGATCAGATCCTAAAATATTAAATATTTCATAATATGAATTTTCAAGCATAATATGCAGTTTTATTTAATAAGTGATGTAAATGAAGGTAAACTATTGCCTTTGGTTTGCAATATGTTGCTTACTTGCATGAGACAACAATATATTGTATACATATCCAGATCGACGATTCTTAAGTTTAATTTCTTCTTTATACTCTAATTCTGAATACTCTAAAAAATCTGTTCAAAATTTCTTTCTATTCCGCTTCCAAATGTTATTTTAGTTTTTAAACATTTTGGGGCACCGATGCATAGCATCCGCTGCACCCCCAAAAGGCCAGACCTTAGAGTATAGATATGTTATCTAGGTCTGTGGGGTCTTGCTAGGCTAACACAATATGTTGGTACTTTTCATTCTAATCGACCACCTTAAAAACAGGATTTTGTAGCATTGTTATGTAAATTTTAGAATTATAAACATAAAATAATAAGAGTAAAGTTTAAATTAAAATTCACAGAACTTTTAAAAGACTGAGAACATATTTATGGCACAAAGAAAGTATTTATAATATCTTATATTTCTTCACAATAAAAAATAATAATAATTAATAGTTTTATAAAATTAAATTTGAAGTATAATTTAAAAAAATTTCTTTCAGTTATTTTTTACAATGTGAATTATGAATACATTTTCATGGTAACGCTTTGTAATCTTAATCTGGATAACAATCCATGATATGTTTTTTCATCATCAGATTAATGTTTCAATCGAATTTTTTGCTTTATTCATTAACAAATCAATGAACTTCTTAATATCAATAGTTTGCAATCTTAGCAAATTAAAGTGCATGTTTAAAATATCAAAATAAAACAAAAAGATTTAAAATACAGTTTAATATTGTTTTCATGATCTAAGAAAATAGATGATTTTTAACCCATCGAGGCATAAACAGAATCTTTTTGACCCCACCCTTTTTTTTTAAGTTTAGAAATTTTTAAAATTTATAAAAACTTGTACTTGTAATTTCCTATATCTTCATAGATGAGCTAGAAGAACATAAGAACATATGATGCCAATGAGACAGTATATCTTAGACTTTTATTGAGGAAGAGAGGGCTGACCACATTTCAGATTCATTAACATTATATTCATGATAATGAAGGAATGTGAGCCATAGAGATTTGTGAATCTTTCCACAAGGGTTCCTACTGATAGTGAAATTGATAATAGTTCAAATTCGCTTCATATTTAAGAACTTTGGTAAGTGACCATGATACAAAATAGAAGCAAGGCACAGATTCTGAAAAATTCTGAATACTCTAAAAAAATCTGTTCAAAATTTCTCTTTTTGCAAAAATAACATATTCCTTATATAAACTGTAAAAAATTTCTTGAAATTTATGATAAAACTTTTCTACTCTTGAGTAAGGAATAATAAGAGCATTTTTGAGTACACATATAAAATTTAAAGAAAAAAAAATTATGAAAAGTCAAGTTCAATATTTGTTTCTTTTTTTCCAAAAAATTTAAAACATAAATTACATGTAAAATATCTACTTTTTATAATTTCAATATTTTTTATAAAGAATAAATTTACTTTAAAAAATTATGATTGGAACTGGGGGAGGGGCGTAAAGAAAGGAATACAGTAAAATTATGAGAAAAGGGAGGGATTCAGTTTTCATTTTTCTTGTTAAAAATCCTGCTTATATCTTAAATGAAACATATTTGTGTGAATAAATAAATAAATAAATAATTTTATACTCTCACCCTTTTATTTTTGTGCAATTGTGAATAAACTAAAGTGTCAGTGTCTACCGATTTCAAGTCAAAATAATCCCTCGTATGTGTTAATGTTCCAAAAATGAGTAAGTGTAGTGAAGAGTTAAAATAATAATTAGTTGTATAGCTATTTCCTTTTTCAAAAGAAGATCAGAGAATTAGAAATTTAATCTAATAAAAATAATATAAAAAGAGAAAAACAATAAATGCATTTTTATAAATAGATGCGAATTAAACATACTTTAATGTATCTGCAAAGTCTGACAGCATCATCCCATCTATGCGAAGATACATATCCATGAAGAACAGATGGATACGGCGATACAGCTGATGACACCAAAGAGCCATCTGCTCTGCGGATGCTGACATGATTACCAACAAAACTGATAATTTGTGGGTTTTTTCCAAAATCACTAAAAATGAAAGATCATTACTTACAAAATAAATTAGAAAATTTTATGTTAAATCATATGAAATACATACACTTGGACCACTCATTTTTTTTTCAAGGCAAATTTACAGATTTTTTTGCTTTATAGATATTTAAAAGAAAAATTATTAATAAATTTATCAAAATAAACTTCTACTAAAACATAATGCTTGGTTTGTAACATAAATATAAAAAATAATTTGAAAAACTGCATTTGAAATATTATACAAATAACTAATCTATTTGGTTAAAACAAATGAAATGGCATTTTGATTGATCCTGCTAAGATTAATGCAAATTATTAATTTGGCTATATTTATATCACTAGTTCCATTTAAAGGAGACAGTGGACTTTATTAGGCACTTCTAAGAATAATTCATTAAGCGCTACGAACATTTTTTATGTATATGCATCAATGCATCAAATATTCCTTAAAAAACTTTTTAAAACAAAATGTATTATTTAAAAAAAATTAAAAGACATAATTTTTCAAAATTTCAAACATTTTGGCTGATTTTATTTATTTATTTATTTATTGTTCTTTTTTTCTTATAGTCCTTTATTTAGAATAACTACTATGATTTTTTGATCCCAATTAAAAGTTAATTTTTTAAAGCTATTTTTATGAACATGCAATGAGCTTTTATAAGAATTGTATGCTTTTATAAATGAAAATTGATTTTTAACTATCTAAAAGGACTCAAAATAGAAAATAAATATCTAATTTCCTTTTACTGTTTAATCAAAATCCTTATTATAAATTTTATTTAATTTCCTCAAAAATTAAGATAACTGGAACATTTCAAAGACATTTAAATTTAATAAGAACATCTTAAGAAAAGTCATTAAAATATACATTTTCCTTTGGACATTTCAAATATTTATTTTACTGAGCAATACATCTTAAAAGTTTATATTTTACGATTTTATTTGTATATATATATATATATATATATATATATATATATGAATGTAACAACATATTTTAATGATAAAACAATAAAAAGAAAATTCCTATTTTCAACCATTTTTATTTATTGGAAATCCCAGTTTCTTCTTAAACTTGGTATATACCAATTCCTAAATTCTACAAGCAAAAACCTAAAATTAACTGTTATGAAATATATATATCCTAGTTATTTTTATATCTTTGTCTAGAAGGTATTGAGTCATTACTTTTTGTTATTTTCCTTTGAAAATAAATAGCTTTATAGTAAGAATATGAAAAAGGAAAATCTTTAAAAGAATCTTTGAAACAAGTTAAACGACTGATATTTAAAAAAAAAATTTTTCATGATAAAAAAATAATGAAATAAAAAGTGTATCGAAGTAATGAGTAGAAAAGTAGAAAATTGCATTCACATGTGATATCAAAGGCATATTCTCCCATATGAAGCTTAAGTAATGACCTTTGTGAATGTATTAAAAATCAAAGAATTTTTTATAACATATGAAATGTTAATTTACCTGTCATCTTTCTGCATAATTGTCATGGGGAGTAAGTTTTTATCATAAAATACCACAGCAGGGTAATAGAAAATCACAAGTTTTCCATCTTGAAGTGCTGATAACATGTTTGAGTTATCATTCCATTTTATTGAATGCATCATGGCACCTAAAGTATGTACAATATTTTCGTAAGAATATTGGGTCCTTTATAATCACACAAATTATTTAGATGACAATTTTATAGAAGAAAAAAGGTGTAGCAATTGCAAATTGCTTAATCTATATCATTAACTTTTTAAAATATATTTTATAGTTCATTATAGTAATAACTATACTAACCTAGCTTCATGATTTTCTTAGAAGTATTTGGTAAAGTTCTGACATGTAATATATGTAAATCTCTATTTTTATCAACAAAAACTAAACGACGATTACTTGCAGAGCCACACTGATCCAAAGCCACTTCCAAAACCTCCATCTAAAAATTAGAGTATAAATGAAATAAAAAAAGTTTTTTTCTTTTCTCCAATAATAGTAATTTCATTAATAAAAAGTATTTTGTAACTGAAAATTGCATCATAACTATATAACTCAAATACTCAATCTAATATATAGCCAAGACTTTTGCAGTTAGATGTTAATTTGATACTCTTTGAGTAAAGAGTCGAATAAATAAGTCCATAGTTAAAATTTTTGAAGAAATTCCTCATAATCATCAAATATTTTTGCTCACTCTGGAAATAATAACTATATACAATGAAATAATTCTTGTCAATAAGTTTTTCAGTGGAATATGAACAATCATTAACCTTCTGTAATAATAATTAAAATAAAAACTTATGTGTTATAAAATATAAAAAATTATCACATTTCAGAATTTAAACAGATTAATTATATTCATTTTTATTTGTTAGTAGTAACATTATACATTTACAATGCATAATAACTTTTTTTGCAAGAATATGAATAACTATCAGAAGATACACAGAGATGAAGATAGTATAATTTCAATTTTAGATACAATAAACTTTCAAATTTGTAATTAAATAAATGAATCATATATTTTGTTATTTAATAATAAGAAGAAAAAAGTCAAAGAATCTAATATTTTTGGGACATTTCAATTTGTAATCTGTAAATACTTGAAGAATAAAAATATATTTAATTTTAAAATTAAAACTGCAAATTAGTATTACAGGTTATAACTAAAAAATGAACTCATAATTTATATATATATATATATATATATATAT
>JAOUZG010053093.1:8488692-8546591 GCA_026289955.1 Argiope argentata
ATATAAAGTAACAATTTTTAAAAGAGGTATATAGCAAATTGCCAATTTTCATTATTAATTAAAAAGAAGCACAAATGTATTAAGAGAGCGTGTATGCTGCTATTTTTAAAGACATAGTAGAACATAGATGAATAAAAAAATAGAAGAAACAAGAGAAAAAAATATGTGAGTGAAAAAGGAGAAACCCAGCCTCCTTTTTCACTCAGATATTTTTTTTTCTCTTGTTTCTTCTGTTTTTTTTTTATTCTTCTATCTATCTATCTATCTATATATATATATATATGATTTGCAGCTAATAAATAATAATAATTTCCAATATAAATTCTACATAATATAAGTAAAGTATAAAATCTGACAATTAAAATAGAAGGATAATACAGAAAATAGGTGAAGAATGCTAATAGTAAATTAAAATTATCTAGACACAATTTTCTGAATGGAAAATAACATAGAATTAAATAATGTAAATATCAAAAGGAATAAAAGGAAAAATCTATTGAAATAGATTAATTTATTCAAGATATATTCTTCCGTTTTTAAAGCAATAAGGATAGAAGGAATACAGAATTTAAAAGTTAATGCTGTCCAGATGAAAATATTAAAATTTATAAAGACCAGGTCATTGCAGGAAGAAAAGTACAATTTAAAATCCCATTTGATTTAAATATGCTAAAAAATTACTGATGAATTTAATATTTACTACTATTTAAAAAAAGGATAAGTATTGACTAAAATTTATTTATTTATAAAGGGAAATAAGAAAAAGAAAAAAAATATAAGTACAAAACTAAAAAAAATATTGAACAATGAACTTACTTTTCTGCTTGAACAACCAGAGAAACATTTCCTTCCTTTAAGTCAAATATAAGTGGAGTGTTCCAGTTTTTAGTACTAGAAGAAATCATGTAATAAATAATTAATTTAGAAAAATATTCCATAATAAATTTTTCTTGAAATAGATATTTAATAAACCAAGCCTTGGACTTGAAAGCAATAAATTCTTATAAAGCACACTTAAACAAACAAACAAAAATGATATGAGATATAATATTCTGTTTTGAGAATCTGAGTATCTATTTTTGTATGATCAAAAAATAATCCCTAATGAAACAATGAATCATTAATATTTCATGATTTTAAATAACATTGTTACTTGCTATAATATAGAAACTTTATAAATATTTTATATTAAATCGATATTAATTTTATAAAATGCTACACTCAGAAATTTATGGCATAAAATAAAATTGTTTAATAATATTTCATTAACAGATTAGATAACAACTCTTTACAAGCTAATACACTATTAGATAAAAATGAAATTGTTTGCAAAGGTTTTTTTTTTCTTTGTATTTTGAAAGTCCAAATGCAGTTTTTAAAATTTTGCACCTTAAAAAAATAGTAAATTTAATATGTAATGTAATAATAAGTAAAATAAAACACAACTTTTATTATTCTTTACAATAGTTCTTTTTACACAAATTTGTACATAAGATGAAGAAAGTTTTTAAGATTTTATGTTGATATAACTGCAAATTCTTCATTTTAAAAACCTTTTAAATAATAATAATATAATATTTCTAATTACCTATATATATAACATTGTGTTGATGTTACTACAATCAGATGATTATGTTCAAATGATACTTGAATTATATTGTCTCGAAAATCCAAATTTTCCATTAAGTCAGAACAAACATTTTGCACAGTAATGGTTTTTCTTCCCCTTACAGTAGCTTCAAAATGCTTCCATTCTAACTGCCTGTAAATAAAAAAATATATATTATTTACATTCCATAAATAAAAGTATTAAAATACATAAATTAATCTAAAAATAGTTTTTCTGTGATATTATGCATATGGTATAAGATCTTTGAAATGTAATAAAATTTCTTTTAAATATCATTTTAAAGAAATTCACCTTTCAACTACATGGGCAAAAATAACATGCCCATTTCCACAACCTCCAGCTACTTGTGTACCATCAGATGACCATTCTAAACAAAAAAGGCTTTGAGTTTCAGGTTTATCCAAGCTATGAGACCACTGTCAAATAAAAAAATATCAAGAATTTTTTGATGTAATCAATTGAAAATATTCATAGTATAACGATTTTGAAGAATTCGCAATAAATAAATATGTATGTTTTACATCTATTTTTAGCTTAAAAAATGAAGTATATTATGTGTTTTATTTCTCAAACAAGAAAGAAAGATTTTAGACATCTATGAGACATTTTATACTGTAGGTAATAATCTATAGACTTATGAATCTATTGTCTTCTCTCTGAAAGGGTCACTGGTGAAGTCTGAATTTCCTTGTAGCATTTGCCAATAAAACACTCTTCAATTTCAACAACTCTCTTCTTCTGAGTTTCTAGTTATACACTGAAGCTACATTTAGTTATATATACAGCAAGTTATTATAAAATGCATTTGAATTCAGAAAATTTCTTAAAATACAAAAAAATGGAAACCAAAAATCATATGCCAATGATTCTTCGGAAAGAAAAAAAGATACGATTTTATTTGGGAGGATAAATGTTAAAATTTCTTAAAAACATAAATAAAAAATGCATATATAAGCTAAAAATAAATTGTTTATAGATTAATTTCAGGAAATGCAAATCATTTATTCTAAAAATACTAATGATATGCTAAAAAATAAAATGAGAGTAAATGTGATAATTCGTACACCAGTTCGATCACATAGACGTAAGGAATTGAATGACCCAACACAAAATACTTCTCCATTTGGTGACCAGGAAACAGATGTTATTGGATAATCATTAGCATGACTACTATATAAAATTCTACCATATGAATCCCAAACCTGAAATATATAGAAAGAATAAAAGTCTGTAAGTATTTTTCAAAAAATTCAAATTATAAAACTAAATTACTTAAAAAATTTATATAAACTACTTTGAAATTGCTATAGCTATACTGTAATGAAATATATCTATTATATTTTGGAGTAAAATAATATAAAATGGAATGGTATAGTTATACTTTTTGGTTACAAAGCTTATTTCTAAACACAACATTCAAAAATAGAAAAGCAAAGAACACCACTGGAACAAATTCAAGAAGCTACCAGAAATGAGATTTGATAAATATATGCATAGGACTCACTGTTCTTTCTTTCCCCTAAACATGTTTGTAAGAATTTTATAAAGGCAAATACAATTAATAAATTAAATAAATTCTAATTAGAGTTGATATTTTAATTCATTTGAATAGAAAGCAGATATATTTGTATGTAATACTTGTTCAAAATGTGCATATATTTTGAAGCACAACATAATTGATTCAGGAAACTGTAAATAAGATCAGAATATATTTAATAATCATGAAAAGAATTATATAGATTATTAAATTGTAAAATCTACAGTATATTTCATATGCATAGTGATATAAATAATTAATTTCTACAATGATTTCATTACATTAGAAGTATTCATAAAATATTCAATATGACCAATGAATTCTAACAACTCTTGTATTTAATAAAGATATGATATCTTTTAATTATGTCTGAAAGTCTGGATCTGTAATTAAAAGTTCATGTTAGAATTAAAATTATTGCCACATCAAAAAAAGAAATATACTCTGAAAATAACATTTTATAAAAAAGTAGTACATCATTCTTACTTAAATTTCAAATGATATGCTATAAATGAATAATGCTAATTTTAGCCATAATATATGATAACAAAATTCAATTCTATTACAATTTATTTGTTGATTATATTACATAAATTTTATATTGTTAAATAATTTTTCAATAAAAGACAACATGGAATCAAAATGTTACCTTGTACTTACAATCTTCTCCACCAGAAACAATTAAATTATTACTAGGATTCCAAGCAACTTTTAAAATAAGACCATCATGAGCTTTCCACTGAAAAACATTTGAATCTTTCAAAATTATGATTAAGAAATTAATTATTTATTGCATATTTATTCTAATTATACAAATATGAAATACCTGCAGTGGCTTTGAATTAGGTTGTAAAGGTTTAATCACAAGCATTCGACTTAGGGTATGCAAAATTTGATCAGAATTGGGTCCCCATGCTAATGAATATACAGGGAAGCCTATTTCAAAATAATTTTAGAAATTACTTTAACTTCTATTTAAGGAATAAGTAAATCATTTCATAAGAGTTGTATGCAATAATTATTGAAAATAAATCATAATTTTATGCATTTAAAAATATTTTAATACAAGTTGAAAAATTTCTTCTTCAAAAGTTGAAAAAATTATTTGCATATATTAGTTATATATATTTGTTTCATATCTGATCCTCTAATAAGTGGAAAAGAAAAAGAATAAATACTATTCAGGTACTTTAATAAAATTAATTATTACTATTTGTTTTAGAATAAAATACGGCAATAAATAACATTTTTATTAAAATGAAAATATGTAAATACTAACTATTTGATGCCAATGTTGATCTAAGCATACCACTTCGAGACCAAATTTTTATTTGACCGTCCTCTCCAGCTACAATCAAATAACAGAATTAACAAAAATTATTTTAATGGCATTCGAAGCAATCATTATTATTTCTTAATATGTTATTATAAATGAACATGATGAATGAGAAAAAAAAATCTTATTGTTTCTTTGACTTGACTGCATTTTGAACTTTGTGTTTTAAAAGAAAACCCCAAATTATCAGTAATCTGCATTAAATTGTAAATACTCCCAAAAAGAAGTATATGTCTCTATGCTAAATATATATGTGTGTGTGTGTGTGTTACAATACAAGGCTATATGTAACAAATATGACTGGAAAGAATTTAATAGATTTTGTTGTTTTGCTTTAGTATGAAAATAAAAATACAGAAACAAATTATCTAAGAAATTTTTCTTTTCAAAAATGATAGATTATGACAAAACATTCAACAGATCTAAACAGAAAATGCAAATACCTGTCACAAAAGCTGTTCCATCGTGACTCCAACGACCTGAAAGAACTGCACCTCTATGTGCTTCAATGCTTTTCTCAATCCTGCCAGTTCTATTAATTATATGAAATTTTCCTACAACAAATAGCAAATTTAATCCTTTCCTGAACTGTAAATTAATGTAATTAAAAATAAATAATCTTGTTTTATAAAGGTTAATTTCATTGATTTATTAATGATAAACTTCATGAGCATGTAATCAAAAAAAATTATAATAATTTGATATTAAAAAAACTATCAATATTTAAATATTTAATTTAGAAACATTTTTATTACATTAATAATAAAAAAAGATTTTCTAATTTTAAAATTTGTAAACATTTCATTTATGTCCATCTTCAAGATCTTTCTACATAACATTAGAATTATATTGGAATGCGTAAAAAAATGTAAAGAGCAAATTATGAAGTTTTAAAAATTATTAAAAATATCAAAATCTGATATGACAAAGGAGCTGAGGCAATATAAAAATTAAAAATAAACATAGGATCAGAAAGATGATTCTTTTAACTATTTTAGTTCAGAAATTTTTTTAATGTCATTTATTTTAAAAATTGTGTAATTAATCCTCTCAAAGCACACAATAGTTTCAATAGAAAATAAGAAGACTTTCAAATAAAAGAATATGCTTGTTTTAGTTTTGAATACACTTAAAATATTTAAACTGCCAATAAAACAGTATTTACTTTTTTTAGGTCATGTCAAATTTATTATTAGATTTAACATGGTTAAAACTAATAGGTTGATAGCCATTTTAACAAATGGTTGCGGTGACAGGATTTCACTCTGTTTCCAAATCAATCAACATTTTAATGCTATATTCTTTTTAATGAAAATTTATCATATGGTAAGTTGAAAATTAATAATTTACAAAATCAAAGGAATAAACTATTTCAACTTATTTGGGGGGGGTTGATAAAATGACATGTAGGAATATTATAGATATTTCGTAGTACAAAGAATATATAGCACTTCTAGACTGATGAAGTCATTAATAATCATTAAAGAAACACATAATCTACTTTCTTTTTTATTGTAATACTTACCAAATACAACCAGAATATAGTTAAATATATAGTCTGAGGTTAATTTGTTGAGGTTAAAATTATATTGATATTAGGACAGTTAAATTATATGGCATAATTAGATGTATGCAAGAACTATTTTGATTATGGATTAGGTAGTCAAAATGAAAATAAAAGAAACAAAGATAAGACAATAAAAGATTTAATTACCATCAGTTGTAGTAATAATAAATATATCCCCTCCAAGTTGCTTCTTGATGCCACCTGTAATCGAAGTTCGAGGGAAAATGTGCATATCAGTGGGATAAAGATCATTTGGTAAAGTTAACAGTTTAGTTGTTTCGTTTGTTACCAGATTCCAAATAAGAACTTCATGATCATCAGCACAGGAGAACACTTCATCAGTTGTATTCCATGCAATGCAACTCACAATGTCAGTATGTGATAAATGTCAAGGATACTAAATATGAAATAAATTAATATCTAAATCCTTACACTAAAGAAAAACATATATTTAAAAATTGCTACACATAATGAAGTGCATGCTTTGTTAATAACTAATCATAAATATCAGAAGATTATTTTAAAAAACAAACAAATTTACTACATAGTAAACTTAATGAAATTGTATAATATGAGATACAAATAAAATATTACTTAAAATATGAGATTAATAAAAAATTAATTATCAAAATTAATTAAAACAAAAATTAAATTTTTCTTGATGTCTTCCATTAAGTGAATTTTTGCCATTTCTTTCAAAATTTGAATTTTATATGTTTACTTAAAAAGTCATTGGTTTTAAAAGAATTTCTACAAAACTCTAAATAATCTTATGTTTTAAAGAGCTGGAGAGGAAAAGTTTTCACTTCAAATTAAACTGATTTTTATAATTATTTTTAGCACTTACAAATTACAGCAATTTTAAGCTTAGCAGCATGTCAAGTTCCTCAAAATGCATTTATGGAAGTATTTTGAGCATTGAATATGGGGAAATGTCATCATACTTAAGAACCTATTTTTAAGGACTTGATGTCAATAATGATTAACTTGTGATATAATAACAAAAAAAAAAAAAAAAAAAAAAACATTTGAAATAAATAAATTTTTAAGAAAACTTTTTATGCATTGAAAGAATTAAAAATATCACTTTAAGCAAATACTTTGTTTAATAGTATTAGAAAATTTTAAGTAATTTATAAAACTTGATTTTTAATTGTCAATGACTTTTTTAGTAATGTGATCAAAATAAAATTAATACAAATTTTGACAATGTTGTTAATAATCCAAAAGAAATTGATTACAGAAAAAATAAAGTAACAATTTGTAAGAAATGTTATTCTATTAAACGATTACAATTAAGCATATTTAAACAAAGATAACAAAATTAAAAGAAACATAAAAAAATATTATTATAAAGTGAATATAAAATTGAACTTATTAATAAACGATTCGAACTAATAAATAATCCATTCAAAAGTAGATACTAATACATGACAAATCTACTCTTTGTTAAATACAGAATTCGTAGAAAAGGATATGACGAGGTTCTTTTCCCAAGTAAGTCTTGAATCGCATGCTAAAATATAAATAAAGTATATTCAGCTTTAAAAGGGTTTCAAAATAACATATCTGGAGAAAGAATTCTCAAGTGTATGCTTTAAGCTTCGTATAACAGATACATTTTTCAAAAAATTCCTGTTTTATATTCACTGTTGAAATGAAACTCGAAAAGAGTAAGATAATGGGATAGATAGCATCAATGGCTGTTATCCCCGGTTTCCAGGTGTAAATAGCGAAAACGTTTTCACAATTAACCACGATTGAAATGTTTCATGCGTAGTCATTATAATCAAAACAAACTGGCCTATTTCACATTTCTAAAGACTGTGTTATTTGATACTGTTGCCATGGTGATTGTCGCGGTCACAGTTAAATGTTACCTAGCATCCAATTGTTTGTTTTCTCATATTTTGCGGTAATATAGCGAATATTTTTCCTCATCCATTGGATTCAGAATGGATTCTAAAATTAAATTATCTAGTGCATTCTTTGTATAATTTGAAAGCGTAAATTGACTTCATTATTTAACATAAGAGTAAATTAAAATGATGACTTAAAGATTTGTGTCAGCTTTTAAATTATACATTACAAGATTTAATTTCTTACTGAATTTGGTTAATTTAATGACAGCGAGTTTTTTTGTTTCGTTTTGAATTTACGTAAGAAATGTATGTTCATTGAGAGATTCTGTACTTGTTAATTGAGAGAGTGGTTATGTTCGAGGCTGGTAAGGTGTGTTAGAATTTGGATTGCTAGAAAAAGGTTTTTCCGTGGAGAGAGGAAGACGGCTTGGAGTGAAGGCTGCGTTGATATCTTGTTTTTGTTTTTGCCGTTAGCCTGTTTTGCGAATTTGTTTTCAAGTTACAAAACGGAGGTCTAGTTGGGAGAGTTTCCCTAGATGTTTTTCGAGTGTGGTTATTCAGTTTTTGCGGAGACCACAAAACATTTGGGGGGGGGGGTTACAAAGGATTTTGGCACTTTTGTTTCTACAAACTCAAGGTTGAATTTTCTGGTTTTTCTTTTATTTGTTTTGTTGTTATATTTCTTGATCCTGTTGGCGTCTAATTAGGATATTTGTCAGCGATGACGAAACGGAAACCAGAAGACTTAGAGTCTGAGGGTAAATACAAGGATAGAAAAATTAATTATAGCCTCATAAATGAATTTTAGACTAATGATAAAGTTAATGGCGCAATCCAAAGGGGTTGCTCTAAAATCAAATTCTATATTGATAGCACGAATGGCTTGTTTCCATGGATTAAACCCCCAATAATTAATGCCGGTTTCGGACCACTTATTCATAGTGATGACATCTTTTCCCTTAACAAGTACAAAAAAAAATAATTCTGATTACTTGGCACTTAAGCTGAATAGAGAAAATGGCGAACTTTGTCAATGATATCCCGGAAGCAAGGATCCGTATCATTGGTACGAACTTTGTAACTAAATATATCACTCATGATATAGATAGATATTTCAATATTTGGGACATTAATGCAGAACAGTCTTCACAGGACATTATTGCTACAAAAATTGTGAGATTTAAAAAGAAAGGGACGTCAGACCCTATCCCAACCGTTTGTATAGAAGAAATCGGAAAAACAAATCGCTCTGAAATACAGATCGGGTGGCTCATCTTTAAAGTAACAAAATTTATTTAGAATCCTAATGTTTGTTTTAAATGCTTAAACTTATACCCAGATTCGATGCCATAACGATAAAAGATGTAAAAATTGTGGGGGCTCTTATTCTGAAGAATGTAGTTTACAGATTAAATATTTCAGATGCGAAGATGCCAATTACGCACGAGATAAAAACTATTGGTATTACTCTCTAGAAAAAGAAATAAGAAATCTGATTAAAGATGAAGAATTATCTTTCTTGAAAGCAAGGAAAATAGAGAAATCGCAAACATTTGCACAAAAGGTTAAAGCCGCTTCACCGATTCAGGGAAAAGAAAACCCTCAAAAGGAAATAACGGATCTTCAATAGGCTTTAAAGTATTTAACAAAGGGAAATACATTATCAAAACTTTAGTAAGTTAATAGGCAGTGTGTTGCGCGTATAGGGGAAACTCAGGAAAATTACGATAAACAAGTTCAAGGGAATATTAATCTCTAAAAACAAATAGAGACTCAAAGGGGCACTGTCGGCTCTTTACTATCAAAAATTGCCCTACTGGAATCTTGAATATAACAAAGTTCTCAGCCCAGGAGTTGAGCATGACCAACGGTCACTCACTGAAATAAATCATTTCAGTGTTGAGGAGGATTTCACCGGCATTGGTTAATTTCTTTTTAAAAAACTCCTACATTTTTTAAAAATATAATTTTAAAAAAATTTCTCTCTCTTCATGCAGTTTGTTTAGTGGAATGTTAGGGGGATCAAAAATAAGATTCCTTGGCTGCAGGCTCCTTCTTTTTCGTCTTCCCAATGTTTAATTTTGCAGAAAACTTGGCTAACATTTCTTCAGTTTTCGGTTTAAAGGGAATAAAGGTATTTCGAGCTGAAAGACAAAATTCTGCAAAGGGTGAATTGTTGATTACAATTGAAAAGAGCATCCCTGCTCAAACTATTTTCTTCACCCTCCTTCCGTCAGCAGTGGATGTTTTAGGGGTTAAAATATGAATGAGTTCAAATTCTGAATTCCCACTCACGATTTTTAATCTTTACTCTCCTGGTGGTTAGTTTGAAGATAACTGGTTGGAATCTTTGTTTTCAGAAGTCTCTCCTCCTTTCGTTTGCTGGGGGATTTTAATATACACCATCCAGAACTTGAGAGGGATCATGCATCTTCTAACGGGAATTTGGTCCTGTATTAGATTAACAGCAAACAAATGTACCTATTAAATTTGAAACATTTTACAAGATATCAGGGGACTCAAGCCTCTTCTTTATTAGATTTGTCCATATGCTTCGCTGATATTTTCAGTAATATTGGGATAGAGATCTCTAATTATATGTATGATAGTGATCGCACCCCACTTTTTTTTATCCCTGTGCAATCTTGATGAAAAATCTCAATATATTCGGAAATATATGAATTGGAGTCAATTCTCAAAGGAGGTCAATGCTTGTCTAAAACGTCAAGAGGTTCTTTCTTTCCTCGATGGCCTTATTAAAGTCTTACAGGAAAGTGCAAAATCAACATATTTGTTTTCTAAGTTCTTTCATTGGCCGTATTGGGACACAAAATGTAATTACCTTAAGGTTCTTAAAAGAAAGTTAAGAAAGGTAAAATCCTACCCTTCTAGTATAAATTGCACTGCATATAAAGAAATAGCGGAAATGCTTAGGAAATACGTCAAGAATAGAAAACGCAGTTTTGGGAGAAAACATGTCAGGAAGTTGCTTCTTCCCATCAGGTATTCCGCATCGTTAAAGCCTTACTCAACAAAGATGAGTTACCTTGCATATCCAATCTCGTTCTCTCTTCGGGCATTACTCTGACGGCACCGATCACTCAGGTAAATGCGATAGCAACTATTTTAATTAAGAGAGCCCCAAATGAAAGAATTCCTTTAGATTTTTCGGTTGATGGTCCTGAAAATCATGATGTAAAGATTTTGAAATGCCCGTTTGCTTTTAGAGAATTTCAAAATGCAATAGAAATAACGAAAAATAAATCCTCTGGCATAGATAACGTAAACAAAATTCTAGAATTATTCAACTACTTATGGACAAACACGATTGTCCCAGAAAGCTGGAGAACAGCGAAAATAATTCCTATCTTTAAATTAAAAAAAAAAAAGCAGATGCCACATTTTACAGACCCGTTGCATCAACATCTGTATTGGTTAAGATTTCCGAAAGGATTATTTTGGATAGGATCCAGCTCTATTATTTGGAAAAAAAGTTTTTTGTCTCCTCTTCATGCTGGATTCCTCCCGTATAAAGGTTGTGGCAGTCTATCTGTAGCCCTACTCAACAAAATTTTGACCGCCAGAGCTCAGAAGAAGCAAGTGTATGGTATATCTTTTGATATAAAGAAGCGTATGACAATGTCTGGTAAGACTTATTAATGTTCAAGATCTTATAATCGGGGATAAAGGGTAGGATTGCCTTGTGGATCTCTCATTTCCGACAATATAGGAAAATCTTTGTATCGTGAAGGGGCTTGTCGTCTTCAATATTTAAGCAGGAAAGGGGCTTGCCGCAAGGAAGTTTCTTTTCCCCATTTCTATTCACAATTTTTATGAATAACATTTATAGTGTATTACCTAAGGACATTAACTGTTTTATTTATGAGGATGATATCTTTTTATTGGTGGAGGAATATAATATTTATACGATTAAAAACAAGATGCGGCTTTGTGTTTCTAAGCTGGAAAGTTGGTGCAAAGAAAAGCATACAGATATTTCTTCTTAAAAAGTAATATAATGAACCTTTCATCTCGAAAATCATCAGTTGGTTTCAATGTCCATTTTCAGGATTGTAGTATCCTTTAGTCAAATAATGTTCGCTATCTCGGTATCCAGTTTACTTCATCCACGTCCTTTTGATCACATATTGATGAGCTAAAAACAAAGGTCTTTAAAAAGTTATATGTGATTAAAAGATTACCCGCCCCTCAGTGGGGTGCAAATGCATCTAATTTGATAAAAATCTGCAATGCATGCATTACTCAATCTATCGAATTTGAGGCTCGTACGATTGATATGCAACAAATTTGGATTTGCATCTTTGGAAACATCATTCATTTTGCGCTTGGCCTTCCACGATGGACTCCTCTCCCAATATTTCATAAAATCTCAAATAAATAAACATGAAATTAAGCTTTTAAAAGAAAAATATAATATTCTTTGTGTATCCATTCTCAGCACGAGAATTCACCAACGTATCAAGATCAATAATCTAAGTGAAACCAATCGTCTCAAATCGCATTTTCCAAAGACTTCCCTGCTTAAGCATATTGGAAGAATACTGCTGTCATGAAAATCTGTTCCTGAAACAAATAATCCCGATTACGTTTTGCGGTAAGATGGGAAGATTGTAAGAATATCATTATCAGGACTCATGATTCGAAATTTCAACAAAGGAGCTTGGACTCAACTATGATAAAAATTTTATACTCTGAATTTAAATCCCTACTCCCCTCGTATAAAATTATCTTGGTCACAGATGCCTTCAAAAACGAGAATTCTTCAGTTTTTGCAACTGTCAACTGCTCCACGAATGTAGAAATAAAGGGAACGATTCAAAACATCAACTCGGTGTTTTCAGGGGAGGGCTTTGCTATAGCTCTGGCTGTGTTGAGCTTTGTTAAAGAGCATAAAGATTATATTTTATAGACCAACAGTTTTTCTAATTTAATGGCCTAAACTTACATTCTGTGATAAGCTTAGAAGTATTCTTTATGTGACCTGGGGTTTATTCAATGCTTTAAAGATATGTTCCTCATTGGAGCTATATACACCCATGCACACATGGGAATTTCTGAAAACGAACGGGATTATTATGCTGTCAAGCAAGCTTCAGCGACCCCTTACATCTGAGCCTGGATTTAACCCGAAGATACATTTGGTTTGTGATAAAATTGTTAGACATAAGCAAAATTTAGAATGGGAAAAAATCTAAATATTATGAGAAATTCAATTGGCTTGATGCTTTTAATTTTTAAAAATTAATTTATCTGGACGTAATGATATCTTAATTTTTTTGTTGATATATAGCACTCTTCCAGTTAATGCAGTTCTTTGTAAATGTAGGGTGGTTGAGTCATCAAACTGTTCTCATTGTCTAATTCCAGAAACTTGTGAAAACATTAAGAGATTCTCTTCGAGTGAATTCGGGTTGTATTCCTCTGTCATAAGATTGGATTTGTGATTTCTTCATTCAGGGTTGTAATAAAGTGAAGGTTATATTAGCTTTCTTGGGTGATACTGGCAGATTTTTAATTTCTTGTAATATTCGTGTTTTGATCTTTGTCAACCCGACACAATCTAAGAATCAATTCAGGAGCATAAGTGGGATAATAAACCTCCTTCCTTGTATCCTTAATGACAGAGAATGTGAAGATTTAGATTAAAAACTTTTCGCATTTAACTATCATTTAGAATTAATTCATTATAATTACGACTCAATCATATTTAGTTTTGATTAATTTCCTGTTGAGAAATGATATTGACTCCTCTTTGGAACAGATCTCGTAATTTTAACAATGATCAGAAGACAAGAGCAATACCAAAACTGGAAGTTTTTTCTCCCACTCCAATATCATTTCCATATTATTAGAATGATGAATGATACCAAAAGAATTAACGTAAATCGTCCTTATATACCTACAAAATTTTGCATGGAGATATTTCATCAATTTCACAGACCGTTCCATCCGGGAATTAATTCAACAGTAAAATTAATTTCTTCAAAATTTATATGGCAAAATATTAAGAAAGATGTCCAGCTGTGGAAGAAGTAGTGTATTTTATGCCATATAAATAACTCGCCATGCAAAATCAGTACTGGGCGAATTTCAAAAACCATCAGGAAGAATTCGAGAAAAACATATTGATATTGTAGGTCCACCACCATCAAATGGCAACACCTACTCTCTAACATGTATTTATAGATACACGAATTGGATGAAAGCTATTCCACTGGAGAACAAAAACTTATCAAAAGCTTTTTATAGAAATAGGACAGTAAGATTTGAAGTATCGTGGAACTTATTATTGATCGTGGAACTCAATTTACGTCCGAGATATTTCAAACCCTCTCAAGAATCTGCGGCATTAAGCTTTCACATACTACAGCCTATCACCCAAAGTATAACGAAAAGGTAGAAAGACTACATAGATCAATAAAGGCTGCTTTAAAAACTCATAATAATGTATCGTGGAGTAAAACCCTACCAACAGCGTTCTTAGGTTTAAGAACTGCGATCTATGACGATATTAACTATACAATAGCAGAAATGATGTATGGAGACAAGATTAAACTTCCTGGAGAAGTCTTTGAATCGAATGTACAGTATATATCACCAAGAACTTCTATAAATGAATTATAAAATGCTATCGAATTGATTAGACCAAAAGAAATTCAATCAAAAAATCCTGCCAAAATATTTGTGTATAAAGATTTAGAATCAACTTCTCATGTTTTCCTTCGCATTGATAGAGTACGAAAGCCACTCGAACCCCCTTATGAAGGCTCATATTTTGTTATCAGCCGTATACTAAAATATTTTATTCTGAGGATAAAGAATAAAGCAGTTAATGTAACAATATTCGGATTAAAGCCAGCATACCTACTAGCACTAGAAATTCCTGAAAAAGAACTGCTTACATCTCCACCTTGTAAGAAGATTACTCCTTCGCCACAGCCAGAAAAGATTCAAACCAAAGAAACTGTGTTTCAACCTGATCCTAAATTAGCTTTAAGGCAATCTCGAACTGCTAGAATTATTAAGATGCAATTGAGATTCAAAATTTAAATTTTGATTTATTCTTACTTTATACTACTTTTTAAATAATTACTTCCTTCTTTCTAACGTAACGTTCAGGGGAGTGTATGTTGCGACATAAATCACAAATATTTTCTTTAAAAGTAATGCATGTGCAGTTAAATAACTATAAATATTATTTTGTAAATAGTTGTAAACTTAAAATTGGCAACAGTTATATTTTTGGAACTTTCGATTTTCATGCTGTTAAAAAACGATACTGGAATGTCAATGAAAATTAGTTGATATAAATTTGTTATTATTTATAATGTAATAAGATTTTATTTTATAATAAGTTTGTACTTCATTTTTGTTGATCCATGAGCTCAACAGAATGTATAGAAGTCTCGAAACTAAGAAAGAATCTAAAAGCTGAATTTGGTGATTGAAACGCAATACTAATGGTTCTAAAAATATTAAAATACTGAAAAACATGTTGAACACAGAACTGAGCATTGAAAAAATGAGCTCTGAAAGACATGTTATAGTGGAACGCACATATGGAGGAGTATAAAAAAATTTTGAGGAAATTTTCTCTAAGTGGTGGCCTTTTCCTCGCAAAACAGAATGTTAGGTATAGGGGGAAATGATGAAGGTCAAAAATTGTCCACTTTGGGGTTGGTGACTAACAGACTCCGAAAGGATACAAGTTTGGAGAATAGCCTGTGAAGTGGGTGAATGGCGATAAAGACAGCAGTCGACCGCAACAAATCCTGACAATGTTGCTTCGTTCAATGATAGAGGAGTAGTTGGCTGTACGCATGAAAAAGGTAAGTCTGAAAATTAAAAGTATGTAAATGCCGAAGAGAAATCTTTATCAAGAGATCGACTAAATCTGAAAAAGATTCAGAGACATTGTCTGTTTTATATTATTTTAATTAGTGAGCGTTGTAAATCAATAACAAATTCTTAATAATTATCATGAAAATTAGACTAATATTCTCAATAACCAAGCTCTCTGTATTTTAAAAGGGCAGTTTACATTTAATTGATTATTGTAATTATTACAATCAATTTCAGGTGCAAAATGTTGGGATTTACTTTAAGCTGCTCTTAATTCTTCATGGATTGTCGCAAATAAAATGCAAATTAACTGTACGCACAGCAAATATTATGGTATTTTGAAATAACAGTTGGCTACATACTCCACTTTATGATAATTTGCAGTAATTCGAGAGCAAATGTAGCCTAGAAGATATAAATGATTTATGCTATTATTCGCTATTTTTGATATCTTAAGGCTTTTTCTTTTTATTTGTAGTTTCTTTTATAATTTTGAAGCAATTGCATTTTAGTTTTAGTTTCGGAAAATTCTATTGGTTAAATTTTTTTTCCTGTTTTTCTGATTTCTAAGAACAGCTGTTCTTTTCTGTAATATAATTTTATGATAAAATTATGTTATTGAATTAACGACAGAAAATTTTGCTTCTTTAGAGCCTCTTTTTTACTTTTCTAAAATCTATAAACGAAAACTCCTTATTTAACTAAATAAATTATGAATCATATTAGATTAAATCTTAGAATATTCTACTTACTATTGTAATATTTTTAAAAATTATTATTACAGTAGACTATTCAAAATCAACAATCATGTTTTCGGAATTGGATGAAATTCCATCATGTCTGGTTTTCTTATTAATGCTAAAATTTTAATTGAGATTTTAAATCCATGAATGGCTAAATACATAGAGAATTTTTAAACCCTTTAAACCATTGTAAGGTTTTGAAAATAATATGGATAAGTCCCTATTTAAAATTTAATAACATATTTTTGTGAAAACCGTTTTGTCATTGTTATAATTATTATATTTTTGCATAGAATATTTAATTGATATTAAACATATTCTTAAGCATCTTTGGAACAAGTTAATCGCAAAAATAGCTTGTCCTTATATAAGATAGCTTATGAAAAACAGATAAGTACTTATTGAGCTAATTTGATTGAAGACAAATAATGCAATTTTATTGTCACAATTCCGCTTAATTTTTTCCAGAAAGTATCTCCTGAAGCACTTTTTCAGTAGGTGAAAATTTAGATTCATACATAATAATATTCATCTATGCTTTATTGAATACGTTGTGAAATCTTACTTTATACACATTCTAGAATAAAATGATAAATATACATTCAATGCGTAATGTATACATGACCTGTTGTTCCCTAAGAATACAATCCATTCCACTCACCCAATGAATATCTGGGCTTCCATGGATTCTTCCCTAGCTCTTTAATCAACAAATAATACAAATTCATTAAAATGCCCATCCTAGGGAAATTAAAAATTCCCCTAGAGATTCTCTTATTAAAAAAAATAAAAGTTTAAAAAAAAGTCCGCTCGATTTTAAATTGAGCGAGAAAATCTCATTAAAGTACATTTAACAAACTTCAACCGCTGAATTGGTATGAGGCAATACAATGGCATCTTATTTCTATTGTATATCATTATCGCCTTCTTTCAAATTTTTTTGGTGTTTTTGATTTTTTCCTTTTATTTGTGAGATATACCCTTTTGAAATTGAGCGGAATACAGCCCATAAGTCCTTTTGAAAAGCAGACGACTTTCTCTCAGAGAACACTTGACAATGACGAGCACACGATAGTAGATACACCCTTCAGTCAATTTCAATCCCCGTAAGGTCGACATTCTCTCTTCACTCCCTCTCTTCCCTCATGAATTCTAAAAGGTTACCATCCATTTCTGCCGTCAACGCTTCATTTTCGCCAAAATCGCCAAATTGTACATTATTTTACTTTCTCAGTTAAGAAGTACACACAGAAAAACTTTTTTAATCGTTCAAGCCTAAAATTTTGCTAAATTTCCCTGTTTTAAACTTTTCCGAGAACTAGTCCCTTCTCTTTCATTTAAAAAATTATCTTTGTATACATTTATGTGTACGAATATAATATCTCAAAACTGCTAAGGGCCAGATTTATGAAATCTGGCTTATACCTAGACCAATGGTCGGCAAACTTATAAGCCAAAGAGTCAAATATGAACATTACAACAATTTTTTTAAAAAACTAAAAGCCAAATATGCTTGTTTAGTAAACTTTTATTACACTAAATAATTAGTACACAAATTTCCTACTTAATAAACATTTATAAATGCGAACAATGTGCCAATGCGCATGTGCCAAAGAGCCTTTGCCGACCATTGACCTAGACTAAAATTTTAGAACTTTACCACGTTTTGATAGGAAATTCATCCATAGGAAGAAAAGATATTCTTTTCCTAAACAGGCATCTCTTTTTTGTATTGTAAACTACTTATAAAAAAAAGAGTAATATTTAAAAAAAAATGTAAACAGTGTAGGTTAGATCATTCTCAATGATACTATACGCTTTTTCAAATAAGGTAACTTTAACTAGCTTCATTTATGTGGTGGTACCGTTTAACGATCAAAGAAAATATTAATTCATTTATAGTAATTATCATGAAGTGGAAAGGAAACACAATGCATTTATTGCATGTGAATAATCTTTTACCTTGTTCAGTTTTGACAAACAACATTGGAAATAAACAATTTTTAATTGTCAATAAAAGTTCATAACTGTTTGTTGGAATATTCAGGTGCCGAAATTTCATAGTTATTGACTTAATCTTATCAATAATAGAATTTATTATAATTATTACGCCATGGTAGGATTCTAAACTAATGCTTCATATAGAGAATTGAAATGGATTCCTAGATCCTAATGAGATATTTCTGTTATTTCTCGAAAATCCCCTCAAATACGATGATGGGAAGTCGTCATATATGCAAGAGAGTTGTTAATTCCAAAGTGGATATAAGTGTCATGGTCATCTTGTCTTTTTTTGTTTTTTATTACTAATGACGATATCTTTGTAAAGATTTCATACATGAGACACTCATAGTGGAATATATCTGGCATAATTCTGGAAAGTAAGAATAAAATTTTTATCTCCTAGGAGGTAAAAAGTTGGCATTTATGTTTAAAAATAATCTTTCATATATAAATTATTTTTTGTGAAGGTACTCTTTAAAACAGAAATTTATCTCTGCTAGTAATAAACAAATTTTCTTAATAAACGAAAAATTCTTAATTTTCCTTTAGGATTGGATTTTGTTGACACCATTATTTAAATCTCTCATTAAATTTCAGTTCAATTTTAGTTCAGAATCATTCTCAGTATAAAGTTTTCTATCTCCAGATGTCTTCCCTTTTTCATTCCTATCTCTGTGTGGAATTCATTTCTAATGTGATGGCGTAAAATGGAAGATTTTGTAAAGCTAGTGGATGGAATTAACAAAGCTATAGTTGCTTGAAACAAATTCTCCAAACCTTCACAATTTCTAAAAATGGCCAAGTGTTATAATGTTAGTGTATAAATGTTAAAAATTTTATTGCATTGAAAAACCTCTCTCAAGTTATCTTAATTTCATTTTTTAATTAGCGTGATTTGAATAATTCTCAGATATCAATAAAAGTGTCTATCATAAAAATTATCTGAAGGTATTTTTTCAAATTATTAATTTTTGACAATAATCATGAAAAAGGCTTATTAAATTTTTATCGAGATAATAACAAAAGTTTTTTTAATATTATACTTATTTTTGGTTAAATTTGTTTAATCGTTCTATTAAAGAAGGGGGGAAAGGATATTTAATATGGGCATTGTGAAATTAGTTAGAGATGGATTTTAATGGCGCAAAAGCCGGACACGGCTACGCTGCGTCAAACGCATCGTGAGCACATAAACACATGACAATATAAAATCACAGTAAAATGTGTGAAAACTGATATGTGATATACAGGTTTTAAAAACTATTTTAGAAATAAAATAAAATGTTGAAAATTTGAAATATATAATTTATCTTTATTATGATTTGCGACTAACTAATACGATATATCAAGTCTGTTTATGCATTATAATTAATCGAAGTTTGAAGTTCATATTTTGTATTATTTAGTATGTATAAGTATAAAAGATTTTTGTAGTAATTTTTAAGTAAATTTTAGACATTGTTTTTCTTACTACGTATATTTCTTTTCAAGGGCATTTCTGAACAATGTTCAATTTTATACGACGAAATTAAACTTTTTTTTCTCAATAGCATCGAATTTCAAAGAAGTTTGAATATTGTTGGAAAATTTCATTACATTCACAGTTGCATACTTCACAATTGAAAACAAATAAATATAATCAAGAAAATAGTTCTGCATTTTATTTCATCACAGTGTTTTGATAATATAAATGATGTTAATGTAAAAACAGCGTCTTTACTCTACCATTTTTTTTAAACATCGTCTTTAATTTTAATAATTTACCAGTAAACTTTAGTAAGCTTCCTTTATTTTAAATTTTCTTTTCTTTCGTACATTTTTATAATGCAAAATGATTTACTAATTTCCAATAAAATAAAAATAACAATTTATAATTTTAATGCTGTGTTTGAAGATTAATATTCAAATTGAAAAAAATCATTTTTCCTATTTTTTTTTCACTTTTCTTATCTGTTTAAAGAAATATTATAAAAAGATTTAAAAGAAACATCCAGAACTGTATTTTAATTTCAAAATGAGAAATTTAGATATGAATTTGCTATTTTTTAATAATATTTTCGCTGATGTATGAAATGCCAACTAAAGACTTTTGTCTTAGTTACCATTTGATTTTCTTTATGACTTTTTGTCGAGTTTATATATGGCAACTACTGTATGGAGTTTTAAACAGTATAAAATTGCAAAGTTATCATTTCAACAGTAACTTGCTGTTAACATAAGCGTTAAATATAATGTTGGATATTTTATTAAAATGTTTCAAATATACAAGTATTTTTTTAGTCAGAATATGTAGCACTAATTGTATTGACTTGCAGACTAAAGTGTATTGACTTGCACATTTATCAAATTAAATGCTTTAATTGTAGAGTTATCATCGCATTGTGATAAATAAATAAATGAAAACAAAAGTTTGTTAAAGCATTTTGTTTATTCTTGTAAATATATATAGTTTCTGAATAATCTGAAATCCCTTCGATATCTGATGCCTTAAGGTTCGAGTAATAAGCAACATTTTTTGTGTGTTCCATTTTATATATCATGTGTGCAAGTAACACTACAAGTACTTTTTTATTAAATCTTCAAATTCCAAATATTACATGAAAATGTAGATATACAAAACTAAAAATTCATTGGAGAAAGCATACAATTAAACCGTGCTTTAAGGTCGGTCTATCTATGGGTTGGATAATTATGAGTCGAGATTTTCTTTTTTATTTGCATAATTTTTCGTGAGCAAAACCAAACTGCGATGAGCGGTAAAATGTGGCAGCCTGTTTCGCGACAGAGGACAATTTACAGCGAGTCGAAAGTTTTAACATGCAAATACCCGACCAATGCGATGAATGCGAAGAACCGATTCTATAGCAGGCCTTTCTATTATTCACTGGCTAATGCTCTTATCTGCACACCACAGAGACCGGCCGATTCCTTTGCCAAAGCCATTGTCTCTGCAAAACCTCAACTCCGGAGTCAGCCGCACATTATCTCAACTCCAGTCTCGCTGCTTCTTTTTATTCGCGCCCTCTGTGGATATTTTATTTATTTAGCCTCCTTTCTTTTCTTTTTAAATTTTATTTTCGGGGCTCTGTTTCCATGAATCATCTGTGCAGATTCTTCAAAGATTCTATACAGATCCTTCTAAGGATGTGTATACTTTTTTTTTATAAAATTATAAAACACAGTGTCACATTTAAGTTGTATGACGAGTCATTCACATTCATGCTATGATGGTCAAAGGATTGTATTTCTAACTGTGGTAGATTAAATAAGAAAAAAAAAGTTCTTTTTAATTTGATTGCCATTATTGCTTGAATGGAAACGGAAACTATCTATCGGATGTATAAATATGAATAATTTAAAAAAAAATACTTGCTTATTATAAAGACTAAAGACAGATCTATTAAAAATTAATCTAAATTTATCTTGGTTTAACTATTCAGTTAAATCTTTTTTAAAAAACATTTTTTAGTTTGATGCGCAAGGCAGAAATACCATTGTGCGAAAAAGAAAAAAAAATCCGTCTAGAATCAGCATTAGTAATTTATGTTTGAGATTATACACCGTTTGTCTGTAAATCAACCATTCCTTGAGATCTTACATCGAACGGGAGAAAGCAACCGAGCCAAAATTTACATTAAGGAAAAAGAAAATAATAACAGTAATAACTCGAAATATCCTTTTTTCGGAATTCGAAATGACAGAATTTCCCACGAGAAGTCGTTATCGATGTGAATTCAAAAAATTACATTCTCTGCTTTTCAAATCCCATCCATAAGCTCCACGCAGATGAAGGGCAACTGGGTTCTGATCCGCTTAGGACCATTCCCTTTAAACTGGTATTTTGAAACGGGAATGGCAACAAGAATGAAAGCGAAATTGTGAGTGCGCCTCACAAAAACTCGATCACATCTTTGCAAATTATGCACTCTAAAGTACCTTTCTCAGAGAGCGGCTTCGTTTCTCCCAGATGGCAACAGTTTTTGAGAGATGTCGTTTTCGTGGAGATTGACAGAACAGAAGCTCTTTAAGTACGAAAAATAGCTTATTTATATAAGAGCATCTTAAGTGATGGAAAATATCGCATTCTCGTTTCTTAAAAGATCTACGCAGTTATTATTTTAATAGAAAATATGATAGAATGCGTTTAAGTAAAATAAGGATTTGAAATATCTGACAAGTATGTTTTCTTTTTTAAAAAATGAGCTTGTTTTGAAATACATATATCACTAGGGAATTATGCATTGGCATAAATCAATATTAAATGTTTCTATTTTTATTGCATATATATTTTTACTTCGAATGTTTCCCGTGCTTCACGAACATCTATTTTTAACGATATTATTTATTTATTTATTTAACATCGACATCTCTGACATCGATTTTTAACTTGCCTCTCAATATTTAAAAGGGTTTTAACACACCACAGAAAGATGGGGGACTGGAGCAAGTAATATATAAAGAAACATAATTCTTAAGTATCAAATAGAAAACGTTTATGATCTGAAAAACTTCTAAAAAAGGATAATTCAAACACAAATCCCTTAATTATAGAGTTTTAGAAATATTATTAAATAGAGTGGTTTTATTTTTTAAATATTGCAAGAAAAACAATACATCTTTCATGACGATTTTCACTTAATAATTTCGATAAACCAGCGCGGGTGGGAAGTATCACCAGCATCTTCCTTATATACTCTCCAATAAAAGCTTTTTTCCAGAGAATAGTTTGCACGGCATTGGCGTTCAGTTGTTGCAAAATCCTTGGCATGAATGTAGCATTTTTATCAAATCTACTGGGGTGTACCAAACCAAATGTACCCTTACCAAATTTTTTAGACGATAAATTCCGAGAATTCAGTTAATATTATCTAAAAATAGAATTTGTATTTTTAACGCAGTTTTCTCTCAGGATGAAGCAAAAATTTGACACTGAACAATATTTGCAATCACAAAATCTCTTACAAAATTAAGTCGCTGCATTTTTGAATCACTGGTGTTTTGAATGTTTTTAGAAATGCAAATAGATAGAGATTCAACCTCCTACTTCGGTTTGATTGGTGCAAAATATGATAGGCATCTGCACTGTAGATGTTAAATCTGTGCACCGAATTTTATCTATCTAGCTCAATTCGTTTTGTAGTAATTGTGTAATTTCTATTCGAACAGTCAGGTAGACAGATTTTCTCGGAAGGGATTATGTTCACAATTTAATAGAAAACTACAAATTTGGTATAAAGATAATATACTAAATTTCATCCGTCTAGCTCAAAGCATTTTTGATTATCGATTTCCAAAAATGTGTTTTTCGAACTCTGGTTCGTGAAAATCTGGTATTCGTATTTTTCGACGATTACGATACTTTTTTCATATTACGTATACGAGACAGCAAAAAAGTATTCACTCGCAAAATAAATTAATTTCAAATTTTTGATATAAAAAAGTAAACACGCGATAATTTAATTAAATTTTCTATTAACTTCCATACTGATGAGCTTAAATTCTTGTTCTTTATGTGTGTGGAATGAACTCCTTCCATATCAATTAAATAATATAGAGCAAAAATTCATAAAAAAATATTTTGAGAGGAGTTATAGTCACGTGATAAATGCAACTTTATGCCATTAATATGCGTAGCTACATTGTCTATAGTTCCTTAAATCTTTTAATTCTGTGAGTCTCACGATGGATTTCAAAATTAAATTGACATGCATGGCACTCTTAGCTTGAGTTCAATCAAAGCTTGATTTGATAAGCTATGCTTTAATTTTAAAAACATTTTAGGAGAAATTTTTCTGATTCTGAATGCAAATTCATTTATTTTTTAATACTTTTTTAGAAAAGAGCCTTTTTTTTTCCTTCGAGGGTAATGCCAATTTGATTTTACAAATAACTTTTTTTTTATTTTGTTCGACCTTTTACATCTCTCACAACAAGACTTTTATTCACCAATAATTCAGAGCAAATGATGTCCAAAAGCTTAGTTCTTTCTTTGTGTGTTTGCATTCTGGTGAGGCGAAAACTGTTTGGGTCATTCTGAAGGAAAGCTATGTATTTTAGCCCTTTAATGGCTTTTTCACCTGTGCCGTAATCTGTTTCTACGAATAGCAATCATTCTTTTCGGTCTTTGTGGGGGTCGGATGCAGCCACCCGCGATAAACACCCCTATAAATCAAGCGACCTGCACAATCAGAAGAAAAGAAAGCCCAAAATGTTGCAACTCAGAAAACTCTCTGTGAAGTCGATACTTTATCACTGGGAAGGTCTTTTGTTCGAAAACACACCTCAGATGCAAGATTAAAAGGCAGCAAAAAAAAATCTTCACTGCGCCTTGCGTCACGTATGGGCTACCGTTGGATGAAAAACATTCGCATGACAGTTCCACATCTACTAGGAGGAGATATAAAATAATAAAGAAATGAAAAAAAGGACGCTAATCCCTTTAAACAGTGTGTTAAAAGCCCCCTGACCATCCCTCCGGGACCCTAACTCAACACAAAGGAGTTTTCTGTAACGTAATAGAGGTGGTTTGTGTCTCTCATGATTAAAGGTCACTTTGACAGCGAGGCGTCATTTATATTACAGAATGGACTGCAGCGGCTCGAATGGTAAGAAGTCCGCTCGGCCTTTTGTTTGACAATGAATGATAAATTGATTCAACTCGCCTTTTGGGATGCGTCCTGGAGATAATCCCGAGTGACATGACGACTCGGAAGGTGGGGAGGGGTGGAAGACGCCTCTCCCTCCCCGCGAAGTTCAATTGTGAAATGAAATCTTTGTGGTGGGCCTTCACTGTGTCTCCTTTTATCATTTGGGAATAACCGCACAAAAGAAAAGGAATGAAATGTCCAGGACTTGAATCAAGGTTAATTTCACCCAGTGTGACGAATTTTTTTTCTCTGAGCACGTAGATCTTATCAATCATTTCAACTAGCTGTGTACGTATATATATAGTTCTGCTTTAGCTTAAAAAAATTCAACTTTTAATTTTAATATTCATGCATACATTTACACAATAGTGTTTTATAAAGATGAACAAATAATCATCAAACGAATATTTATTGACCTAAACATTATTATAAAATCTAAGGATTTTCGCATGAGCACTAAAAACATTAAAAAGCTTGGACCTTGTCCTATATACTAGTAGATAGTGCTCCTTTCCCCTGATCTGGATGCCATGAGTTCAAGTGCTGGTTCGGGTATGGTTGCTTTTTACTCTATGTTCTATCTGTGAGGTGTGTAAAAGACCCCCTTCCCATAAAAAGTGGTTGTTCCAAGGAGTATGGGAGTGTCATCTTCATACGGGCTGAAAGGCAGACTTCTGCTATCGGGTGCTCTGATATCTTTATCGACAAAAGCTACTGAATCCCTATTTCCCCGATTTCTTGTCTTTTTTCAGGGTTTAGTCAAAAAGGGTTAAGTAACTGCAAAGTACATTAAAACATCCGAATATCGAAATCAGTAAAGTGAGTTTACGGGTAAACAAAACAAAAACCAACAAGCTAAGTAAATACGTAAGTAATAAAATGCCTTTTCGTTTAAAGCATTTGAAAACGCTAAATTTAATTGAACATTTGAGGGTTTTAAAACATTGGAATATTATCTATAATTAATGAAATTAAAAAGTAAATTTTTATTTAGCTTAAAGATTTATTATATTTAAATATAATTAAAAATTTATTTTTACTAACACTAATCCAAATTTCTAAATGACATATTTTGAAATGACGTCAATTTATATCCTTATGATTCATAATGCAAAAAGTCAATTTAATTTTGGAATCCATTGGGGAATGACTTTGAAACCTATTAATGGCAGGGTGCCGTTTGTTTGATACGAACTTTTTTTAAATCTTTTTTACAAAACTGATCAATTGTATCGCCACTGCTTATTTACACATAGATCTGGTAATAATAATTAAGGTTATCATTTTTCTGAAGAATGTCTAACTTGCCGGTATCCTGGTTGAGAGGTAGCGCTTCTTCCTAATGTTCTGGGCATCCTGGGTTCGTGTCCCGATTAGGGCATGGTTGTTCTTTTGTGTAGTTTTGTGTTTTTTTCACCTATGTGTAGGGTGTGTGATTGTGCCTCCCTGTAAAAAGGAGCTGTGCAAGCGAATGCTATGAGTGTGTTGCTAAGTACTCTTGGAACAAGTTGGCACTACTTCAAAAACAAGAGACGCTCATTCGGCTTAAAATCCCTGATGATCGTCAGCGCGCTTGTCCATGACAAGTACCGTTAGTAACAACATTTCCAAATTAATTTTAAAAATGTAAAAAAAAAAAATCTCATTGAAATTTTCGTTTGATTTTGTCGAAATATTTATTCTTTAAAAAGTAACTTTAAAATACTAAACGGAAAGATTTTTTCCCTTCTATTTGTTTACCCCAGGACGTCAAGTATGCACAGTGTTGATTCTGTAAAATTTCTCAGCGGAAGAAAAGCTATCATATTATCAGAGTTTCTGAAAATTTTACTATTCTGAGAATAGTATTTGCAGATGGCTGTCTTTTACCAGAAAATGTTAACATGTACTTTTTTTAATAACTCTCGCTTCCATAAAGCAACAACATTGCAAAATTATAATTGCTTCTGAATTTTTTTAATGATTACTTGCGAACGTTTTGCTATTGCCTATTTGCATTCTGCGCAACATGAATGTATTTAAAACGATTGAAACTTTACGATTTATTTTTGGTGCGATGTAATGTCACACATGCAAAGCGTAAATAATACTGATAAAAAGTTTATTGGCCTTTTTAAATTTAAAATCAACCACAACAGATTACATATTCAACAAGAGAATAGAAACAAAATTATGAAAAGTAAGAAAAAGTAAACTTATTTACCACCTCTAATTTTATAAACTTAATTCACTGATCATCAAAATTTTCTAGTTTTATTATCTTAAATTATAAATTTTTCATTATGAACGTTCCAAACGTTCTGTTAATTATACGAGAGTTATTCCCGATAAGCCATTATATCACTAAGCTGAACCTTGATGAAGCAAGCAATTACTCTTATGAATGTGTAATATTATTTACCTGGACGGTAGGTGCTATAGCTGAATAGAGGAGTTTACATGTGTTCTTAATAGATGCCGAATGGATACTAAGTCAATAATCTCTGGTTTTGGTGACAAACTGAGAGTTAATTTGTTGATTTTACCTCTTGAGATGTGTGTGTGTGTGTGTGGAAATTCTAGAAGGTGCAAGAATTGTACTTGTATTTTAATTATGAGCTGAGATGTGCAGATTATTTAATAAAATTTCATTCATTGTCACTATGATTACTGAAAGTGTTCAAATGAGCAAGGTTTTCTCTTTGGACTTTGATCGCGGAGCAAGCTCTCTAGCTGCTTACGCTAACCTTTTTTTTTTTCTCTCTCTCTTTTTGAGCTCGTTATCTATGCGTTATTAATATCTACAAGTTTTCTTTTTTTTTAAACCTCTACTAAGTTTTTATTACACGTGGTTCGGATTGTGTCTGTGTGCGTGGAATAAAACAACAAGCCTATTATAAAGCTTGTTGGATTTTTTTGAAAAATATATTTACTGAAAAAATTCCGAAACAATATTAAAAGTATTTTGAAGCTATAGCAATTGCTGTTTAAAGCTAATCATAATAAAGAATGTAAACTTAAGAAAACTTTAATGAATGATTTCAATCTTCTTAGAGCCCTTAAGAACATCCTCCAAAGCCACACAAATTTAACTATTAAAATAATATTAAATAGTATTATTTGAAGTTTCACACATCAAGCAGCTTTACTCGTAAAAGCTGAAACATCTTGTTCCATTAAGAAAAATTTGTTTCGTTTTACTAAGTTTTCCAGAGATTTTAGAATTATTTAGACTTCACAATTCCTTCAGTATTCAATTTATTGATTCAAATAACATAAAACATAATTTCTGATATCATTTAAAGCATTTTTTCAATTGAAAGTTTATACCTATTTCTAATATTTAAAAAAAGCTCAGTAAATGGGTTACGTTTAGATTGAACATCTTGTGTATTATGTTTATGGCCATCATCAGGTGTTACTTTTTACTTCTATACTTTTACTTTTCCTTATTATTCCTGTAATAGTATATAATAACAGAATAATATTTAAAAATTTATATTTATCCATGAGAAGTTAATCATTATCAGCCTTAAATTTAGCAATTCAATTGCCATCTGGTAGATAAATCGTCATTGAATATACATTTATATCCATTAACATACTTGATTCAACAATGAGTGAATTCATATTACTCTTAACTAAATGAATTCATCGTTTCCCTGAAATATGCATATTCTGAGGAATCTGTGCTTATTTGTTCCAGATCATCAGCAAAAAGCAAATTATATTGAAATTTTTTTTAAAAAAAAAAAGCAAAATAGATTTCAGTTTTAAAGATTTAATATATGGTTGATCAATATGTATCTCAACAATTTTGTTTTAAAGTGATAGTTTCGATAGGACATTTTAGTTATCAAATGTTAAAAGACCTAATATGTTTGTAAAAACGTATTCGTAAGAAATAAAGAGTTCTTTTTTTATTTTTCATCCAAAATAATATTTCTTCTTTTTATGAATTAAATTTTGACGAATGATCAGTTTAACAAAGACGATTACGATTACAATATGCGTGGAGCGTCCTCCGTTTTGAAAAGACACAGAGGCGAATAATTAAATTCTGCTACGTTTAGAAAATCTTTGATGCATGTAAAATAAAAAATAAAATGAAAGGAATATCACATGCAGTATTTTAATTAGTATTCATTTGTTGGTTGGCTTTCTCGCTATTGCCACTCAAAAGAGCACGCACAAAGAACTCAAAGAATGACGTTTTATGAAAATAAATGACATCATTTAACATGGTCTTTGGCTTTCACTTTCTCCCGCCAAAAAGGCCTTCTTTTCGATGGAAAAAGTTGAGTGACAAATCCGACGCCCAAAAGTCTTTTGTGCGTGCGAATGGGAAGGGGGGGGGTATCAAAAACTGAAGGTAAAAGCCCATGAAAAGTTGAAGACTTTTAGGTATTCAATTGGATATTTCCGGTATGTTTTAAGAAAATAGTGATCTGAAAGGTCTAAGAATTCATTCTTCATTTGAACATTCCTCTCTCTCTCTCTTGAAAAGGACTTGCATTCGATAAAATGATATCGCTGATTGAAAGGAGAACTGAATTTAAAAGTATAATGAATTGAAGAAAAAATAAAAAACAGATCTTACCAAGTTTTAATTAAAAGAAAGAAAGAAAGTAAAATTCTTGTAAGAATTTGTTACATTCTTTGTAATATTCAGATAAGAGGGAAAACAAACAAACATACTAGATTATTCCTGACGAGTCATTCATTTAAATCTAGACTCAATTCATTGTGTTATTTGAATAAAAAGACTCAAACTCGGTTTTGAAATTTGTGTAAGTGAAGATTATAAAAAACAAATAAGGTTTTTAATCCTAGTGAGAGTTTCAAAATTTAATTACTAAAATTTCTGAAAAGTTTAAAAGCGTTTCTTTCCCACTATTATCTTTTTAACAAAAACAAATGCATTAATAATTATGTTGTTACAGAAAAGAAGAAAATATTGATGTTTGTCTGTCTTTATAACTGGTTCTGACCAGTACGAGCATTTCACTTCTTAAACATAAGAACATAAGTTTTACGTTTACTGATTATCCTTCAAAGGAAATGCATAAAAAATTCCATATTTGAAGTAATTAAATCAAAAATTTTGTATTTATATTTCTGATAAGTAGTTTATGAATTTTTTAAGGAAAATTATTAGTTTTTTTAAAAAAATATTAAGGTCAATACAAGCTGAAACAATAACGATATTTCCATGAAAAGTGTTATTCAATTATAACAAAGATATTATAACAAAATAGCCTTCACATAGTAAGATTTAATAAATTTGGTAGTATTTCTAAAATAGGAATTTTTTCATCATTTTCATTCAACTATGCATATTGTTTTCATTTAAAGATAGGGTAGTTTCAAGGCAGTGTAAACATAATTAATCATATTACATGAGAGTTGTAGGAATATGGGCATGAAATTGTAATTTAGAATTAGATTAACCACAAATCTGGGAATTATGTTAATTGAATTGTCTTTCTTTTAAAATTATGCTTGAGGTTTGAAATAGCACTGTTGCTATAGTTGCTTTGGGATATAACAATTTCAAGATGAATTAGCATAAAAGTAACAGATATCTATATTAGCCATCTCAACTCTTAATATATTATAAAGCTATCTAGACTCAATCGTTCTCTGTGTATCTCCAGATATGCTTGGTTTCATAAATCTAAAATTATTTTGATTCACGTTTGATTTCAGATCATTGCAGGACTAGTACTGTCCAAAAAGAAATCATCACTTTTTATGGATTCATTTAAGCTTCGTTATATAAATTTCAACTTAAAATCTTGAAAATGTTTGCTTGGTAGACCAGCGAGATTGGATGCATCACATATCTAGTCTTGTTCCAAGTATGAAATTTCTCCTGATTTATGTCCCTGGGACCATAATTGTTATTCCATTGTTCAGTAAATTCAAGTGTAGTTTAATTGTATTAAGCTCCAGTTTTCAGGCAATACAGATTCATACACAGATCTCATAGTTTTGAACCATTTTCAGGCGACGAAAACGAGTTTCCGAGCTGAAATCTTGTCTAAATTTATGAATCATACTAGCAAGAAAACTTGGTCCCGATAGATTAAATATGCACTAGACCCGGTTACAAGGCATTTCTTCAGAATTGGATGTTGGATCCTGAACTAAGATCTATTTTTTCCCATTTATTTGGAAGATGGGTATCTGCAATGTACACAAAATCAAACAAGCCTGCCGTTGTCATTTAGTAAGTTCAAATGGAAGGCTCCTCCTTAGGAGTTTTGCGCATCTTTTGCCATTTGTAAATACTCTCAATGAATTATCATCGTATGACTAGCGAAGCGGTATAACCAAACTCATCGAGAGACGTGAAATTGTATTACGTGAGTGTTATAGGACGAACATAATTCTGAATGTTATCAAATAACTAAATGTCTGTTGTCTTACATTATGATATCTTTTTTCTCCTTTTTTTGGGGGAGGGAGGGGGCAGGGAAGAAAGGGAGTTTTCTGTAAAATATACAAAATCAAACAGGTTTGCTGTGCGGTACATAAATATGAATTGACTCTATATCACATTAAACGTCTTAAATGGTCTTTAGACCAAAACTAGACTGCCTCATTTATAAAGTCACCAATTTAACGCAATATCTCTGGAAAGGGCAAATTCTTTTCTTGCCACATTCTTTAAGACCATATGCTTTTCTTGCGATGGATTCCAAAATTAAATCTCCACGATATGCATTACGTATGCCTAATTAATGGTATTCTGTACCTTTTTAAAATAGTTTTCTAAAAACTTTTGCGTTTTTGCTATTGTTTTTAATTATTTCTTCAAAAATTCGCCCCACTTCTTCCTTACTGCCACTACAATCGTAATTCTAGACGTATGACAAGTGATGAATAGAGAAAAATTTCCCACGTTTCGGAGACAAGTTACTGCATTGAAGCACTTACAGGACTCGTCCCGTACGAATTCCATTGTGATGTCTTGTGCCATTCTTTATCTCCCTATCAGAGACACAGGAGCCATTCTAATTCCAGAATGATTTTGTAATGCAAGTCTCGTGGCCAAATTAATGTCTCTGAAAGACCGTGCATTCCTTAGCACTTCTTACATGAGACAAGGATCGCAAGGGGGAAGAAAAAAAAAGGAAGCCTTTACACTTTGGCTCTGAATGCGAGTATAATCTACTAATTCATCAAAGCATAATGCATGTTCCATTTGACACTTTTTGGGGATAATACCTCACGGCGGGTTTAAATACATGACAGTAATACAATGTCGTTTCTCATTTGGTATTCTGCAGCGCACGCGGCCAAATGAGCTTAAGTTCCAAGCTATCCAATCAGAAAGTATTTTTCCCGCCTTTTTTTTCTTTTGTGTTCCATTTGAGATGCGTGAAGCGGATTAGTCATTCGACAGTGATTAAACGTGAATTTCATTAAAGGAATTCCAGCCTTGCGGATGGCGTAGGTGAAATCACGCAGCCTTTAGGTGCCGTTCTTTTCCCCCCTCTCAGCTCTGCAGCAATTATAATAATTCTTCATTGAAAGGTTCTATCATTGTTGTGTTGTTTGTCTGATTGCTTAGAGAAGTGCAGATATATGAGGTTTTGTTTTATAGAAGAGGACTGTAAAGAAATGAAATATCATCATCATCATCATAAAATAAATTGTTACGAGTATCAGTTAATATTTATTATTTATTAGATTGTTTTTATATTTTATGAATATATATACATAGTTATTGTAAAAGACATTATGCAAGTCATCTGTGAATTAGCAGGAAATGAAAATGGATTATTAGTTATAGCTAAGATTTCAATTTAAACGCATATTTAATAAGCATTAATAGTGTTTTCAAAATTTGAGGGTTCATGTGCTGAAAAGAGAAGAACCAATTCAGTAATTAATATTTTGATATTTAACACATTTTGAAAATTGTATTTAAAAAAAATATCGTATACAAATCAATAGCAAAATAATAACTACTCTTTTTAAAAAATAAAACTCATGGTTTTAACGCTTAGGAATATTTTGAGAGAAAAATTGGTTATTTACTTAAGGCGACTAAATTTTAACAACAATAGAAAGACAATTACTGTTGAAAAACAGATAGTGAAATGAAAATAAGTTTATTATTATTATTTCTCAGAGAACTTATTAGAGTCCTGAATTACTATAAAAAGATCCATCTCCAAACGACTTTTGTCATATGTTAAAATCTATCTTTTTCTTTCTTTCCTTTCATTTTTTTTTTTAATTTTGGGCTTCCAAAATATGGAATTTGATTTGATTGATGTTCTGTATTAAAATTCCCCGAATGTAGTGGATTCGGAATGAAGACGAGGTAGTGGATTCGCTCTTGTTGAAACGAAGTCACGAAATCAAGAAAACTCTTTTTATATTTTGAAAGTTCGTGATAAATTGAGTGATTCTAGAATTCCACAAGTTTATTTCTTCTTAAACAGATGAAAAATATTTCCTTAGATGAAGTTATAGTTGAAAATGAAGTTCATAAAGTCAGGTTTTTTTTTTTTTTTTTTTTTTTTTTTGAAATTTGAAGAAACCCAGTAGAAGAAATAGTTTTAGGAATGTGAAAATAAAATTCTATTATACAATTCATCAATTAAAATATCTAAGAAACGTTCTTATATCAAAGTTTGGCAAGACATTTGAAGCTTTAAAATAAGATAAAAAATAACACTCTTATCTGCATTTTATGAAAATTCTGTATTGTAATTCATTCAGTTTGCACGTAAAACTTTTGATTGTTAAGAAGGTAATTTCGTAAAATTAGTACTTTACGTAAAGCGCATTTTTTTTCAGTGCTCTTTTCCCATTTGCTTTAATTATGCTGATAGTAATGTTGGATTATGAAAATACTTTCATAAATTTAATTCGGTGAAGAAAACAAACAAAAGGAATCATTACTTATCTTCATATATACAATATATAAGAAATAGTGATGTAAAAGCATACTTTAACAAATATCTTCAATACAGTTTTAAAGTAAAAAGAATTTAAAAAAGTAATAATCATTCTAAGGTTGAATAATAGCAACAAATGGACATAGATGAAAATATTTTAAATGAAAGCTAAATTTTAAAAATGCTCTTGTAAACTATGTTTCTGTGTCTTTGAATTCCTTTCTTTGTCTTTTATTTTTAAAATAATTGAGGCAGACAGATCTTATTCGAAAGAGTCAAAAACTATTGTAAAAGTTTAATAGACAGATTAAATAATTATAATTTCAAAATGTCTTTAAAAAATAAAGCGTCACTCTCTAAACAAGTTAACATAAATTCTGTTGAGGAAACCAAATAGAAAATAATTCCATCGCTTATTTAATTTCCTACGTTAATTTAAACTTCGCGGCATAATTGCATCTGCTTGATTTTTTTATTGTTTATCACCAATTAATTAAAATATCTTTATAGGGATGTATAATTATTCAATTTAGCTACCTGATAATGCACTGACGCTTAGATTAATACTTTTAGTAGGATAGAGAATTAATTTCTTTTTACTTTGTTGCGTCAGACTTATAAGCCAGATAATATCCTTCGAGCTGAAGGGTCCCTTTTGCTCGATCGGTATGATACTCGACAACAGGCCCAAACGTCGTAGGTTCGTACCGCGACCTTCGCTAACTACAACTTCATTCTTGAAGGATATCTTAGGTTTATAATTGACAATTGGTGAATAAAATAGAAAAGTTCTAAAATTTTTCTGGTGCTTAAAATCGAAAAAGTATAAGATAACTTTATTCAAGAGGATGAGGCATACAATGAGTTTTAAAGTGCAACTATATCGGGATTCAATTATGATATTTTGAATTTGAAAAGGCAAAGTCAACATTGTAAAAATATTTATTTTGAATCTTACTCATTATATAAAAGCATTAAATAATTTCCTAGAAATCCGAATCATGCTTAAAAAGTGAATTAAAGACTCTTTGGAGGGAGGGAGATCACTTAGTTTTAGAGCATTATTTTTGATTTCTCTTTTTTCTTCAATGTGCTAAAAATTCTTATTCTACTAAACTTTTGAAATTATTCACAGTAATTTTAATGATATAATAAAATATGTCAATAATTATAAATGAAAACTGATTTCAAGCGAAAAATGGCATCATAATAATTGAAACTCAAATTCGTCTTGAAACTTTTCGGGTAAGATAATATATTTAGTACTTACTTTCCCCGAATAAAAAGAATTAATCGATGCTTTCTTGCAGAAAAATTTCTAACATATATATATATTTATATATATATATATATATATATATATATATATATATAGGTGATCATAAATGTAGTTAGCATATTGAATTCAGAATGCAATTTTCGCTGAGGCTCTGTTTATTTTTCATAGCTTTCCTTTTTCACCTATAGATGGCGCAGCTCGTTTATTCGGAAACTTATTGCTTTTACTGCCTTCCGAATTTTTCAGCATTTTAATAAATAGTTACTATTTTTATGTTTGCAGCCAGAGTGAAAATAAGTTATTTAGGTTCTTTTAGGTATTGCAAATCTCTTTTTAACTTCGAAAATCTTTGAAAAAAAAAAGTTGAATTAAACAGTTTTCAAAGGAAATTTTCAATATTACAGATATTATTCAATTTTTTATTTCACGTCCCGTCCAGGAGAAAAATTTCAGTATCTTGGAAATATCTCATAAAAAAGTTAAAATTTGAATTAAAAGTCATAATTGCACTCACTTTTATGCTAAATAGAAAGACAAATCTTTAATATTCAAATATAAAACAACATTTGTTTAATCATAAAGTAAATTTTTTTAGCAATATCAAACAACGCATTAAAACGTTTGTGAAGGTAATTTATAAGAAATATTTTTAGGAGAACATATTAAAATGTCTATTAAATCTTTATTTCGGTTAGTTCGAGTATACGGCTCTTGTAAAATGAATAAAATAACAAGACAAAAAAAATTTGAAAATCCTGCAATGGTCTTAAGTAGCGGATGTTTTAAAATTATATTTGGTCTTTGTTGTGTCTTCAAAAATATCATCGCAATACATTCGAGGTATTCAGATGTTTCTAAAGAAAACCGAAGAGACGGTGATTTTTTATTCTTACGTTTATGAAGTTTACAAATCAATGAAATCGTCACAAAAAAAAACCCCTCTATCTCGAGAATTTTAACTTATCTTAGCATTTCTGAATAGGAAAAATGCATAATTGGAATTATGTCCGTTTATCTGTCTCTGTTAACCAGAAAAGTTAACCCAGAAGCGCTTTGAGCCAGACAGCTGAAATTTGGTATATATATTACGATTAACTTCGTAGATTTCTATCACATTTTGAACGAAATCTGCTTAGAGTAGGCCTGTCTGTTCGACTGACGGATTACAAATGCAAACAATTTATAAGCGCTTAATGTGAAATCTGCTATGCACAATTCAATGTATCATGTCAGAATATCATTTCTTGAGCGGCCCAGCACCACGTGCTCGTGCGAGTAAAATTATCTTTTTATTCATTTTAATTAGTTCATTGAATAAGTCACTTTAGTATTGCAAATGAACCAAAAAAATTTGTATCGCATTTCATTGTTTAAAAAAATATCCAATTTCGTTTTTTTTCCTTTTCCCATTTCATATAATCAAATGCTCAAAATGACATTTTCCTAGGCTTTATTTGCTGTAGTCATTAACTTATTTTGTTAATCAGAGCTTTTGGGAATGCAATAACAACATGTTATTAAAAACTGATTTTTTGAGATGCTCGTGCAGATAATAAAATTTCAATTTTTCGGCTACGTATTTTTGTAGACGCCACAAACCTCATTCCCCAAACAACATCATACTCTGACATCATAATAATGAAAAATAATAAAAGGCATTAAACATCGATTTCCGTAATGAAGATGCAACAAAGAGTCATGCTGTAAAATATTGAATATCACCCTCAAGATTCCTGTTCAATAATGTTTTTCATAATGATGCATCCATTATTCATAATGGATTCATAATGAGGCATCCATTTGTTCCTAAGATAGAAAGCAAATATCTTTAAAAAATTCTTTCTTTGAAATTATTAAGCCAAGTTGTGATGGGATATGGAATTCAAGTGATATCCTTAGGCTCATTTGAAGAAGAGCTGTAAATACCACACCTGGAAAGAGAGAAGAAATATTTTAGTAAATTTGTAGAATAAGTATGGGGAGATCGGGGCAAATGACCATCTTAATAAATTATTTTTTAAAAATTCATTTTTGGAAATAAGTTGTTTTTCTTTGAGCTTTTTATTAGAATGCATTGAATTTCCTTCATTGGATTTTTTGGGAAGACATTTTTATTTTTCCATTTTATTACTCAATGTTATTTTGCTATTTTAAAAAGACAATGAAAAATGTAATTTTGTAACGATTAGGCAAGAAAATAATCTCAGCAAAAATTTAATATATTTTTCGAAGATACAAAAGACAAAAAAAACCCCTTAGTGATCATTTAAGCATTATTAAGTATGTTTTCTGGTATGTTATGCGATGAAAGGCTTATTGTATTCAAATATCTATCTAGTTCATAGTCAATTCGTATTACTCATAATAGTGTATGTGTGGTCTGTTATCACAAATAAAAAATTTTTTTCGAGGTTTAAGCATTTCGTAGGACATTATGTGCAGCTTTTGCAACGTTCTGTTTAATTTTCTTGATGGAGGTTTAAAATAAAAATCTCAATATACAGAAGAGGCAGTGTATATTCTTAAGTTTCAGGTCACGCCATGAATATCATGAATCAAATTTCAATTTTCCAGCATTTTTTTGCTTTTTTTTTGCTGTTTGTTTTTATTTCTTAAATATTCTTGTGATACTCTAGTACTAGTACTTTACACGTTCTCTTTAAAACTAGTATATTTTGCAAAGTTGTGATTGTTAAAATTTTACCTGCGGATCTGAATAATAGTATTATTTGAAACAATTTGTGAATCATATTGATAAAAAAAAATCTCACGTATTTATTAATGCATGTAAACTTTGAAACATAATATAATTAGAACCACTTGAGGTTTGATGAGAATCATTATCCCAAATATTTTATTCCTAACGGAAACATTATAGAAAATATGTAATTCAAGATATTTTTGTATAAAAAATAAACAAAAAAGTTCCCCGAAAACACGAGATTTTACTTTTCAGACCTTGAAAATTAGAACAAGTTAGTTAAAATACTAGAACACCCATCGTCTAACAAGGAATGAAATATTACTGTGTCAATTTTCACAATCTAGCAGTCAAACATTATCAGTATCCGTAAAATGTTGCAGTTTGAAGCATAATCACTACTCATCTCGGTTTTATCTCCTCTATATGGATGCCATTTAAAATTCTTTGCAGTTTATGAACAATTTGTAGTTCATTAAATAATCTTTACATCTTTCTTTCCACCCCGAAAAATTATAATGTTCAAATAATAATTATACTGCTCTTAAAATAAGGAAACCTGAATGAATTTAGAGTTTCGATTAATATTCTTTATTCTTGGGGTAAAAGTTAATTTGAAGAACAGATGAAAACTTCCCCCAATAAAATAAGAATTACATAAAATACTGAAATCTTCAAAATTACGATAAATATAAAGCAAATTAAACCACAGCTTAAATCACTACAAAATTTTCCAACACGATGAAATTATTATATAAAATAAGTAACATTTTCCCCCCTGCTGTAGTATTTATTTATTTAGCTATAGCTCTAGTGCGGCGCCGAGTTTTAAAGAGTAGATGCCAACTCAGTCTGCAAAAAAGTTAAAGGAAAATAATTTACAAGTAAAATATTTTGAAAGTAAAAGCTTTGGTCTCTTTTGATTTCCAGAAAATAATCATTCTTGTCTCACCTCTCATTTGCCTTAAATTTTACCATTGTATATTTGCGGACTCAGTATAAAAGGAATTGAATTGTGATATATTATTTAAGCCATAAAAGTGAAATTCTAATTGTTTTGTAGGACTAATACCGTATGAAGATAAGGAGAAAAAATTCTTCAACAGTATCTGCGCTACCTTTGAAGATGTTAGAATGTTCATCTGACTTTCTATAATACTTTCTACAGGGTATCTCATGTCGTATTTAGTTTTCTTAAGTTGAGAAAAGACTTCATATGAGCTAGAAGTCAGACTTTTGCCCTCAGGTGCTCAGGAGTCCATACCCTCAGAAGCTACTGCACTCCTTCTTCCGTTGTAAAATGGACACGTCATCCTCATCAATAGAGAAAAAGAAACTGTGCATTTTGAATTTTTTTTAATTGATCGATCTAATGTTGGAACAGCTATTTAATTTGGATGTCCAAGTAAAGTAAAATGTGTGCGATATAAGATTACATATACGAGGACAGATGAAATCAATGTTAATGGTCTCCCCAAAACTTTCTCGCACACTTCCTAATAAAAGTATTAACCAACAGAACTCCTTGATTGACATGGGTAATCAATAAATACAGTATATTAACCTTTTGAGTGAATTCAGCATTTTTTTTACGACTGTATTGTGTAAATCATTCGTTATTAACCCATGGTATTCTGTGAATAATATCCGACATCGATTTTCTATTTCAGACGTGAAATCGATGGAAGCAGACATTTGACACATGACGACTTATATTATTCGAATATTCACATACCAAATTCGACATATGTAAGCTACTGTTTTTTCTTTTTTTCTTTTCGAATTATTGGAATTAGTGGATATTTCCGAAAGAACAGGCCTTCGGACAAAGAATCCCTGGTTAGATATGTCTCAAAATTTGATAACTGTCTATGTTACAAATTTCAAACCTGAACACTGAATTTTATCCCTTTGCTTTTTTCGTTTTGTAATTGTCAGCATAATTATATTCAAATGGTTTGACAGATATACTTCTACTAATGGGTTTTGATCACATTTTTTCTAGAAATTTGGTGTAGAGACAGGACACGTAAATTCATTCATCTAGTTCAACTCGTTTTTAAATCATCTTTGTTACAGATAAAAACCGAGAAAAAAATACGTGTTTTTTAGACTTATGAGTATCTAAAACATGCAGATTCATCGTAATTTTGCATTCGAATTTTTTTGAAATTTTCTCTATATTTCTATCTCTCATGCGTTAAACTCATTCCTAGATGATATGGAGACAATTTTGAAAATGAGTTCTTCAAATTCCAGAAAAATTTATCAAAATGTCGAGATTCATTAATTCCCCCCCCGTATTATCGCTTTAGTCCCTGATCGTCAAACTCTAATAGATGCTAATAAAGTAATAAAATAAATAATATCTGAGTTGCGGTGGGGAAAGGGTAAAGAAGGGGGGGAATCTTTTTTCAATATTTAAATAAAACAAATTTATATCGACACCATAGTATAAAAAAAAGATTAAAATGAAATCTGCTATGCATATTTCAATGTATCCTGTCAAAACATATTTTCTTGAACGGCCAAGCACCACGTGCTCGTACAAGTTAAAGTATATTTTTTTATTTATTTTAACTCTTTCATTTAATGAGTCACTTTAGTATTGCAAACGATTAAAAAGAAGTTTGTCTCGCATTTTTATTGTTTAAAAAATATCACATTTCCTATTTATTTCATTTCATATAATGACGTGCTCAAAATGACATTTTTCTAGGTTTTATTTGTGGTAGTCATTTACTCATTTTTTAAAAATCAGAGCTTTTGTAAATGCGATAGCAACGCATTATTAAAAGCTGATTTTTTGAGATGCTCGTGCAAATAATAGCATTTTTTTTCACCTACGGATTAAAATGTTTATTTTTTGCCTACGGATTTTTGTTGAAGCCAAAAACCTCATCCCCAAACCTCATGTTCTGACATGATAAAGAAAAATTGGGGTTAAACCTATGTACCAAATTTTAACTGTGTTGCTCTAATCGTTTTTGAGTTATCGTGTTCACAGAACAGAGAGACATGCAGACAGACAGATTTTAATCTAATTTCAAAAATATCTTTTTCGGACTCAAATACCTAAAATGACGAAAAACGTCAAAATCTCAAGTTCAAATTTACCGATGATAACAATATTCTCTCCGTATACAAGAAAGGAAAAAGGTTAACCGTAGTCCTTTGACTACAACGATAACTGAAAGATGGACATTCTTCTCAGACAACGGCAGAAGTGGGAATATGAGACACTTGAAAAATAAGCCACCCCCTGCCGCGCACTTACCTTTTTTACTGTCCACCAGGGCGGTCCTCCGAGATCTCCGCAGGCACTCCACGCAAAAGCCGCGAGCATTTTGGATTGAAAGGAAACCTGAGATCACCCGCTGCGCGGATACAAAGGCGGCTGTTTAGAAGGCATCGCGAAAAGGCGCGAAAGCACTGCGGGGGTGGAACCGAGACAAACCAGTTTCTATGGTGCATTATTTAGGGAGGTCAAAGGTGAAGTTCAGGGGATCAAAATCAAAAATGAGGGTGGAGACACCTTCATCTGTAGATATAGGTTTCATTTTCTTATCAATTAGAAAGTGAATAAGATGTTGCAATACAAAGCTTGCGTGAAGTCGTTTCGTGGATCATGATTATATAAATTTGCGAGAGCAGTTTCCTCATTGGGCTTAAATGCTCAAATATCTTTATGGGAAAAAAAAGATGAAATGAATTACGACCAATTTTTGAGATAGAAAAAGAGCTAATAAATTAATATGCTATTTAAACCTAAATATTGTGTTAAAAACTTGATTGTTGTTTTTAATTGCGCATAATTTCTCTTTTAATTAGTTGCATGAAGGTTTCACACTGATTTTGGGAAATTTCATCTTAGGGGCCATGCAAGTGTTATTCGAATGTCCAGGCACAGGGGTAGGGGGGGGCGTCCCAGGTTCGGGCGTGGTTGCTCTTCTACCTGCGAGATGTGTGAATGCGCCTCCTGTAAAAGGGTGCTGTGCAAGCGAATATAAGCAGCCAAGACGTACTCTTGGTTCTAGTTGGCGAATTGTATCAATTATGCTTACAAGCCGATTCCCTACTACTAAACATTAAAATTTCTCTATCCTCGCATTCTGTGCATGTGTATTCCAGTAATCCTGTAGAGAAGTTACATTTTCGGAATTTTTTTTCACCATGTAAAAAGATTATGGAGAGTTATGAAGAACAATTCATAACACGGGTAATCAAAAGGGACTAGAGATATTATTTTTCAGGGATTTACAAAGAAGCAGGGCATTTCATTTACCATTTAGAAAGGAATTCAATTTTTTCGTTTACCATTTTAGAAAGAAAAATTTATAACACAGAATTTAATATTTTCAATATAATGAGCCTATCTTTAATCAGTATTCCAGAAAAAAACTTGTACTGAATCATAGAAAAAGTGCTTTCATGTGAAATTTCATTCCATAAAAATCTGTATTAGATATAAATAATTGTTGCATAAGTTTATAATATCATAAAAAAAGACTGTTATGCGTCTCAGTTTAGAATATTTCACAGACATGTATCGTGAATTTAAGAATTATAGATCTCGCTCGAGGTAGATGAGATTGATATTTTATGTAAAAAAGATCCAATTTATATACAGTTATAGATCCAAGACTAATTTGCAATTCAGTCAGTCCGGAAAAAAAATCTTCTAAAATATATATTTGTTCCCCCTCGAATGCCTTTTTTTTTTTGTTGTTGTTGATGCTATGTTTTGTTTTCATATATTAATCACCTGTTAAAAATTAATCGAAAAGGAATTGTCAAATATCGAAACTTAGAATTTGGCAACCTAAAATGGTAAAATCTCGCAGTAAAGATCGGTGTTATCTAACTATAGTTTGTCCATGCACATCAGTAATCAAACAAATACTTTTTTTACTATTTACTACGAAGCACACAATGGTCATGTGTGAAACATTGAAAATAAGTTTGAGCATTCGTGGAACATATGGTCTCACAGAGTTAATAATTTCACTGGGAGAATAGCATCTTTATTAAGTCCTACTCCGACAACCGGTAACCGCCTTCAGTCTGGCACATTTTGCCCTATTTCCCCTCTCGTGGTTTTCTGCGGTTATTTGATGTCTGTTCACTTAACTGACAATTTGTGGGAAGTTGCCGATCATCAACAATAGGTGGGTCTGATCCAACGATGACATATGACAGATTTATGACTAAATCCGTAAGACCACACGTCGTCGGAACAAGGCTTTAGAGAGTATGCGAGAAAAGGAGATTGTTTTATTCCGTCTTCCCTTTTCTACTCCCAAAGATTTTTGTTCCCCCAAATCACTCATTCTTCTTAAGTATGAGCCTCTTCAATAATTCTGTGATATTATACTTCTAAACTTTTTGCATAATCTTTGGCTTCATTTCATATTACTCCGAGTCTGTTTTTGAGAAATTCCACCTTATTATTTTTATTCAAACCGCTACACCATCCGGAGTTTTTCGCATTCCACAATTACGTGCCACTTTATATGCTACTTTCAACAAGAGGATATCATTCATTCCAATATATCTACAGGTGCAGGTCTCCTCACCAGGTGTCCGTTGAGTCACGACTACCCCAGAAGCGGAGGTGAAAGGAATGAAACCGATGTAACAAAGGCCCAACTGGCCACATTAGCGCCATTTCAGACACTGGCGTATCTCCTCAAAAGCTCCGCGGGACCTGACCCTTGCCACTCGGCATCACGAAAGGAGCGAGAATGCTTCGTAGGTGAGATTCCTCAAAGGACACCCCCTTGTTCTCCATTTATCTTATGGTATGAGGAAACAGTGGTTGGATATGCAACAAGTATTTCCAGGAAAGAATGTCTTGTCACCATAAGATGACAAAATCATAAGGCATTTTTTTGTTCTTGATAAGAACGATTGGCAAAGAATACATAAATATTTATTTAAAAAGAAACTGGGCTGGAGATTACTTATGTACCAAGAAAATCCTATTCATATGAAAGTACTTAACATTATTTAATTCGTTTGTTTGTTTTTTAAAACTCAGGCACAGTCAATGAATGATAGAAAGTGAAAGAGTATAATCATTGCACTGTCTTCTTGTACGCTTTTCGAAAAAGAATTTTTATTATTAACAAATAATAATATTAAAGCAAATATTTTATAAGAAAAACTAAGAAAGTGTAACTATATACATTTGCGGAATTTAGAGAGGGAAAATATCTTTCTCATTATTTTTTAGAAGGAATTCTCCATTTTTAGAATTTTTTTCTTTCTCATTTCAAATTTTATTTTATTTATTTAATTCCGTTTCCCTTATAGATTAACTGGTCTCAAAAGAATATAATCATGTATACTCACTTTCTTTACGTTTTTGTTAATTTATTTAAACGTCGAGATTGCTTTCTGATTTAAATATTTATTAACCTATAGTTATTTTGTGAGTAGTAGTAGCCTTACAGCGCAAATTCAATTCGAGTCTCGTATCCATATTTCGAAGCAACTCGTTTGTAAATCAATTCCCTTCTCAACGATCTAACAACCTGTTATGCGATCTAACAATCTGCTATGTGTAACGCAATTCTATCTGAGCATTACAAATTTAATTCGCATATTCCATCCCAACAAATACTCGTTATATGTCCAGAAATGCATTGGACATCCGTGTCAGGAAAACTAGATTACTTTTGTGCGATAGTGAAACATTTTCCCCGTTCTCTGTTAAACGCACCTTTCATTTGTGCAAATATTCGGCATTTCACACACAGAGATGCCACAATCGAGGCTGTTCTGTGCGGGATAATAAACATGCTGTCAGAATTGAAGGGGATGTATTCGGATTGCGAATGGAATCATTAATTGTCCTCTTCAGAGCGCAGGGCTCAAGAGGTGCATGCCGGGAGTTCTTCGCAGTTCTATTTTGGGGATTCCTCCCACGCGGGAATGAGGCATCACTTACGCTCAATTAGATGCCGCTATTAAATCCTCGCTTAAGTGAGTGGAAAGAATTGTCGAGGGCGATGGAATTGCGCCCGGTGGAGGGTTGCCGACTTCTCACTGCGCTCGCCAAAGGGCACCACTTGTTTCTGAGTGAAAGTTGGGTTAAGAATATGTCAGTAAGAACATTCTAAAGACGAGCCTCTTCTAACTCGACAGTTATTTTTGAATTGCAGAATTAGATATCCTACGACTAACAAATACTTGGTTACTAATTCTGAATGCAAAAGGCAATAAGCAGATATTATAATAGTTGTCTTTGGCGACTAGTTTGCTTTCATAGATTGCCTTTTTAGATTGTTAACTGTTTAATATGTAATGCATTTTAAAGAAAACATTTCACTTTGTTACGTATGACCGAAAAACCCGAGTTCAACCGAGTTAGTTTACTAAAAATTTAAAAGTCAATATATTACGAGATGAAAATCCTGTTACGGTGTTTATGAATAACAAATGCATACAATATAATAGCGTTTATAAATATCGCTGATAATATAATGTGAAAAGTTATTAAAATTTAGAGAACAAATTATGTGAAATGACATTAATAAACAATATAACTTTTTGAATCTGAAGATTGTAGAATGACTGTTTTTGTCAGATAATTGCCTTGGAAAATATGAATATCAATTTTCATCGGCAGGTCGTAATGATTATCCACCTGATGTTGGTTGATTTTTGTGCTCGCCTGAGCTTTCTGTTTGAAGTCACCATCTTGATTTCTTTCATGAGCTCTTTCCACTGATTGAATGTATTTTCTGATGAAAGGACGAGCCCTCTCCAGAACATTTCTGATGAAGTTTTACAGTTCCATTAATTAGCTAAGAGAAGCTTTCTATTTGGTGCGGTTGTGAAATTCATAAGATAACTTACATACATCTGACTGTTGCCATTCAACAATAAGTAGTAAGAGGGAATTCTGCGTCACATACGTTAGCGCTACTCACACACACGCATATGTGTGTGTAACTTAATCTAAATTTAATTCTTAATTAATTTCATAATTTAGATCTTAATTTAGACCATATTAACTTCATGTTAAATTGTTCTCCTATTTGCTGACCCATTTCATACTTTTTAAAAAATTTAATTCTTCACAAAGTCTCTAAAAATGCTTAATTCTGCATTTTCTCACTCACCGAATGAAGGTATAAAAACTTTTAATGCTTATCACTTTCCTTTAAAGATATCAAATATTCCCTTGTCTAAATTAACACTTGTAAAAAAAACTATCAAAACCTCATTGTAAAAACTACTGAAGAGAGAATTTGGTCTCTTCTGCTCTTGTGTCGCGATGTAGACGAGTGTATTTTTGTCCACTTATTCTTTCTACATCATATACCTCCCAGAATGTAATAAATTGAAGTATTGAAGTTTAATATTCAAAGTTGTCTTCAATTCGTCGAAGCAACTGTTTAATATATATATATACACACACACTGGGTGAACAAGATGATTTCGACGACCATGTTTGCCCAAATGACTTTTTCGAAAGTTAAATTATTTAATTATTATGTAAAGTCAATAAATTTAATATATCAATTTTAAATGAGATTAAAAACTCTTTAAATAGCATATATTTCCTTTTCATTCCTTCGAGATTTTTTTAAAAAAATATTTGCTTTTTAAAAGGGTTAAATTTTTTTCTAATGTTCTTCTGATTACATCCCTTTCATTCATAAGTTCTATTAAATAGAATTTTTTCTAATAAATTATTAATTAAAAGGAGTATCTCATCAACTTACAACAAGGGCTCTCTGAAACAGATAATTTTATACTTAACCTTTGAGGACTTATAGTAAAAGGCCAGGCATATAAAATAATATGTATAGCTCTTTAGGTTAAATAAATGACTGAACGACATTTTAAAGACATATTTTATACAAAAATTAATTTTTAGAAATTATTTAGTATATTCCAGAAAATTCGGAGGCAATTTTTTTTATTATTCACCATATTTAATTTACTTTTTCATGTGCATTGTGTAATTAAAATTTCAACCAATATAAATACGCAACGTTTGATGGGTTTCAAAATTTCTATGATATTAAAGTCATTTGTAATTTCATTTAACTATCTTAATTTTTAAAAAAATGCGTCAAATGAACAGAATGTAAACTATTATCAACAGATTTTTTTAAAAAAATTATCTTTTGAATAGTTTTCCTATTTTATGCGAGATTTCTTATGGTTCTTTGATGTCTTAATGTATTTACAATCAAATGCGAATTCCATTGACAAATTTGTATCTTATAATAACATTTTCAACGTTACAGACGAGATATCTCGCCTTTCAGATACTTCCAATTACAGGTTTCTGTGAGCTAAAATATGTCTATTTACCAGTTTGAAAAAAGTAAATATATTCTTCAGATATGCATTACAAAGTTACACCTATCAAAATTGGCAAAGGAGAGAAATTTTAGTTCACAGAAACCTGTAAGTGGAAGCATCTGAAAGACGAGATATCTCGTCATTAATTTTGAAAATGTTAAAAAAGCAATTTGCTGGAAGAAGCTGCTTATGAGATATTAATATACTGATGCTAATAAAATGATGGATATGAACTAAAAGCAAATGATTTCAGAAATCTGTGTTTTAATAAAAAACGAAAGTCAATGTAAAAGCAAGAAGACCGAAAGTTCTTTTCTATAAAAGATAATTATAAAAATAACAAATTCCTCAGTTACCATTACTTCATTATTTCTCATTCTCGAAAATGACTCTTTTCATCAAAAATTATGTCATTTTGGAAATTATCTCATTGAAAACGTTTTAGGGAACTCAAATGTTTGGACTCTTTTAATCTATCCTCTTTATCCCTTGCGCCATAAAAAAAAAAAAACCAAACCAAACCTAATCTATCGGAATGCGTAAGGGGATCGAGGCCGATGCTCAGGCGTCGCCAAATGAAAGGATAAAATATTACACCTGGCAGCCTTGCGTGAGCCACAAAGTGTCAAATCAGAGTCGTACTATTTCTTCCGCTATTGATGCCTGGGAGACTTTTCGCCAGCTTTGAAAGGTCGATTCACCGTCTTTTCTACTCGAGCGATTTGTTGTCGTTCACGATTGGTCGAATTTCGCCATTTTGCTGCGACTCCGGTCCATTTTACTCGGGCGCTTTGGCGATTGCTTCTCGCGCGGCCGAGCACCGTGATGAAATATGAAAATTAATTACAAAAGAGAGGAGAGATTCTCTCTCTCCCGGTCCCTAATGTCATTTCCGACACTCGAGCGCCAAGAAAAGCTCGCCCAAAGGCATTTAAAAAAGATTCTCGGCCCGAAACAAGTTTGCGGAACTACAGTGGCGGTAAAAATTTGATTTTGAAAAGTGCGTTTCATCAGTTTTCCGAATTCGTCGTTCGATGGCGGTTGTACTTGTTGTTCTGCAACCGATAAATGGATTGTGCCAACTCGCTTAAGGGTGTGGTGGGGATGTTCCAGCATTTTATTCAAGCTTCGTTGCATCAGAAGCGGTAGAATTTCAGACTGGCGATTAACTTTTTCGTCGCCAAACTCCGTCGCCTCGACTCGGGGTTACTGTTGCGCGAGTGATCTAATCCTCGCAACGCAAATTAACGCGAATAAGCCCAGAGATTTAAATTAAATGCCGGATAATATCCGAAAGTGGGAGAATTTATGAGAATTGTAATTTCGCCTCCGGCACACACCGCGAAATAAATTGAGAGATTAATGAATCGAAAAAGATATTATTCCGATGTCTCGTCCTCTTTTGGTTGTTTAGTTGCTGCAACCTTCGGTTTATTTGAGTAATTTTCGGCTGTCGTAGGATTATTTAAACGTTCGTGGCAAAGAAGTTATTATGTCACTTTAAAAATGGCTTCGGAACACCGATTACAACGGAAGAAAGAGAGTACATTTCTAATTCGTGTTGACTTTAGGACGAATTCGAAAAAAGTCAAAGTGAATAATAGTGCTGTTCAAACTGGCATTCAGTGCATTAGGTTGACAATATCTAAATAAATAAATATAACACAATTCAAATTGATATCCAAACCTGGTCTTAAATACAGTTAATTAAGAATAGCAGAATTTCAATTAAGTACAATTAATTAATTTAGTATAGCAGTGATAAACATTTATAGGTTGAAGTTTGATAAGTGGGGTGCAAATGACCGACACGATTATTTCGTTTTATTTCTTGATCTGAGCATGTCTTCATAGAATAAGCAGCATGCAGTTGTTTCAAAGATCATATCGTATTCTTGCCACTTCAAAATGCTTATTTATAGACATTTTGCAGTAATTTAAGTTTTCAGTACATTAGGTATGTTAGGTTATTTTATAAATCCATAAATTAGGTATAAAGATAGATACTTAATTTCATTCGTCAAGATCAAGGCGTTTTTGTCTTACCAAGTTTACAGACAGGCAGGCAGACATAATTCCAAAATGAAATGTCAAAATCTCACTCTTGAATTTCTTGACGATTATATTTTATTAAATTTCTTATTCGAAAAAATAAAAATCTACAAACAGGGAATCCTCATTTTTATTTCACAGCAGCATAAGGTTACGATGAATCGAATGACAGCACAAATCTTTTCCGATAAGTGGGCCATCCTTTTTTTTTTTTTTTTTTGTTCTAGGTTAAGTTCCCCGTCCCGCACTTCATTAGCATTCTTAAATCCCTTCTTCACGGGAACTCTATTTCTACGGGGATAAAATAGGAGAAAAAAAACGAGACACTTATTGAACCCATTCAAAGGGTCCTCCTCTATTCTCCCCGTCCTCTTGGCTATAACTCCCCCCCCCCCCATTTCCGTGAAAACTGTGAAGGGTTGGTTTGTCTGGCACGTGTTTGGCGTGAATAGTGGATTCTGACGCAGCCCAGCTCGAAAATGGATATCTCGAAACAGATGGTACATGATAGTGAAAGTTATTGACGAATTGGTAGCGCTCTTCTCAGTATCCATTGTTGGAGCACTCCAGGGAACATGTTATGGTGGATTGTGATTTTGAGAGGTCTATGGGAACCAGCTTGAAGTCAGGAAAGTTGTCGGCAGGTGGCGCTATAAAATCTGAAGTGAAGCTGGTTGACTTTTCAGAAAGTAATGCCCGACCATTCAAATGTTTAACGGTCATTCTTTGCTTCATTGCTCGTTTTGTATTGGTTTGGATTTGAGGATTGTGTGACTTGAAATCGGTGCTAAAATGAACAATTATATAGATTTAACGTGCTTCGGGTACAACTTCGTGTTGACGATGGCTCATTGAAATTTGACTTTTGCTCAAATCCACCGCGCATTTTCCCGTATCACTTGAAACTTTTCGTTATAAGCCCTATGATACTATGCGTTTTATTTGCAGCATGTCTGAAAATGCCAAATGAATGATAATTGCAATGGCTGATAAATAAGAAATCATAACCAGTTTCTGTGACTCTTCTCGATGTTTCGCAGAGAAATCTGTATGGCTGGACTGTCGTGAAAGAATTGGCAGAAATTAAGGTTGGACAAAACTTCGTTTCATCGACTTACTGTCTTCACGGATATGGTCGTAAATGTGTCAGCTGACTCATTGCTGGACCACGCCCACAGGTGGGGTTCGGGTGCTTCCTGCAAATTGGTACAAAAAACAGATATAAAAAAAACTCAGAAAACCAAAAGAAAGGGGAAAGAGGGCAAAATGTGCCTTTCTCAAGACACGAACGAGCTGTCGGAAAGCGACTGAATAACAGCACTATCCCACCCATTCTAAGGTTCTAAAAAACAAATGCAGCTTCTTTCGTAAGATACATGTTCCATTATCAAAAGGGAGTAGCTGACCCTACATCAGTTTTGTACCACCATGGCGGAGCAAACCAAACACCATAATGTTTTCATCATCATATTTGAAATGCATTATCGGGAGAAGACAAACAAAGAAATTAAAACAATATCGATGCTAAGAGTTTTAGAAGAGGAACAAGTTCGACATGAAAGATTGAATTATTTCGAAAATTCGAATCTGGCAATCGAATATAATAGCATATATCCTGCAATATAACTTACTTCATCGTATATGAGCAGTGACTCAATAGTGACTGAAGTCAATAGCATTATTATCACTGATAAAGTTATCAGTGATGAATGTCCCAATTGCAACTGTGGCATTTTCTTTCCTATGTATGCTGACTAAGCTGGCGTGAGCCACTAGGAGTTTGTTCGCTTAAAAAAACAATAATGGACATAAGAAGAAAGAATCGTGGGAAAGCTGACTAGTCATTTCACCAAGTCCAGAAGTTGGATACCTCGTAATGAGACAAATACTCATTAACTTCATCATTTCTGAAAATAGAATGCAGATTCAAGCAAGATGAGAGAAAGTTGAACTGAAATTTTACTAAAGGTGTTAGTGTTAATCGCCTCTCCTTTACTGCTCTGGCAATATTAAGAGTACCATTGAATCTAAACTTATCAAGATGATGTAGATAAATGTAGACTATTTGTTTTACAATTTTATATTTCACCTTCAATGTGGTTTTTAAAATAAATTCTTAGCCAAGAATTAAAATTTGTTTTCTGATGCATTTTCATCAAAACTGTATTCTTTCCCATCTACGTTACAAAAATTTCTTTTTAATAGCCTCTAAACTAAATCCTTTTCAGAGATTTTATCGCTGCTGCAATTAATAAATATCTTTATTTTCAAAATCACGAGATATTAATTGAATCTTTCAATTGGGACTCTTTTTATCTCCATGATTAGTACGAAACTCTCCTGTTTAAAATTACTTCCGAAAAAGAATCTCTTGGATTAAACTTCTCCGAGCACTTTCTATCTCGAACAATGCAATAGTTTTTACTTCGTTGACTAAACAAACTCATTTGAATCCGCATGGCAAATTAAATGCGAAAAATTTCCTTCTCTTGCATTGTGAGCGATAAAGAGATAGGAAATGAAAAGTGCCTTCAGTGGGAAAGGGAAATAAGTCAGACTGTGAGGGGTTTGTGGATTTTAGAATTGGAAGTTTTCGATCTATGGGTACAAGCATACTTTTCACTGTTTTGTTTAAATGTAAAGATTTAAAAACAAAAAATCCTTTAAATCAAAAATATCATTTTGGAGAGTATCAGTACTTTTGTTTCCTTTGACAGTGTAATGTCTTATAATTTTTTATGTGAGGGGATGATATACCAGTGTAATGTTTTTTACTCTGCGAAAAGTTTGCTTTAAATAAATTAAAAGGGCTTCGTAAGCTATGAATTCAATTCCAATAAGAATCATATAAGGTCAGATTCTTCAATATCTATTAGAAGAATTAGTTAAAAAAATTATCTAGCATAAATTTGTTTATTCATATTTGCTATATTATTATGAAACAGCTTTCTTCATTCTATTAACTGATATCAGTTTTTCATTCTTATTTTAATATGTAGGAAAGTGTGCAAGATATTTTTGACAAAATTGGAATCGTGGGTTTTTTTTTCTTTCTAAAAAATGACTAAATGTGTAAAATGACAAATATTTTTTACTCTTAACAATAAGACATATTTTTAAGAATTTGTAATATTGCTTTCCTGTGTGGTAAGTTGATTGGCAAAGAAGATAATTTTACGGATAACTCTAACTACTGGAAATCTACTTTCTCCTTTATTTTAGGTTCGTATATTTTAAATGCTTCTTCATTTCTTAAATTTAAACCATTTAATTGTTTTAAATTTTGAAATAAACATGATCTTTTCTTTTTTTTTTCATTATGAATAAGATCGGAAAAACATATAAATGTTCGCGTGATGCTCTGTCACAAAATAAATTGTTTAAAATAAATTTATACATCTTAATAGATGAAAGAAACAGTAGATTCATAGTACCGATAAAACAGAGTACTGTTTTTTTTAGGTGAAATATTGTTCGTTAGTAATGTTGAAGTCTCTTGAAGTCTATTTAATCTATATATACAAAACGCTAACGTACTTGGCACTGAAATCTCGCTTATTACTTATTGTTGAATGGCAACAGTAAAATGCAAACAAGTCATCATACGAATTTCAGATTGATTCGCTGAACTTTTTATAGCTGCATTGAATCAAACACTTCACTAATCTAATTAATAGAAATGCAAAAATATTTTTAGAAATGGATGGGATTTTCTGTTTCATGGAAACGTTTATTCAATATAAGGGAAGAATATATAAAGGAAATATGCTTCAAACGTAAAGTTTAATCGAGTGCAAAAGTAACCTTAACCGTCGTCAGATAAGTGATATATATTGGTTTTTTTTTCAAATACATTCCATATTAATTATTTTAGCTAAAAAAAGTCAATAATCAGGGCAAACAAACTGATTTCAAAAGAGGGATAATATATATAAAGGATTTAAAATAAATGCAGGTATCATACATCTACTGACAAATAAAATTCCTTAATGAAAAATAAGGGAACACCAACGAAAAATCCCCTACCAGTCAACAAGGCCTATCAGTCGCATATTCTCATTCTGGAAAAATAAAGCTTCCTTTCTAGGCGGAATTATAAGAACTTTTCTCGAATACTTTAATTGGAGTACGAAATCTTCGGACTGAGAGGTAGAGGAGAGAAACGGAATAAAAAAAATTTAGACGCCTCCAGACAGACTTAAAGTCTCTCTACTAAGCCACTCCTCGAAATAAACTTATTATTTTTCTCATCATCACTCTCAAATACTAGTTAATTTGTCATGTCAAATAATACTGCTAATTGTATATTTGTGTGACTGTTTAGTTAGGAAATATTTTTCTCTAACTTTCGTGACCTGGTTTCTAATATAAAGAAAATGAGTTGATATCGTTTTGATTATATTTAAAGGATCAAAGGTTTCCGTGCCTTATGGTTTATAAATTTCTTAAACCTTTCCACCACCAGAATTCTGAAGTTTCATAAAAAAAAAAAGTTCATATCCTTCCGGAATATGAAGCAGGCAAAAATGCACCTCCCGAGAGGACCCATGACTTTGCGGGGGGAGGGCATGTCTTCGATAATTTTCAGGGTATCTGAAAATCACCGTCCCTTTAGTTACTTTACGTTGCCTTCTACGCTTGCATTTCATTCACAAAAGCATTGGCTCCAAATTATTTAAATCAAAATCAAGTACGGTTTACATTTCTAAATAGCGTTCATAGGCATCTATATATTTTCAAATTCACTTACTATTTTGTGTGATCCAATTTGATTCAAAATAGAATGATTGACTCACAAGCAACAGCCTTGAGAAATTCAAAGTATTTATATTATACTGAAACCTTTTTGCAATTTTCTAATATTTATTAATTACCTCCAAATTTAAACTTTAATATTTTTTGTATAGTAATACTCTCTTTTGAGACCGACTCACTTGAATGGGATTAACATTTTTGTAAAATTTGTTACTTAAAAACTGCTTTCATAAAGATTAAATTTAAAAGGATTAAAAAAGATTCGGGTTTGGAAGCTGAGAAAGAAGAAAATCGCCTACTGGATTTAATCCAGTTTTATTTGCTGGACATTGATTTTCAGTATGCGAAAGATTTCTGTCCAAAGCAAAACTTTTCAAACACAATATTAAAAATGTAACAATTAAGTTTATGGCCAAGATTTAATTAATTTTTTTCGACATAAAAATATAATTGAATTATTATCGCTAATAATAAATCATTTATTATTAGCAAAATGAAACGACTTATTTTTTAATTGCAGTGTCTTTTAATTAGAAGAAAGTTATGTATTTTTACCAAGTAACTATAGTGGAGAAATGTAAACCATATAATAGATTATTGTATGTATTTTTCGTTATTTGAAAGTAACTATCTGTGGTTTTTAATGTAGCTAAAATTCCCTAAAATTCTTTAAAGGATATTTTTATTTAAATAACATATTCATTTCATTACCATATATTCATATATAGGTATGATAATCGCAAACTTTGACCCTCCTGATAAACGTTGGCCCTGCGATAGACCAGGCCATAGATGCTTCGGAGCAGGATGAATCTACATTTGACAAATTCTTATGAGATAAAGAAAGAGAAACAATTAAGAATCAAAGTAGAGGAATTAAATAAATGAAGAAAATAGAATAATGATCTCCCTTGAGCAAGAAAAAGAAGAATCAGAATTTTCATTTTTGGCAAAAGTAGATAATTGGTAAAACTGCCAAAAGCATTCATTATATATATATTTTTTACAGGGAGGAAACCAACATTTGTTAACAAAATCATACGCTATCATTTCCATTCGCTCTCTCTTTTAATTCTTTAAAAAGGAATTGCTAATTTTTTTCTCGCTGGTGCATGAAAAGGCTGTACACATTTCGTCAAGATACAATCAAGCCATGGGAATGATTTATTATTTAATGAACAACAGAAAAATTAAAACGCTGAGATGCCCGCACAAAGAAAATTACGGAAGCCTGCCGAAGACTGACTCCATCCCCTGTGCTTGCTGATTAATCTTCCCCTTTTAACGTGTCATCTTCGACTCAGCGAGATAGGTATCTTTTCTTGGCGTAGAGGGGAGCGACTAATAAGGAGCCGGTGCGCCTCGAGATGATATCGGGGCCGAGTGACTTGCGCCAGAGTCGCCCTCCGCCCGAGACACCGGCATCGCGGGATAGATGGAAGGGGTGATTGAGGCGGCCGGATTCCTCACAAGGCTTATTTACCTTCCATTCATCGCTGAATGGGCCTCGGCTGTAGTGCTTTTCAGCAGCCTCCGCCTCTGAATGGTTTTCAATTTTGCATCAAACAATGGCCAAATCACGGTGAAAGGAGGCAGAGTTGATCTCGTTACACCTCGTCACAATAAACGTCGATTTCGAGTGAATGGCTCCTGGTATTTGTCCTGGTGTCTTTCATTATGTGCAGTACAAAGGGACTCGCGCCCCCGCCGAAATTGCAACCTCACCCTCTTCTTTTCACCATTCACCTGGGACGTCGCCGGCCCAATTGTCCGCCAAATCGACCGGGAAAGGGAGTGGCGGAGGCGAAGAGGATTCTGGATTCGGATTTTTATCTGACGCCTGTTTTGTTATCGAGTGCAGGATTTGCATCGTTTTGTTTTAGTTTCGAAAAGTAATAAGAGTCTAGATCACTTATAAGCAGGGTCGGATTAAACTCTCTGAGGTACCGAAGTCAATGCAAGCCCCGGATCTCCCTCTCCACTTTCCTACACGAGATATTTTATGTCAGAACGTGATGTTGTTTTTGTGAGGAGGTCAAAAGCGTCAACAAAAATCTGTAGGCAAAAAATAAAAATTTTAATCCGCAGGTGAAAAATAAATTTTTTTTTTATCTGCACGAGCATTTTAAAAAAATCAGCTTTTAATAAAACGTTGCCATTACATTTACAAAAGCTCTGATTAACAAAAATATAAGTTAATAACTACAGCAAATAAATCCTAGAAAAGAAATGTCATTTTGAGCGCGTGATTATATGAAATAAAATACATAGGAAATGAGATATTTTTTTAAACAATAAATGCGAGACAAAGTTTTCTTGGATCATCTGGAGTACTAAAGGGACTCATTCAATGAAACCATTGAAATGAATAAAAATATAATTTAACTCGCACGAGCACGTGGTGCTTGGCCGTTTAAGAAATTATGCTTTGAAGTGATACATTGCAAAGCAAATTTCATTTTAATTTTTATTTGCTATTGATTTTAATTTCCTGTTTGAGGCTTTTTTTTATTTCAGCATTTTAATTCAATAAAATCAAAGTGTCAAACTCTGATAAACTGCAAAATGCTTAAATATATATATTTTTGGAATGAGGTGGATTAAACTCTTTAGGGGACCACAGTCAATGCAAGTCCCTCTCCAATTTCCTACGCGAGAGAGTTCTTTTATTGATTTGAATTTTCTGTATGAGTAGTACATTGCAAAATGTTTAAATTTAGATCTTTTTTGAATGAGTTAGTTTTTGCACCTACCATAAATTAATTTCATCCAAATTAGTAAAAAAAAGATTTTTAAGGGATTTTAAATGCTATTTAATTATAGAATCGAGCATTTTGTCAAATTATAGAAGACGCGTTTACTTTTAAAATTTCCATACCATTGAATGTGAAATTTAATAACTACTAATATTAGAATGACATTCAAATTTTTATACCTATACTAGCAGTACCCGCATGGAGAAAAGTTAGCTCTAAACTTAAGTTTAGCTTCCACTCGATGTGACATGGGCATGTTACACAACATCAAACAAATATAAAAGTATATTTAGAAATTATCAAAAATAGCTCTAAAACAATTTGTTATAGTATTCATTCAGACTGCTACAAAGGTAAAAATACGATAAATCCGTACGCTAAACACAGACGATCATTTCGCTCCTCATGAGATTCATTCCGTCTCCGCTATTCAGTTGCAGTGCGATTTAAAGAAAGACTTAAAGAAAGAGTCTTTCGCTCATCAAAAGACTCTCTTTCCCTAAGTGCGGACATTATTTCTCTGATATTCGCTAACCTTTCCTTTTCATTTTCCTTATCGCGCAACTAAAGAAGTTTTTTTTTTTTTTTTGCCTTTACCGTTTTCCGGCAAGGTTGATTTCCTTATTTTGAACCTAATTAGATTTGAATCGCTACTTCAAATCAGATGTAAACAAATAAATGAAGCGCATGTGTATACCACAAATCTAGACTATTTGCACATGCGCAGTTTGAGGTTTTCGCGCATGCGGGGCTGAGTTAATGTCGCAATTATAAAACTCTCCTTTTTATTTTGATGTGATTTTAATATACTAAAACCATCCCTAATAAATACTCTACAAATGTATAAATATCTCCAGTATTTGTTAACTATTTTTCGAATTTTTGTAGTTCCAACATACACACGCTTTCAGGAGACTTCATTTAATACTATATATATATATATATA
>JAOUZG010053093.1:8546991-8629742 GCA_026289955.1 Argiope argentata
TAGATAAAGCTCATCAAAAACTGTTTACTCAAAGGAAATAAAATGCAAAAAAGCAAAAAAAAAAAAGTTATCAAACAGAGCCTACTTGAGGGTGAAAACAGGCTTACCAATTGCCAGATGGATAATCATTAGGTCTTATAGAAAATGGAAGTCCAAAGCTATATTCTCGTAATAGTGTTTTTTGTCCTAAAACATTTTTTTTAAAAAAAAGCAGCCTTTTTTAAGTGATATTATTTCTTATTTCTGTATAATATTTCCTTTCCTTTTAATAATTTTTTAATGTAATACGCAGCTTGTCATAATTATTTTTTATTTATTTTATACATTTAGACTAATCCTTGAAAGGATTTAAGCACTTGCTTTTGCCGATTTTAAAATCAAGATTTAAAAATATTCTTGATTTGGACATTAATTCCGAAGTTGATAGCATTTTCTTTTTCATTTTTATTTTGTAGTATGTACAATTTTAAGTTTCAAGTTTTATGATTTGTTGAACTTCAATTAAATACACGTTTTTCTTTTTCATTTTACCAAACATCAAAATGAAGTTTAATATATATATATATATATATATGCATTTCATATTTATATTTAACAGTCTAATAGGTCAATAGTTTGGGCGAAAAAGCTGGTCATCAAAGGTGGACAGTATTTAAGCAATACTTGATTTTAATTCAAATGAACTCGAGAGCAAAAGTATAAAATTAATGCATTTATAAAATATAACGAAGATATCGAAATTTCTCCTCCGCTAAAGGTGCGGAAACTTTAACCAGTTGCCTACTTTTCCTGTCTTGTAATTCAGCTGCTTATAGGTAAGAAGTCTAATTTCGGAAGATCTAGATATAACGATGGCTCCAGATAATTGTTAATGATAAATGATAGTTCAAAACTTTGACTTTAATTTGAGGTATAAATATTAATTACTTAAAATAAATTTTTTTGGTGTGAAAATAATATTTGAGGGACTTTTTACTTTCGCTAGAATAAGTACTGTAATCGTCAAAAATTTTGAGGACTCTACACTTTGCTTTGAGGACTCTCTACATTTTATACTTGCCTGAAGTCCGAAAACCAGTTTTTGGAAAATATATGTTTGTCTGTCTAAGATAAAGATCGTGTGTGTGTGTGTGTGTCATCAAACTTAGTTTCAAAATCAGTTTTAAGATTTCTAGACTCTATTCATGATCTTTAGGCTCTTCTCCATCATTGCAATTCTTTGAACAACTCCAACCTAAGTCCTTTATGAACATAAAGAACGCTTTTTACGTAAAGAGACCAGATATATTTTTCTGTCTCTAAAAACTAAAAGCAATTCATCTCATTCTCAGTATTATGCTGCTGTTAATCTTCCGTATGGTTCTCATTCAAATTTCTGTTATCTTCATTTTTTTTTCTTTTAGATCTTTTCTTTTAGATGCAATCTTTTCTTAGGAGTTGGACAGATTTTTATGAATTTTCATATTTTTGTTTGAACTATCTTCGAAGTTATACCTCTCGGCTTGGGAAGACATTTTCTTCACTTCATTGGGTTATTGTATTACTTAAACAATTAAACATCCAAAAACATGTATAAAGGCTTATTTTAGAAACATGGACTATGGTCCTTTGACTGCAAGAAAATTTATATCGATGGATCCAAAGATAAAAATCTCTAGAAAATAGTCTTTGTTATTAAGAACAGAATAATTAATTCTGAAAGATTGCATCTGTTCTCATATCTTCTGAGTTTATAAGACATTATTAAAAACTGTAAGGATGAATCAGAATAAGTTCACTTTGAAAATGACCGTCCAAACTCTCACAGTAGGAACAATAGTCAGTGACTCACTAGAGATAAAATATATAAATATCAGAACTTGATAGATTCTGTCTAAATAGCCTTTAATTGGATTCCGAACCACCATGGTGTAGAAGAAAATGTAAGATTTAACAGACTTCTGAAAAGGCCTTTAGTGTAAAAGAGAATTGTGTTCCTCCAGGTCATGCTCAGCAGCATGAGCATGTATCTGCAAAGTATATGATAATACATGTGCATGTATTATCAGCATGTATCTGCGAAAAATAAGTCGATAAATTATATAGCTTCACGTTTGTAACAAATCACAAAAAGTAAGAGGCCTCAATCAAAAGAGAGAGAGAAGTAGATCTCCCCGAAGAACAGACCACAACTCGTACACAAACAGATACTTGCTGTGCTTTGGAAATCGCCACGCATGTCCCTATAGGCCAACGCTTTTGTTTTTTCTTTAAATATACAAATATTTGGAACGAATGACCACGCTTTGACAGTTGAAGAATTAACCGTTTGTGTCACATTAATGCAGTTCTAAAAGGCTTTCTAAAATACAATCACCATCCAAATTAGCTCTTGTAACTCATCTAATACTGGTGTAGATAAGGTTTTTTAAAATGCGAGATACAATTTTTTTAAATTTCAGTTTTGGTAAACATATAAAAGAATAAAACAAGATACTTGTACAAAGGCATAGAAAACGAGGGCTCAGAACAAAACAATGAAGGTGTTTTTATTTAATATCCCGCAACTCTACCCGTTTCTAAGTTGACCAGCCATCATTGCCTGTGGCACAGATAATTCGTTTATAGCCTTATAAATAATTGAAAAAGTATTTATTATTAATAATAATAAAGCAGGAATAAAATTAATTAAAGTTAATCAATTAAATTATAAACAACAAGCATATAATTAACATTAAAGATTCAATTATCGTCTGAAGATTTAATATTTGGAAGATTCTATTGAGGCCCTTTTTGAAAAAAAAAGGACTTCATTAAACGATTTTCTGTAATAAATGAAAGCGAAATCAGCAGTCGAAAAATCTTATGAATACGCTTAGCTTTCTCTGCGCTGTGCACGCCTGAATATTTATTTGCGTAAAATATCGACTGTCTAAAACGAAAGCAAAGCAGAAACAATCGGATGCCGAAAGAACAAGGTAGGGGTGGGGTGGAGAGAAAGAAAAATAAGAAAAAGAAGAGCTTCCCTCTTCTAATTTGCATAACAAAGCCCTCCACAGATAAGAGTGACTTAATTGATATTTAAACTGCGGCCGATCTCCTATCCGAAGTCACTGAAGCGGCCATTCACAGTCAAAGTGAATCAAGTCCTGCCTTTTGTTTTGTTGGCGATGAGATGGCGGTTGGTTTCGGAAAACAAGGCCCGAAAACTGACGAAATGATGACTTATTTCGATGATCAATTATGACTCTTATGTTTTATTACATCTATTGGTGACTTAGTTTTATTTAGAAGTAGTTATATTTAAAGTTTAATCAAATTCGTTAGCATTCTTTGATAAATATTTGATTTTAAAATGCTTTCAAATACATGGAAGCTAAACAGGTGAATCAAAAATTCTTAAGCAAACAGATACAGACGCACGACTCAAACGCAACGAATGGCTTCTAGAGGAATCTTTGTAGAAATAAAGACCGTAACTTTACCACTCGTTTTGATTCTCCAGTTTAGGAAAATAAGGTTGCGTTATAATACAAATGAGTCAAAAGTAGTCCAGAGCGATGTCCAATAGCATATGCGACTATTGTGTATATGTAGATCCATTTTTAAAGGATACTGGGACTATTGTGTATATGTAGATCCATTTTTAAAGGATACTGGGACTATTGTGTATATGTAGATCCATTTTTAAAGGATACTGGGACTATTGTGTATATGGCTACTTATTAATAGGATGGTGTGATTATTGTGTATATAGATATATATTCAAAGTATTGCGTATAAAAACCATTTTCAAAGGATGATGGGACAAATATAGACTCCTTTTTTAAAGGATAGGGTCACTATTGTGTGTCTAGATCCGGTTTAAAAGGATATTATGATTATTGTGTATATAGAAGATCATTTGGTTTTTCCATGTCAGTTGGCGGCACAGCTCAATTGAAGAAAATATAACTTTATTTATAGAATTGTCATGGGGCAACGGAGCGAGAGCACAGGGATTATGGAGACCTGCATAGAAAATGTGTAAACGATGTATGACTATATTATAGAGAACGCCAGGTTGAAATTGTTTTGTTTAATGTTTTTTTTTGTTCTTAGTTTTAAAAAAGTTTGAAAAATCATCGTACAGCTCCAAGAACAAAAATATAATTCACTTCTGACAATAGGCGTTGTCTTTTTTTCAGAGATGGAAATAAATTGCAATTGTACCTTCTCCTCATTACAGTTTCCTTTTTGTTATTAAAATTTAACCGAATTCTTTTCATTATGGAAATTGTGCAACTCTCAGATGAGTTCGTTTTATTTTCAGATAAATTTAACGCTATTTAAATTATTTAAATTGCTGGACTGATAGTATATGGAAAGAGATATAAAACATGAAGATCTTATTACATTCAACCCTAAATATTCTACGATTTTCATGATTTTTCATGATTTTATTTGAAGTGCAAAAAGAATTTTAATAATAAAGCATTAATTTATGAAATTAAAAAAAATCGCTAGGATACAACTGTTTAAAATCTTAATTAATAATCCTCACAAAATTTCTTAATGATTTCTGAAACTTATAGTAAAGAATTGGTCAAAAAGAGTCGTCTAAATTTTCATGATCTTCAAGTTTAACCAACAGCGCATTCATTTCAAAATCCATTTAAAAAAGAAAAGCTATCTATAAAAAGAAGACTTAGCTCTTATAATTAATCTTTCCTTAATAATTGTGTGGACATTTAAAAGATAAAATAATTTCAAAACAAATTTCTATTTTGCTGAATATTATTTTAGTATTGACATTTTGATAAGGAAAATATTCTTTTTCTTTATTTCAGAGCACTTCAATGTAACCTTCCCCGTTTATATTTCTCCTTGTTGTGTGCAAATTTGAGCAATCAATTTTTTTTTCATAATTTTTCTGATTTCTTTCTTTTTATTTGTTGTTATATTTACGTCGCCGCCGGTATTTTTTTTATCATTATTAGCATGAGCAGAAAAAGAAATTTATTCTAGAAGAAAATTTATATATTATTATCAAACGTGTCTAAATCATGGTAGTGTAATAGAAAACAGTGGGAATATTATGAAAAATCAATGAGAAGAAATAAATTATTTTTTATCAAGTGAAAATCGTTTCAATGCTTTTGTGGAAACAATATTGTTACAATTACTGTCAAATCATTTAGGAAAAAATCCGAAGTTTTTAATTACTTTTGAGATAAGAAACTTGGAAAAAAAATTTTGGATTTGAAATCGTATTTGTAGAAAATGCATTTAAGATGTTCGAACTCCCCATGACCTAATTTTACAGATCAAGTAAAAACAAATATTCACAGCTTGGTTTTAGATAATTCTTTTAGGTGAGCCCTCATTTTTGTTTTTACACATAGAAAGCCTATTTACAGGTTTTATTAAGGTATGTCGAGAATAAATAAAGAAGATTTTAAAAATAACAGTTTTCTAGTAATTTCTAATCCCGCTATTTTTGTACAAAACTTACGGAATTAGAAAAAGAATTAGAACATTAATTAGAGCTTTCATATTAATCTTAACTGTGGCTCTCCTCCTTTCGGATTCGGAATTTTATGCATAAAGTCCTTAATTATGAAAATGTAAAGATATTTCCCCGATTCAGATGGATATAATGAAAGATCTAAACAAACGAGGATTAACTAACGAAGGAAAAGAGAAGAAAAAAAAAAGATTAAAATGAAATCTGCTATACATATATCAATGTATCATGTCAGAACATAGTTTCTTGAACGGCCAAGCACCACGTGCTCGTGCGAGTTAAATTACATTTTTATTCCTTTTTATAGTTCCATTGAATGAGTCACTTTAGTATTGCAAACGATCCAAAAAACTTTGTCTCGCATTTATTGTTTAAAAAAATATCTCATTTCCTATTTATTTCATTTCATATAATCGCGTGCTCAAAATGACATTTTTCTAGGTTTTATTTTCTTTTTTATTCGGAGGTTTTATAAAGGCAATGACAACAAGTTATTAAAAGCTGATTTTTGAGATGCTCGTGCAGATGATAAAATTTTTATTTCTCACCAACGGATTTTTGTTGACGTCAAAAACAACATCATGCTCTGACAAGATAAAAAGTATTTGTTAGCATGTAATAAAGGTAGGTTTAGGAAGGAAATGCATCCGGGCAAAAATAAATAAATAAAATGGATGCAGTTTATTTGCTTTTAATAAATAATAAACGATTTAAGAAATTAGAATTAAATGTTATTGAAAAAGATAAAATTTGATAGTGCATATTTCGTATAATGAAGAGCTATAGTACAGCTAACGGCAACTATGCGTAGTTATAGGAAGATATTACATTCGGTGCGAATGAAAATAATCAAGGATGCGGAACCTTTATCTTATGATCTTTATTTTTTTAGTTCGAAAAACCAATATCACGCAACATCAAAGGCCCTTTACAGTGAAATTATTTTTTATGCATTGTTAAAGATAAGATTTCATTTTCTTCTTTTTGTTAAAATCAGGTGCTTGCATGTGTTTTAAGCAGCGATGTCTATTGTTAAACGTTCGAAGTATCTATAAAAGTGTTTTACCAATTTACTATTACTTTATTGTTATCATTCTGAAAGTTTCCCCCTTAGTTTTATTGAGTTGTTCGGAGTATATAATTCTTAATCTTGGAACATTCCAAATTGCATTTTTAGCATTTATCGCTTGTTTTTTTTTTTAATTTGAAGAAATCTGCTGCCATTCAGACACTTTTAGGAACTCATAGTCATTCTGCTTTGTCGTACCCACTCGTCAGCTTTGGTTTCAACGATTTAAGAGTGTTGATTCCGATGCCACTGTCATAAAATGACCTGGAGGACCAAATAGTTCGAAGACAATCAATTGCAAGACTTATTGGGTGAAAATGGGAAAAAATGTTTACAAACGATGAAAAATATTTTGATATATTTAAAACCCCTTTTAATAAATCTATTTTTAATATATATATATATATATATATATATATATATATATAATATAATATAACGACTAAAATACCTACAAGCACATAATAGCATGTATCTATCTATAGTTTGAATTAGGAGCTGTAGTTATTCATATTTTTTTATTTCTTGGCAATCTTTTTTATATTGTCCAGAATTGATCCAACGATATGCATGCTATAAACGCTAATCAAATAGTGTTGAATTCTAATATCTAATACCTTGCAACCTTGATCTCTATAAGGTGTCGAGTGGTGATGAGGGAACTCTCAGAAACATGAATATACCACTTTTAACTCAATTCCTCTAGGCAAGATCCTAAAGACTACTTACTTTTCATTCCCTTGTCTTAATTCTCTCACCTGCACACGCACGAAAAAACTCGCACAAACGAAGCTTAGGAGAGAAAGAGAGTGAGGGGGAAAAAAACCCGCCAAGTGTATTCGACGCGGAAAAATCATACCTCCCCATCGAGAGTTGGAACAATGGCCTCAACCATCGCTCGAATAAAAGATCTCGACGAAAGAAGGAGTGAAAAGTTTTCCATTAAATTGAGTCCAGAATGTGATAACCCTCCTCCCTTTCTGCCATTATTATATTTCGGTAGATGAAAGAAGGCACCTTTTCAAATGGAGTTGATGCCCTTTGTCTCCGGCTCAAAAGTGGCGATTTTAATTAAGGGCTTAAGCGCCGAACAACAAAAGACGATATCTTTCCCATTGACGCGCTTCTTTTGCCCGTCCGACGCTCATTGAAGAAATGGCGCCGAAATTTGACAACGAACTTCGCTGGGAGAGGGATTCCTTTTATGGGATGTCGCCATGAATAAATTTGATTTCGGCCACTGGAAACACGATGGAACACGGTGCTGATGGGCGAAGCAGTCCGGATCAAATGTCGTTTCGCATCTTGTTGTAAATTTAATTTTGATTTGTATATAGAATATATTTTGTCCGAGTTTCTGAATTTTTTTATTCCGCTTTAAATTTCCTGTTTAATTAGATTATATTATTGCTCATCAGTTAATACGAAGGTTATCCTAATAAAAGACCAAGATTTCGTTTAGTTCATCATGATCTCGTTTCATAACGGGTTTAATATGGATCAAAACTTGTGATTTTTGACAATAAGATAACAAGGATGATTTCCGTAGCCGGTTCAACTTTCCGGGTAAAATTTCACACCACAAGGGGTTATTCTTTGTTGCCATATCTAAACCTCGCAAATTTTTAAGGCAATTGGTTCATGAATCAAAATTTTTTGGTAAATCGTGGTTTGTTTGTTTTTCTTTTTTCTTTTCTTTAAACTAGGTTGTGGTTAATCATTAAACCAATGAACTGTAATCGACGTGGATTCACGCCAAACCAAATCTTGATTTTGGTGCTGCCGGTGTGAAAAATCTTTACAATTCGATACTATTAAAACTCAAGAATTTAGAAAGATAAACATTTAATGGTATCTTTTCTTTATAATACTAGTAAGTCTGTTTTAAATTTAAGAAATAATTAAATAAATTTTTCGGTACGCAAGTTATTTTTCGTACAATGTAGGGCTTTTTACAAAACGAGTTGATTATTTTTGTCCATTCATCAAGCATTTCTCGTACTGTACTTTATTGGGGTTTCACTGTACTTTATTTATATATCATGCATTTCCGATAACGATTATAACAAAATAAATAATATGGCTGTTTCAAAAATGACCGGTATATTTGAAAAAAAAAAGCTAAACGGACAGCGAAAGAAATATACCGTTTGTTGCAATATGCTTGGAACAACTGTAGTTTTTTAGGCAGACAAATTTGTAAAAATAGTTACGATTTTCAACAGCAGATGGCACTGCAGTCTAGAAAAATTTAAACTATGATATTTTCCAACTATCCACCATGCGCAGTAATAACGTAACGTAGTCTCGGAACGAAATAAACTAAAACCCGCGTAAACGTCTCAGGCGGGATGGCTTCACAGGCAGATCAGATGTATTGTTCCGGTTATTCAATTGTTTCTGTTTTGAGGCGGTTCCCCTGGTCTTTCAAGTATCCCCAGAGAAAGAAGTAACAGAAATAACAGATAGTCCAAAGCAATCACAAGATCATCGAAATATTCGTTGAGAAAATTAAAGACATTGGCGGAACGATGTGGGCTGGCGCCATCTAGCGTAAACCAAGAAATATTCGCAGTGATCTCTAAGCCATTTTGTACCGCCACAAATGTAAGAAGAATGTCCAGATAGCGTTGTGCGGTAATCATTGTGGATTTGAAACAGGGGCCAATGAATCCTTTTGATGAAATGACGGACCAAACTATTACTTTTTTCGGATGCAGGGACAATGAGACTGCAACATGGGTGTTTTCCAGTTCCCCATATGCGCCATTTCTCTTTGACAAAGCTGTCCGGGTAAAAATAAGCTTCATCATAAATCAAATACTAACCTATATATATCGCCGCCATCAATCCTTTGAGCCATATCGTCAGCGAATGTCTCTCGTGCATTCATGGACGCATCACTGAAGGGTTGCCGAGTTTGAACTTTGTATGGATAGAGGCGTAAACTCTGCAGCATGAGACGTACGTGGACGTTGGCTTTATTTGGATCGCAGCTGCAACACAGCGAACAGGAACCCGTGGCCGCTGTTGGATCACCTGTTGCAAAAGCTGAGCTATGCCGTACAAGGTCGCTCTACCTTTCCAGCTCGTTCGTGGTTCACATTCCCAGTCAGTTGAAATTTTTCAAACACTTTCTTTATTGTATCGCTTTTCGATCCTTTAGTTACGTTAAACTTCCGTTCAAAACTTCGTCTTGTTGCAACAACATTGCATTTTCTTTTATACCTTTCAAATCGCCTGCAGCGCCATCGGTTGTTGAAAATTATAAATAATTTTGCAAATTTGCCTGATTTAAAAATTTACTGTTGTCCCAAATATATTGCAACAAACAGTGTATTTCTCTCGCGGCCCGTTTAATTTTTATAGATTTTTCAAACTTACCGGTCATTTTTGAAACACCCAGTAAATGCAGCACATATAAGACAAATTATTTTATTTCTATACAGGAAAAAGATATTTCACAATATTTTTCACTCATTATGATTTGAAATAGTAATATCAGAATATTTTTTCTATGAAAGTATTTTCAAAAGTCTCTTATGATATTATAATCTAAAAGCATTTCCTGACTATAGTTTTATGGTAAATTTTAACATTTATCTCTTAATACATATATAAAAAAATGTATAAATAAAATAAACATTTTATTTATGATTATATTTTATACGAATTATCCTCATTCTAATGTTTTTGCATCTTTTGCGCAATTCCTTTTCAAAATAGAATAATACTCTAAATAAACAATCCCTTTTTATCATTCGATAGTTTTTAGGGCTTACAGCAAAAATAATGATAAGCGTCTGTCATATAATACAAAAATCTATTCCCATTAAATTTTAAGTTAAGTCTTATATTTGCTATTTATAAAATAATCTTTTTTAAAAAATTATTTGTTTCTACGAAATTAGAGCATTGCGAAAAGAGTGATAAATAATTCAGATATTTGCTCAGCATCCTCCAAAAGATTATTCTTCAAAAGATGACATCGGAATCTACCGAGAATTTTGACCCCAAATCGAACAAAGCAAATCAAAGATTTCATTACAAAAACTCCAAATGAGGCACGAGCTCTTTGTCCAACCCTTCCCAATAATATCTCTACCCACCAAACTTTGTCTGTCGAAAACGAGCTAAATCCTTCCCCCCCCCTTCATTTGATGGTAGATTTAAGCATTAGAAACCACCAGAAGAGAAGAAAAATGCTCACAATTCCACACTTAAAAGGTCAAGGGGAAAGAAAGCTTTCCCTAAAAAGGGTCACCTACTAATGCCGTAAAGGAAGGAGAAAAAAATGCAGAACAAATCCAGCCCATATTACTTTCCATAATGCCATCTAAACGATCAGTTAAACATAGAGAAGAAAGAGCAGTCTGAGATAGAGCAGGAGGATGTTCTACAGCAAGGTGGAGCCCCGCAGGTTCTTTTAAGCCCGCCAGGGGGCTCTTGGGTCGAACAAAGGACACGGACAATTACGCCCTTTTGTACACAGGTAGCAGTAGGTGGCCTAGTGGCGCCCCCTCGCGTGGAGCACGGAGTTGATGAAGTTTGGAAGAGTGCCCGAGCCGTTTATTATGGTTCGCTTATTTATTATTGCTCGGTTATTTGTATTTATACATGAGTCGCTTCTATGGGGTCCCGCTGAGAATTCTCTATTAATCTCTCTGTTGTGGTGATTTGTAACTTTTCGTGTTTTTTTAAAGAGCATTGTTATGGGCCTGCTTGCCTTTTAAAAAGTTCAGCGTTTTATTTCGAAATTTCAATTGACTTTATATTTATTTTTCCTACCTTTTTTTTTCTTATTGAGCGAGAGAGACAATTTTCTATTAGAAATGGGAGAATAAAATAAATCGCATGATTTGTGTGCGCAGCTCCGAACTTCTCTTTCTGCATGTTTGAAATTTTTGTTCTGTAGTTTGAAAATTGTGCAATCTTATGTTCTGATTATTCTTCGACCGACAATGCAAAGATTGACGAGGATAGATGTTTGTAAAAAAAGGTTAAATTCCCCGTTCATTCCCTTGTTGGTTTAAAAGGAATTCTTCGCTTATAAAAATTAGCTAGAAGCAGTGCTTATGCCTCAGTGTTATTATAATATTTGGAATTCTTTCCACAACTCGGCTTCATACTATATTTAGAACAATTAAAATATTTTCAGAGCACATAAATTACATCCTGCTCAGAGATTTGAAGAAATATGATGAAACTATGACCATTGAAAGCAATTTATTCTTTGATAAAGAGACGAGTACACGTTTATCTATGTAAAATGGAATCTTTTAACATCAATCCCAGCTAATTTTTTAAACTTTTTAAAAATCTTAAATTAGTTTATGTTACTTTGTTATAAAATTTTATCTTATTCACTGATTAAAATTATGCTTTTATATTTAATTATTTTTAACACTCACTCCAAACAAATTCATGAATATTGAATTTCTCAATATTCGAGCGAAAGGATAAGAATGTCCAAATCATACAATTTTTCTTCCAAGATACCCAAGATTCCCTTTCCCGAATCAACAAGTTTCAAGTAAATACCTAAAAGAATCTCTTGATAAAAGCACCAAAGGAAAACATCTATCACTGTTTTTCCTCTTGTACGATCAGATTTATTCTTTGATCTCCATGTATAAGGCAGGCCCTCCTGCGTAAAAATAAATTGATGTTTATTCCTGAAATTGTCTTCTTATATGTGTTTGTGTGTAGTAATTTAATTAAATATGATCTTAAAATATTTTTCTGATTATTCAAATTCTAGATTAACAGTAATTTTAACTTCTAGGCTGAACACGAATTTTTCGGTTTCCTGAGAAATCAAAATACTGAGTCGACAAATTGTTTTGTAAAGTTGCATATTTTCTTAAGTTCTTTCTTTCCTGCTTTTTACCTTTCTATACATTTCTCCTGTCGTGGCTTGGTCAGAAATATTTAGTGAAGCTTAAAACTGGATTAATTCTTTAAAGTAATGCAGAACGAAAGTCATTAACGGAGATAGAATAAAACATCATTAAAGAGACAAAAAAGTTTGAAGGCTAAAAAATTTAAATATTGACATTTTTGTTTAAAAATTTAATAAATACGAGAAGGTGAACCAATTAATCTGTTCGATATAGTCGAAGGGTATATATATGTATTCTCAAGTGTTGTATGCTAAATTCTTGGCAAGCAAATTAAGTCAAGATTTTAAATTAGTCGTTTAATGACTGCGTGTTTAACGAAAATAATTTCTGCATGATACTAACCACCATGGAACTCTTCCGGCCGTCCCTAAGAGGATGGGAAGTGAAGAGTGGAAGAACATTTGCGCGGGGGTGGAAACCATGAGTAATATTAGAAAGTCTCGACGCAGAGAGACTGTGCATGTTTTGAGGGAGTTCTGAGTCATTATTAATTAGTAATAACCTGAAAGGTAATTCACAATTGTAAATAATATATTTCATACGAGTTTTTACTCGCGACTTCATACGCATAGAAAAGCACACAACTATCTAAAAAACAATTTATTTGCCCTATGTACCTGAAATAAAGGAAAATAGTAAATCAAGTCCGTATTTTTTTTAAATCGTCTATTTTATTTATAGATCGTGATTGAGATAGTTACAGCAGTATTATACACATAATTTTTAAACTTTTAATTAAAATGAAAATACAGTTGGCCTCAATTACATACTGCTCATGCGTGAATTTTCTCCTCCAATTAAGGTAACGCTATACAGATTAGAAATTTGTAATTTCATTTATTCTGTTTTATTTTAATTCAAAAAATTTTCAAAATAAATCCGAAATATCATTAATTATCAATGTTTAATTTTAAATGCATCAAACAATAAGAAAATAAACAGAATCATTTGAATTAATCTGTCGAAAACATGTTAAGTCTAACCTCATTAGCGTAGGGGGGGAAACCGAGGTCTTACTCATTTGGCGGAAATTTAGTTTTTAATTAATAAAAAATTAACCGCCCAATTAACCGGAATAAATAGTATCCTATGTCCTATTTCGAACTATACTCCGTCTCTGTACTAAACTTCATCTATTTTCGTTTTGCTGTTTGGCGTGATTGACGAACATCATTCCTCAATAATAACCTCTAAAAAGAAAAGAGTGTATTCCTGTCTGGCGAATACAGATTTTGCAGTACGCTATCTTCCGAGAATCTCGACATTATTTTCTAGAAGGGATCCAGAAATGAAGAGGATGTTGGTGATCAATTCGCTTAGCAAAAAACGAAAAGATTTAAAGAGGGCATTGGCTGAGTAAAGTAAAGCATTGAAGAGGACATTGGCGAGATGTAATAGGGCATAATATGGTCAATTGGCTGAGAAAGTACGAGATGTGAACAGGGCGTTGATGGTCAATTGGCTGAGAAAGTACGAGGTGTGATCAGGGCATTGATGGTCAATTGGCTGAGAAAGTTCAAAGGAATTCAGTAAAGGATATAGATTTTCGATCACTTAAATAGTGATAATGAGTTAGGACATAAAATTAATTCCGGACAGCTATTATGAAGAAATAAATGCTCAGCAGCGGATTGAGAAAAGAAACCTTACGCTCACTAACTCCTGAAAATGACGAAATCACACATTACAAACTGTAAATAACGTTCCTTTATTTTATAAAGAAGAACATTTATTCTAAATTCAACTGATGAACTTGCTCAATGATTCAAATGTTATTTGCCTACTTTGCAGCTAAAAGTAATACCACCATCGGGATATGCTTTGATTGATAAAATTTGTTGTTGCTGTTTCTTATAGAACTTGCCATGGACACGCTCACTGAGGTAGTCAGTGATTTAAGCCTAACAGCGTCTCTTGTTTTGTAGTAGCGCCAACTAGGGCCAAGAGTACGACTTTTGCTACTCACTCATCCCATTCATTTGCACAGCCCCTTTTCACAGGGGGGGGGGAGAACATTCACACACCTTACAGAAAGAAAAGAAAAACAATGACGCCCGAACGGGGACACCCAGAACACAGGTAAGACGCGATATCCTTATGCCAAGACGCCGGCTTGAAGAAACCTTGAATGAATGGTCTTTTTTGAGCCTGAGCTTGCAGGAAGGAAAATTTTAATTTAGAGCGCAAAACTTGCGTTTACAAAATTATTATTTTTGAATAAACAGAGAGTCTAAAGAAGATGACAATAACAACAATAAGCAACAGATCGAATGTCACTTGCACCGATAAATTATTCAGAATGATTTTGTGAAATGAGTTAAAACGCCTAAGTTATGTCAAAGAAGAAGAAAAATGTCGAATCTTGAACTGATTGATTTCTGTAATTGAATCTTTACTACTTCTGCATTTAGACCTTGTCTTCCTTTCTTTGATGAAATAAGGAGCTTCTGAGAGACGTAAAAGCTCGAAGGGTTTCCGAATGAGAGAATAAACAGCATTTATGTTTTGGATCATGCACAGATTCTTGATTGGCAATAGCAGGACTATAAAAATTGTTTTGTTATTTATGGATTCCTGTATTTAAAAATGCAAGACAGACTTCAACGGAAAATATACTTAAGACTCAGTTTCTGAGGATTTTGTATTCAGATTGTAGTACATTATAATGTGATACTTCTACGATATCTGATACTACTGAGTCTTTCCACGACAATTAAAATGCAAAGTACAAAAGGGAGAGCAAATTTCTATATTTTAGAAACAACATGTGATTTTAAATTCTTATTGTAATTTATTATTTTTATAAAAGTTTTTACTTCTAAACGAGTTTAATTTTTTTAAGAGAAAAGTCTGAATATAAGTAGCTACATATTTGCTTTAGGGTGAATACTATCAGTAATTTCATATTGTTTTACAAATTTTCTGCAAATTTTTGTCGAATTGGTAACCATAAAACTATTCCGTCCCACCCGAAAGCATACAGATAATTCTGAATGACCAGACATTGCGTCAGCATAGGCATTAGCTAGCTCTGAATTTTAAGAAATCACTGTACACATTACAACTCTCCCATAGGATATACGTACCCTCATTGGTAGAGGATAGCTGACCATACATCATCAGATTTGCCAAGTAAACTATATGGTGGTAGTCACAACCACAAACTGACTACTCGACCTTCTAAGAAGCACGCGGAAACACTTGAATGACGGGACACCGTGAAAGTAACATTAGAATGACCTGTAGTTGAGTCCTAAGCACACATAACCGGCCACGGTACAATCCTACCCTAAGGAAGTGTCTCATCACTGACAGGAGAAGCCATAATTCCCATTTTCATGTACCAATAGGGAAGGTGTGAATCAAACAACGTGCCGGAAGTTACTCATCCTCCATTGCAAGGTGGTATCTGTGCACCTCTATATCTTGGGAAAACATAATTCATGTTGCTGTCTTTATTTTCAAAAGATTCTGAAAATTTTTGACTTATTCAGATGTGCATTTGAAATATCTTAGTTAATAATCTCCAATATAAGGTTGTTATGAATTATTAGCTTAATTTTCAACAACGGTTACTGCAATGAAGAATCAACGAGTCCATTCTCAATGGAAATAGAAAGAAAGAGAGGGTGCAGAAAAATGAAAAGGAGAAGTGATTTTTATAAATGATATCTTTTTTGTGTCCTAAAGGGCTACCAAATAGACATTCAAAATATTTAATAGCAAAAAAATCTATCAAAATAATCAATTCTGAAATATTTACTTTATTTTAAGTCATCGAGACATTTAATTGTGATTTAGAAAAGATTCAAAACTTGAATCGTAGAAATAAGGCTACAAGTTCCATAGTACAGAGATAGAGGGCTTATACAATGTAAAATCTTCACCTATTGGAAACGAAGTTATAGAAACTTTGAACGTGGGATATATCCACGAGAGATTTTTATTGATAGAAAAATTGAATTCTATTGGAACAAATGCATTGGAGAATCCTTTAAAATAACGGCTGGTGTTGAAGTTTTAGATAGAATGACTGCAAAATTCATGCACACAAGAAAAATTAGAAATTTTTTCCATAAATTATCATGAAGTAGATTATTTTAAGGATATATTAACTGTTCAAAGAGCTTAGAATGTTGATAAGGAACAGGAAATTCTAACAGAAGATCAAATACAATATGTTATGAAGTAAAAATAACAAAAATGAAGAAAGGGGATTAAAAAATAAAGATTTAACACTTAAAGCAGTAAGAAGCAGTATTCATTTGGGTTTCAAATATGAGAATGTTTACTTTTTGACAGATGATATCTTCTGGTCATCTGAGATGATTATGAGATTTATAGATGGACACTGGTTTGACTTAAAAACACGAATGGCATTTGGATAAGCTACTTTCCAATGTTGCGTTTGTATTATTTTTTTACATGTTTATTATTTTTCATTTTTTAAAAAATGATGTTAAGATAAAGTTTTAGCAATAATTTGAATCATATTAAAGTTTGTGCTATTATTAAAATTTCTACACTAAAATTAAACATTTCTTTCAAAAAGGATTTCATGAATAATTTTTACGAATTATCATTTTCTAATACATAATTTTTGAATAAAAATTTGGAGTGAACATCCCTACTGATAATTAGTGTTATCATTTTTAAAGAAATATAAATTTCTTACTTCGTTTACATTAGTATCGACATTCTTCAATTCTTTGTTTGTATTCTTTATCATGAATGTTGCTATGAAATTCGAAAGCTCACAACGGCCGGTGAAAATGGAAACCTATATCTCTATCAAATGCAGATGGATGAAATCAGTTGTTAATCATGATATATAATATTACGAAAATCGTTCGGTATCGTCGATGGATATATGATGAATGTAACCCAAATAGCCGAGTAAAAGGGAACAATACTCAATTTAAATAAAATACGAAATACAAGTTTAGAAAATATAGCTAATATCCACGTAAAGAACAGCATTTGGCGACACTAATAACATAAGTAGGCCGTTAATCGTTACATCAATAATGGCAATCACCACCAGCGGTACTATCTATATGAATTCTGTTCTAGAGCGAGAAAGAGTGAATTCTTCTGTAAACGCTTTGCCTGATATAGTTACTTGAAAGGGCACGGCATTACATTAAATTCTCTAGAAAAAATCCTCTGATCTCAGTTTTTAATAGAAATACGACCTTAATTTCAAAAATGTCCAAAACCTTTAATAATCAAATGCTCGCCAATTATGTCACTTGAATCATTGAATTATTGTTCGTCATTCATTAAGATGTTTCTCGTTCTCTTTCCAGCTATGGCAGTCAAATATCCGATTGTAATAAGTGACAGAATGTGAAAGTGCGAGAGAAATTCAGTATGATTGCAAAATTTTGCCAACGGAGGAATCCTGCATAGAGACATTGACTGAGAACTTAGTCGTAAAGCATTCTAAGCTTTCAGATATCTGAATAGGGTTAATCCATATTTGGAAACTGCAAATGAAACTTCTATACCTTCTTTAAATAACTATTTAGTTTAAAATCAATTGCTGAATGTGCAGAATGATTTAAAAGCTACCTTCGAACGTCCCAGGGAATATTTCTGGTTGTCCAAAGCGAAGTTTGATCAGAGTTGTTTCTCTCCGGCTTACATTTAACAGCATCTGACAAAATCTCAATGACGGGTTTAGGGCCATAAGTTTTTGTTGATTTCTTGGCCTTGCAGCATCTACCATTTCAAATGAACTAAACAAGTGGTTTGTTTCTGAACAAGCAAGCTGCTGAAAAAGAGGAGTGAATAAAAGATTCAAGTCATTTTTTGTAATACCTATATATAAAATTTGTTAGGTTGTTTTATAAAAAATATTAGCATAAAGTAAATTACTATTTCGGGATAAATACTGAAAGAGCAAAGGAATTAATACGTGTATTTCCTTCTGCTCATCCAACATATTAACATTTCTTTCACTTAAAAGTTACAGTCTGTCTTCAAGAATTTATTAGAAATTAGATTACTAATAATAACTATTTTTTTATTCATAGAAAAAAGATAGCAAAGGAAACAATTCATCACATATATGTATAAAATATTATAAGATTTTCAAGCATTAATTGGTGTGATATATAACATTAAAACAGTTAGTAGATTTTGAATGATATTATAGGGGTTGTGATTTTTTAAATTGTAATTTCTTACTCAGTAGAATAAAAAATATTCTTATAGGAAGGATTGTAATGGAAAGAAAAAAAAACGAAATTATTTTGAAATTGATGGGAGTTATTTGACATTTCTTGCTCATGTGTGAAGAGTTCCTATTTTTTAAAAAATGTAATTAATTATATATTTAAATCTTCTGCTTGTTGTGGATGAATTAAACTTATTTATATGTAAAAAAATTATATTCTCATAACAAATTTGGACGTATTCCGTACATTGAGATAGATTTAACCCCTTAAAAACAATGAACTTCGGTAGTAAAGCTATTTATAATTCTATTTTCAAAACGGTACTTTGTCAAAATCATCATCTGTGTCATCAAAAGAGATGTCTAAAACTTTAATGGCCGCCATAAACTCTTTCGAATCTAGTCGAATCTGGTTTGTGATCACATCCTGGCTGTCTATCTTGTCGATCTGAAGGCATCCAATAAAATCTAATGTGCCTAATTTATTAAAAAAATCTTTTATAAAACAGTGAAATCGGGAGACAAAAAAAGTGTGCCCAAACTTCCGCCCAGATAAGGTGAATGCTTGCACAAGTGCGTAATTTACGAGATTTTTGTGATTTTCCTTTTTTCGCCATCCAAATCTATTATCAGAGAACCATTAGCAAACATTTACAGTTTTATGATACGATAAAGAGTTGTTGATTAACGAGATTTTAATGACGACAGAAAACCGTGAATAATGATGATTCCTTTCGTAGTTAAAATTAAATTAAGCAAATCTAAATTTCGGGAGTGTTTATGCACCCCGATTCATCCTACTTTACGAGCGTCTTTTTTTTCCCGCTCAAAAATCGAAATTGGTAAAAGCTTATTTTATGCCAAATAATAACTGCATTTCATCGCATTTACTGAGAAATATCTACACTACAGTTTCAATTATAGTTTGGGACTTAATTTTTCATCCAAAATGATAAGCCACTAATGCCACATACTTAAAGATGAATAAAAGCAGGTTCGACACGTCCATCTAAGATACAGTTTATATGAGGCCAACGTTTGAAATAAATGCCTTCACTTTGTTTAGTGACTTACTAAAGTCTAGAGTGCCACATCAAATATCATTGCTGTCTTTAGTCGTCTCCCAACAACCCGTGCGCCTACAGACACACTTCCCCCCTTCCCCCTCTCTTGTGATTTTTTGGGGTTCTTTGTCCAGTTTGCCGAGAATTTATTGGTAAACTGGGTCGACTTCCAATGATGCACGGGTTTTGCCTGATCATATTAAAAATAAAGATGTGCATTCAGAAGTGACTGTCGTAGATTATTAAAATGAAAACAATGATGCAAGTGAATCAAGTCAATTTAAATTGTTGTCATAAGGGCAAGAACAAAGTTTTTACCTGGGTTACATTAGCAAAGTAACTGTAGAAATTAGTAATGTTGACCCATCAATTTTCCAGTTTAAATATAATTTTTGCCGAGGACCTAACACAGGGATTCGGGCGTCTTTCGTGTCATCGAGGCGTACTGGGTTCGAGTCCTGTTTCGGGATGGTTGTTCTTCATCTATTCTATCTGTGAGATGTGTGAACTTGCTTCCCTGTAAAAACGGGCTGTGTAAGCGAATGTGATGTGTGAATAGCTAAGGCGTACTCTTGGCCCTGTTGGCGCCACTTAAACAAATTGCTGACTACGTCAGCGAGCTTGTTCATTGCCAATACATTAGATGCTACAACAACGTCTAATTTTAATATTGATAGTATCATAATTGGTCTTTTCTACAATTGGCTATCAAAAGGCGTAAAAATGATTTCCAAAAGGTATTGTTTCCATTTGGAACAGTTAAGACGTGAATCTAAAAGATGCATGATGCACTGTAGGGTTAACAGGCTTATTTATCTCCCTTCTTACTTCTGAATGTATGTCAATCTAGTTCTTTAATCTGAATAAAAATTATAAAGTTAATTTTTAATAAGATAGAAATGATAAGAGATAAAAGTGCGATCCATTTTTGGTTTAGGTCACTTTTGCTTTAAGAAATTGCATTGTTATGGACGCTATTTTCTTTGCGATAAAACCATAAAACCATTTCTCAATAGGGTTTTCTAGTGAAGAATGTTCTGTCATCGGCCCCTAGTCACCAAAATTTCTGCCACTTTCTTCGAAGGGAGGGATTAAGTCATAAGCCTTACGATCTTCTATTATTACACCTTTCGATTTCTTCCTTTGGATGGTAACAAGTAGAGAAATCGGTTTTTGTCACTCCATTTCAAGATGCTGAAAGATTAAGAACGTGGGCAAAACTTTGTACAATCAGGGTTCCATAAAAAATGTTAAATATTACTAATTGAGTACATACTACCTAAATATTATTAAATAAAATAGAATGCAGTTTAATATGGTTATTAGCCTTATTACAAACTCCATTTTAGAATTTACTATTTACAAAAATCAGATCATGCCAATTTTTGTGAAAATAATCATATAAAGAGTGCTTGATTGATAAATATATCTGACACTGTAGTTTAAATTTTAAAAAATTAGGAAGCTATTAAAGAAATTAAGATATTCTTGACAATGAAAATAGCCAAAATTTTAGTTGTAAATAAAGAGGATTTTATCGCAAGCAAATTTCATATGCAATAGAACATTTAAGACATAATAATAGAAAAACAGTTATTTTTTTAAAAAAAGAATGTGTTTTTAATGTGTTGTGATGAGATAATTTAAAGCTCATAACCATAAATCTACTCGCTCAGAAAAAATATTTCTGAGAAAATTCACTCTAAAATTAGTGTGAGATATGAGTATGCATTTATTAATTATAGTGAACCTACTTTCATTTGAATATGATAATAGCAAAAATTTTAAAAATAATGAATATGAAATAATGTGAAGATTAATATTTTACTCATGATAAATAACTTCTAAATATTAACAATACTGCGCAATAAATAAATGAAAAATAAATATAAGTTTAACAGATGCATAATTTGTGTAAATTTTGTTGTATTTCATAATATTGTAATAAATGGAATGCGTTTTGTGCTTATAGAAATATTAAGAAAGCATGCTTCGAGAAAAAGAGAGAGGGAAAAAAACCCTTATCTTTCTATCATAGGGGCTTATTTAAGATTCATCAAGATAATTTTAAAATTTTTGACTTTTTGAAACTTTATACATTATATCTTTCTGTCACCTGTAAAATATCCCCTATTTTACTAGGCTAAAACTGAAAAATAAGCTTCCTGAAAGTACAAGGAGTTCAGTTTCCTTTACTATCAAGCCTGCATAATAGAAAAAGGCAAAAAAAAACGTGAATGTAATTTTTTCTGTATATTTTTACATATTTTAATTAGCTTAAAAAATTAATGCTTTAAACATTTAGCATCTGCATTCGTTTAGTTTTAAAGAGTTGCGATTAATTTCGAGCTATCCTTGAATATAATTTTCTTTTTCCTTTCTTCTTTCCTTTCTATCTTTCTTTTTTTGTGATTTCGTTATCTGAAAATATGCTTCTAAATTATTTATTTCAATGCAAAGAAGTTCTCGAATTTTCAATTTGTGAAAAGGTCCACTTACCCAGAATTCCCATCATGTTTAATTAATTACTTTTTAAATGATGCAAAACAATAACAAAATAACATGTTTTTATTGAGAAAAAAATGAAGTTAAATGAAAGGGTTAGTTTCTCTGGGTGATTATCTTACAGAACAAAATGTTGAAAGGATATTTTCTGAGAAAGGAAAAAAAAAATCTTTTAACAAAAACTTAACTTATTTTGAAAGCGCCAGAAAATACCAGCCAACAATAGGAGGTCTTCTCTTAATAACAAAGAATAAAGGCCTCGTGCACAGAATCCCCGTTTATTCATTCATACATTAGGGTTAAAGACTTGTTTTTAGAAATTTCCGAGCATCTCTTTCACGTTTCCGTTCAGGGCATGTGATTTTGAAAAGAGCTTCAATGCCCTCCTCTCCCCTGCGGTACTGTGGTTTAAAATTTTAAAAAAAAATCCTTCAAAAGGAACTGTATTCAATTCCTAAAATTTTTATACACAAACTTTTTTCCCCGTTGGGAGAATGGAATTAAATAATTACTTCTTGGGAAATGAAGTTGGGTGGGGGAACTGAAACGTCTTTGGTGTTTCCAGAGTTTCATTGTACGAAATGATGAAATACATAAAATTTTCCGTCGACTTTAAAATATGGCCATTTTTCAGTTCATAACTGGCTCATTAAGTAGGCCTTTTTGTGCGTGTGCAAGGTTTTTATCCCTCCCTCTCCCATAACCCCCTTTCAGAACGATCTAAAGGGTACATGGAAGAGAATGGGTTACAAATGATGGTGCACAGTACCAGCCTGCCTTCTTGTGACTCTGTGGCCAACGTAATTGACTTAATTGGCGTTTTCAAGGTTTATAATTTTGAATGGCCTCTTTTGTTGGCATCCGTCACGGAGTGTGGCGACATTTTTTGGCGACAATGGCGCATCTAGCGCATCGGAACCGCATGGTGAATTCTTTTGAAGCTACAGTCCGGATAATTTCTCATTATTGTGCTACTCTTTTATGTGGCTGTTTTTTTTTTCCTTCTGTCCAATTTTTTCTTCTTTTTTCTTTGCTACCCACCCCGTTGCTACTATATACCCTACCCTTTCTCTCTTTAATTCCTTATTCTTTTCTTCTATTATTCATTGCTGCTGCTTCAATTCTTTTTTTTATTTCCTAGCTCCCCCTCCCTCCTTCTCTTACTGTTTCTTCGGCTAGAAACACGAGTCTTCTCATTCTCGAAAGTGCCAAATACAATGCTAACTGCAACCGTGCTTTTAACTTATGAATGGGATTTTTTTTCACTTTTTTTATTTTTTTCCCCTCGCGCGCATTTTTTTTATTTCGTCTTTCTTGTACTTATCGCTATTATTTTTACACTTGGTATCTGTAGCCTCCACTCATTGTTATTTTCACAGTGCTACACCCACATTTTTTTCTCTCTTTTCTTTTCACCACGCTTCTTTCTTTTTTTCATTCATTTCGTCAAATTAATGATATCCTTTCTTCATAAAAGGCTCTCTCTTAGAGTTGAGAACTATGATAAATAACGAAATAATGGGGGCTAAATAAAAGAGATCGGAAGCGATAAGTGGAACCTAAAGATTTAACAAATAATGTTCTCGCTTCACTAATTTATAAAGACACCTGTGCGTAATGTCTTAGTTAGACTCAACAAAGACCCTCAAGTAGAGTGCGGAAAAGAATGGGGCAGTTTTGTAATCGGGAGGGTTTCGCGTGTTAAGTAATGATTAAACCGCACAAATATTTGTTTTGAATTGAATTCGTGAATATTTCTTTTCTTTGATGCTCTCAGCATTATTAATGAATATTGGCAAAACTGTTAGCTTTGGATGTTTTTTAATTTTATTCGGAAGGAAAGGTGCAATTATTTTTTCGTTTGGTATTACGATTTTATCGATTAAAGCTGATAGATTTTTTTTCTTTTTGTCTCAGGTCTTTCCTTACTTCACTTTAAAAAAAGCTCTACAAATACCTTTTTTTCGACTTTTATAGGATTTTTGATGAATATTGGCAGACATCTATTTGGTGTTTTCTCTTTCATTTATTTAAAAATGTAGGGTGGAAAATATAGATAATTCGATAATAATCAGATAAGATAATAGTTGTATTAAAATTTCGTTTAGTATTGTTAATATTTTTTATTTTTATTTTCCTGAATAAAAAGAAATCGCTCAAAAATAAGGCACGCCAAATTTTGGCTGTGATCACAATAAATGAAAAAAAAAAAAAAACACTTCGAGCCAGAATGAATGAAATTCAGTTTATGAAATTCAAATTAAATCTGTAGATTTCTATCAAATTTTGAACGAAATTTATTCTGAGGAAGTCTGTCCAAATAAAATTAAACACAATAGTTATAAAACGAAGATAGGTAAAATTGAGTACTCAGATTTAATGTTTTAATCGTAGATTCTTATCAAATTCAGAAACCAAATCCCTTAAGGCCTGCGATCTGTACTTCCACAAACATGTTAACTTTCAGAAAGACCATTCCACTGATTGTTATTTTTGACTGCTTGATAGAAATTTCGCTTTTCAGCTTAGTCATAATTACCGCAAAAATGATGTTGCAAAATGAAATCATGTAATAAAAAGCTTAAAAAATAAAATTATGAAATTGCTAGAAAATATTTTATTTAATATACTGGAAAAGAAAAGTAAAAGTGTGAAGTGTCGATCGAAAAATTTTCATTACAATTCGAGCATATTCATAATATATCTAAATTTTTATTGAATGTTGAAAATATATATGTGTCTCGCCTGAAATTCTATTATATTTTTTAAGTCTGTACATTTTTTTTTTATAATTCAATAATAAATGCCATGGAAATTTATCTGCAAAAGGGTCTGTGGTCCAGTAATAGATTAATCATGTAAATCAAAGTGTAATTAAAATTAAATTGCAATTGAGATATGATGCTATTCACATATTACATCATCATTGAAAATACACAACACTATACAGTGTCAGGATTATACATTGTGAAATGATGGAACAATTTATTTACAAATGTAAAATTTATGAATATGAAAAATTGCAGTAAAAAATACATGCATATACACTATACTGTATTAAAGCATGCAGTATGATCATAATCGTTAGACATAATCTGCATTTAAAAATTTCGTATTTAAAAATTTAGATTAAAAGTTTCGTATTTAAAAATTTAGCTTTCCGTGTTTCCAAGATACCAAAAAAAAAAATAAACTAGAGTCAACAAGGAAATGCTATGACAACATAGCAAAATAAACCTAATTAATATAGAATATAATTAGTTATTTATGGAATACATAAGAATCATATCTTAAGGATTGCGCTTACTGAAGTCTAATCATTCATTGAAATCTTTTCTCAACTCCTGAATCGATTACCACAATTGACTTATCGCCAGGTTCAAGGCTTCAATCAAAAAGAGAAATTCAAAAATATATGAGAACGATAAAGGATAATAAGCCAGTGTTTATAATTTATATTGAAAAGCAGCTTTTTTTCAGGATCATAGTATGAAAAAGCACAAGGATAATAATTAAATAAACGTTTTATTCTCGTCATGTGTAATATAATTTCCGTTTTTAATGTTTTATACTTCGTGCAATGTTCACAGTGATTACTTTCAATAATGCATGTGAATTCTCATTATAATTCATCTGATGGGGGACTTATTTCCATTCATAAATGAAAACAATGGCTCGTCTCCGAGACATTAAAAGAATTTTCTAACATGGAAATAATAATTTTGTCTTGAAATTTCGAATGCTTTCAGAAATTGTTGGCAAATGCTCATTATATTAATATCAAATATTTTCCGTGCTAAAATTCACATTGACTATCATACGTGTTTGTGCTGTCCTTGTCACTCAAAACATATTTTAAAACAAATGGAAGAAAAATGAAGGATTAGAATGTTCCTCCTACAAGAAAAAAGCTATTACATAGGAACACTAATCGCTGGCGTTGCCATTTTATTCTGAAGAAATTCATTGAATCTTTTTTCTCCTGACTTCATATAAATTTTTACCTGCAGTAAAAGAATGGATTTTTAAATGATTTTTAATGAGGTAGGAATTTATTTATTGTCAGCCTTTAAAAAATCGCTCTCTGTTGATGAGGCAAATGGAGGGTTGATGTAATCAGATGAATAATCGAATTATTGTTAATGTTATGGTTTCTTATAAAAACTTATTAAAAACTATTAAAGATTATAAATAGTTTTAAAAAATTTGAAACCAAGCTGCAAAAATTTTATTCAAAAGGGGAACAACTTTTTGCTTTTAAGTGATGCGCAACTATTCGTTTTGGGCCGCATGTGATGGATTAGGTTAACTCCAATTTGCCAGGCACTTATTCTTTAGTTTATGGGCTATTTGCCTGAAAATAAAATATGACGGATCGTATGAATATTTTTTAGTACAAATGCGTTCCATTTGATTCACAAATTCAATTTTTAAAAAAGAAAAACCAATTTTGATTTTAACCTTTTTCTTTCATACTCTTTTATACTTATTTTCTTTTCCTCCTAACCATTTATATCAATCATTATTTTTAAAGTAAGTAGTACCACTCATATAAATCATTATTTTTAAAGTAAGTGAATTTTTTAAATAAAAATATTAAGATAATAAGAAAATATATATTTTATATACAGGTTGTATTTGGAATTCTTTTGGGGAAAATTTACGAATTCGAAAATTCATAACTTTTATCTTTCACTTTTATAAAAATGTATAAAGAATACTTTTATCATTCCTCATTTAGTATAAAATGAATTTTTAACAAAATTTCAAGACAATTTATTCCTCTTATAAGAGGCTGAATTTTATAAATGGATTTGTTACTTCTTTCACTAACGAGAAAACATTTTATAGAATATTCATGATCACTTTCCAAAATGTCATCAGTAACTGGTACATATGAACGATTGCCATTTTCGTTGTCAGAAAGAACCCTTGCGAGATCTCCGAATCACTGCTGCTCACTTCATGTTCTGTCATAACGTAGCATTAAAAGAATCTATAAAGCCGCGATCCGACGACCTGTGCGCGTCTTGAGACAGACACTTTTTATCCTCTTTCCCCTCTCTTGTGGTTTTCCAGGGTTCTTTGATGTTTGTTCAGTATACCGTAAATTTTAGGTAAGCTTTGATGTTCACTGATGGGAAGGGTCCAACAACGGGGCAGTTGGCAAACTTATGGTCAATCTGTAAAGGCCACAGGCCATTGAAATGCAACTTAAAGGCTTATACCGACGACCTGTGCTCGCCTTGAATCGGGTACATTTCACCATCCTTTTCCCCTCTTGTGGCTTTCTGGGGTTCTTTGATTTCCATTTTACCTGCAATTTGCGGAAAATACCCGATCACCATTCACATGCGGAGGTGATCCAACAAAGGGTCAGTAGGCAGATTAATGACCAAATATGTAAGATCATTGAATTGGGACTTAAAACTTCGTTCAGACTGGACACGTCTTTCCCCCTTGACCCTGTCTTGTGGTTTTCTGAACTGCTTTGATGTCTCTCCAGCTTATTGGTTGACATTTTGTCCGTAAACTGCGCCCCGTCTGCTGAATCACGGGTCGTTGAAACAGGGCGTGCAGGCAGGGGTCAATTTATCCTCCGATGGAAAAAGGATGCTCATTATTCCATTGACTTTTATAGTTTTATTTTTCTTCTATCTTCCTCATGTTGGTATAGGAAGTAAGAGGTCTAAACTTCCTTGAATTTCTAAACAAAAGAAAGAAAAAGAGTTAAAAAGACACCTTACCATTGCTGATGGTTTTTGCAATGTGGTACATAGAAATAAAGACTCAAATGAATGCCATAACCATCAACGAATTATCGAATTTTAAAGAGGGAAGAGAAAGCTCGTGTTTTTGACTGCATGAATCCTCATCGGAAACCCGGATCCAGTCTTATTCATCCAGGATAGTTGACTTCCCCTTTAGACGAGGGGCGTCCCGAACTAATCGGGGATTATTGTGTAACATTCGAACACAAAGAAATCAAGAGAAGAATAGGACTGAAAGAAAAAAAAAAACATTGTCCTTTGTTAGTACTGTGCAAGCGTTTCTAGTTTGATGAAGTGTTCTTTTTTTCTTCTTTTCCCTCTCCTATAGGCGATCAGAAGGACTGTTTTCAGTGACGCGACCAAGCGAATCTAGGATGATCCGATTTCACTTAAAATTTGTGTCCCACTCTGGCGATGCGTTGGCCTCTGATGTTAGCTATTTGGCGAAAGCAAGTAAAATTTTGGCTGATAAATTTTATCTGAGAGTATTTCAGTATTGTGGGTCAAGATATACCATTATTGAACTATAGTTATTAAAATTTCTAGCCTTACGATCTTCTGTTAAAATTTACAATAGCTGTGGGGCAATACAGTTTTTATAAAAACTATTTTGATGAAAAGTATTTGAACGAATTTTTTTGAAAATCTATCTTAAAGGTTCTAGTCTCGATTTTCAAGCTTTGTTCTAGCTTTCAATTTTAAAACTAATTTATCGTTTTTCGCCATGCTTTATATATGGTATCTAATTAGATAATCATTCTTTTAATGTTAAACTTTTAATAATGGCTGAAAAGGAGTCGGAAAAGGATCAATATATTAAATGAATTACTTTAATCTTTAGTTAATTATTTGTTTTTATCTAGATTAGGTTTTTATTTAATTGATTAATTTCATTTTCTTATTTTTTCTTAGAAAATGAGGAGCTTTCTTTATTATTATTATTGTACAGAAACCACGAAATTGTTTTAAACTCAAAAAGAATTATAAAAAAAAATATTTGCAGATTTTATTCTGGGAGGGGTTTTTTTTTTGAAACTGAGCAATTTTTGTAAAACGATTTTAAAATGTTATGTTGGAATATTTTGTTGAGAAATGAATGTTTTGATTTTAAATATCGTATTTCGGGAAATTTTGTACCTATGATATTTTATTATTAGTGAAAAATCATTTTTTTTTGTATTCTTATTATATGGAAACACCATTGGAATATTGATTTGTGAGACTGCATTTTCAGGCTCTAGGAATTTAAGTGATGGATTTTAAATTAGAAAAATAGCCATTTAAAAATTTCGGTGATTATATATATATATATATATATATATATATATATAATTCAAGTTAATTGATACAGCATTAGGGTTTTTGTGAGATGGATTTTCATTAATTTGTTTTTCTGGCAGATGACGAGAATAATACCAGAGAAAAGCATACCTCTGTAAGTCAAATGTGTCAACAGTGTGGGGGGGATTTGATCTTGGACACATTTAATTAGAAACAATGCATGGTGGATTTCCAATGGAATTGAATGTGATTCAAATATTTAACCCTTAGGCCACCTGTGCTCTAGAAGACTTCAAGTAAATTTGTTAACTCCATAAAGGATACACCCATGTATTACATTTGCATTGAATGTACATATTTTTAAATTTATGGTTCATTTATAGTCATAGATGATGAATAATTCATTAACAAAATAATGTGGAATTCATAAATATCTTAAGAGTTTATGAATTCTTAGTTGAATCAATACAATGCATTTCCGTATTGGAAAGAATTATGAACCGAAGAATCATAGATTGAATGCGATAAGAAGAATGCATGAGACGGAAAAATAGAGGAATATGCACAATAAAATCTGAATATTGAAATAACTGACTTCTTAATTGTATAGCTCCATACATATTATAAGACACTTTTTTTTTTGTCTTGGCACGTTTGGCGATCATTTTTGGGAGTTAGTCTTCCGAAAAAACGAGAAGGTGACAGCCCTTGTATGCCTCCTCCCTCCTTCCTGATACTAACAAAAGAACCAGACGTCTTCAAAAAGCGCTAGTGGCCATGAAAAGTCGATCAAACTGCGGGATTGCCCTCCCCCCCTCTTTCTTTTTTGCTGCTTTTCCGCGGAGCGTGCATGTTTTCCATCGCAATAAGTATAGTGTGAAGGAAGTAAACTTTTGGAAGCAGCAGGAGTGAGGGACTGGCACAACGGACGGACGCAATCCTCTATTGTGCGCGACAACCACTTGCTAATGTGGAACCCTGCTGAGGAATGTGGGGGGTCGGCTTTCACTCGACCCATCTGCTCGTGCTGCTTTTTTTTTTCCTTGTAGCGAGGAGAAAAAGCTCCGTGGTAGAAGGCGATTCATTTGCACCAAAACTTATTCGATAGTCATTTAATGGTACTTAACTAGGGTAGCACTCGTTGAGGTAGCCAGACCGTGACTGAAAGAGCTTTGAGAAGACATTCATGAAGTCTACACTGTAACCGCAGTGTAATCAATTTATGCTTCACCACTATCTCTCAATGATGCAACATCTCTCTCTCTTTATTTATATATATATATACATATATAAATATATATATATATATATATATATATATATTTATATATATATATATATATATATATATATATCTGTGTGTGTGTGTGTGTGTGTGTGTGTGTGTGTGTGTGTGTTAAGAAAAAACAAAGATATTGCTGGTAGTGATTCATGAAAGTCATAATTTACTATTCAACTTCCGCATAAAGTCATCATTCCAAAACTATTACATTTTGCTAAGAGAGAAAATATTCGCGATATTGACCCAAAATTATGGAAGTAAAATGTACAAAAAATAAAATTTATTTTTACAACTACTCATCCGCTCTTTCATTAGTGTAGTAGTTCATTAGTGTCTAAGTGAAAGCGTAGGTGGTGTCCCCGTCGTTTGATAGAAATATAAAATGACGAAGTATTTTCTAAAATAGCCATCCCTGATTATTGTTCCTGAATCTGATTTAATATAACTAAATTAAACTAAAGAATTAGTGACTCTTTAGGAATATATATATATATATATATATATATATATATATATATATATATATATATGTGTGCGTGTGCGTGTGTGTGTGTGCGTGTGTGTGTGTGTGTGTATGTGTGTGTGATGTATTATAAATGCTGAATTTTTTTTAAAAAAATGGCTTTTTAAATCCATTAACATTATAAAATTGCATTTATTTTTAGTCACTTTTTGTGGTTCAGTTATTATATAAATCGAATTCTTATTTATATTGAAATAAACTATATACTTTACTCACTAATACTAATATCTACTGATATTATATACTTAAACTTTTATAGCAAAATTGTGTATCAATTTTGAAGTTCAACTGTAAATTTTTGTTGCAATTTTTCGCCCGAGGAATTATGATAAATTTTAATGGTAAACTTCTATTACAAAAGTATGAATCATAATTTTTTTAAATGATAGTTCTTAAAAATAGAATTTTTTTTTGTTGAAAAAGAAGAAAACAACAATAATCTAATGACTTGTAAGTACATGAATACCATTAAAAAATCATAATTTTATGTATCGGTTACAAAATGTGAATAATAATAAAAGAAATCCAAAATTATTTTCTTCTGAATTTATGTCCCTTTTTAGTCATTTTGTGAACTGCTAGTAGTTGCCGTGCCATCTATTTCCACAGCAATCAGATCAGAAGATTACTATATTTATGCATACATTGGGATTTTTTGATGTGCTTTAGTTAAACCTTGTTATCCACTTCATAGATTTCCATAATGTTAACGTTCAGTCGTCACAGTTTACAGGCACATTCTTAAAAGGCGGTGTTCTACTTAAATGAGTCAATGACTCGTTCATAAGTCACTTTTTATGTCAGAGTTATTGTTAGTTTCATAGAAGAAATTTAAAGATTACTCCTAAGAGTTCATATATTTACCTCACGGAACTAATGATTTGAAGTATCTGAACAAATAATCTTCAGCGAAAAGGTCCTCTAATTGTTACGTTTTGTGGCGATAATGAGTCTACGTTCTCCTTGTCCAGAAGGTAAAGAAAAAAGAGCATTCAACATCCTGGCTTGTTGATGGTGTTCTTTCATTTTCATCTTTTGAATGAAAAAAGAGGAAGAATACTTTATTGCGCCATATTGTATTTTTATTTCGTTTCCTTAGTGGAAAAAAAAATCCCTCCCCCCCCCCCCAAAAGTAAACAGCCTTTTTTCTTTCTTTTTCTCCGACTGTGCACTCACTCCAAAAAGGAAGAAAAACAGAGCTCACAACTTCTGCAAAAGTGTCGCCCGGCGGGTTTATATTCATATTCCACATTCAAGCACAAATTCACGACAAGAAAGGTGAAAAAAGGATAAAAAATACAACAACTCTGAGAAACAGTCGTATCTCTTAGGCTTTGAAAAACCTCAATATCGAATCTCTTGCACTTTCTCCAGTGCACAAAATGCATCTTTACTCGAACATCCAGAATGTGGAGCCGCCCCGGGACGTCATAACAATTGCCTTGTCAGCACACAGCCGGGGCAATAAAATTTTTCAACTACTTTATGGCTCTCGTGCATTGTGAGGGACGATTAAAGCGCCCACTTTATACCCAAGGGCGTGTTTGCAAACGATAAAATTTACGCGTTTAAGACATTCTATTCGAACGGAGAACAGTGTCTGTCGTTCTTAGAGACGAAAAATGTAGTATTTACAAATATATTGTGAGACTCAAAAGAAATGCAGGGCGATATGAAAAATGAAATGCTTTCATATAATGCGAATTTTAATGAAAGCAAATTGACCGTCCCATTTTCACATTCCATTTTTATTTATGCTTTTATGTGAATTATTGCTTTTACGTTTTCACGCAAGAGAAACATTATTAGAAATCATTAAGAAATTCAAGATAAATGTTTTATCATAAAAAGCTTTATTTGGAATTGTTAGTTAATTTGCATATGGGTATTAATTTGGTTACTCTATCTTTGTATATTAATAATACACTCATGTGCATAAATTAAGGATAAAGCAAATTCAGGAAAAGAAAGAGTCAAAAGCAAAGCAAATGTGACTTATTTGTAAAGCTTACTTATTGAACAAAAGGTAAGGAGCAAACAAAAGATGCTCTATGTTTGATATCATTAAAAAAATGCGATTTTTTTGTTCCTTAAAACAAATAACCAAAAAATACTATTTATAAAAACTATTTACCTCCCAGACGATGCTGCAAAACGCCTAGGCAGACTGACTATTAAATTATCTATCTGATCTTGGGGAATATTACGCAATTCATCAAGCAATACCCTCCGAAGTTCCGGTTGACATAAGAGGTTTATGACTTGCTGCAACTCGTCGGCCAAACATGTCCCACACATGCTCTGCTGGATTCAAGCCCGGTGAGAATGCTGGTCAGTACATGTGGGTGATATCCTCCAATCGAATGCATTTGTTTACAATGTTTGCAAGATGAGAACGTGTGTTGGAATCCATAAACACGAATTCAGTGCCAATGGCGTCCCAAAACAAATGTACATGCTCCAGAATGACGTCCGATATTTTTGGCTTGCCATAATTACAATTTGAGCATGCAGTTCAGTTCTGGAATCCAGAATAATGCCTCCCCAAATGGGCAATCCTGCACCACCGTAACAGTGTCGTTCAATGATATTCTCTTGGTGGTAGCGGGTACCTGGCGCTCTCCATATGAAACTCTGCCGAGAATTAAATTGCAAGATAAATCGGAACTCGTTGGAAAACATAACACAAATCCACTGTTACGGTGTTCAGACGAATGCTCTCTACTCCAGTCTGCAGTTGAGTTGCATTAAGTGGAAAACATCTGACTGGCCTACGTGAATATAGACTAATCTTACCTTAAGAATCTGTACACGGTCTGCTTTGAAACTGTCGCACCAGTGACTGAAGAAAGCTGACGAAACAAGTCTGATACCGTGCTTCGTCCGTTTCCTTTTGCAATAACTGCCAAATACCAGTTCTCATTCGACATTGTAACTCAGAGGTGACCTGTGCTGTAATGTGTACTCACATTACCATCATCTTGTAATCGCTGGCAAAGCCTGAAGATGACACTCTGGACGATTCCAAGTTCCTCGAATATTTGCAACTAGGTACTCTCACATTCCAGAAGGCCGATAATTCTACAACGTAAAAAAATCATCCAAAATCATAACTATGCGCTAATTGCATTGAAAGGCTCATAAAATGCTTGCGAACGATTTTACATCTTTGCCTGCACGCCTTATACATCACTCTCTTACACTCTCGTCATTATGACATACTATCAATGTCTTCTAGGGGCTTCCTGCATTTTTCATATGATTTTTGAAGATGTTTTTACTCATTTTATGGGTAATGTATGTATTTTAGAGTTTCTTTTCGCGTAACTTTGAATTATCCTTAATTTATGGATATGAGTATATGTAACTCGATGTTGTATTACATTAGGCAAAATTATTTGTTCAAGCATTTTAAGCTTATATTCATGGGGAAATACATGCGCGCGCACACACACACACACATATATATACTTCAACGAATGTTTTAAAATGAATACAAAATAATGAAGCACAAATTGCTTTTTACAAACGATAGGGAGTGGTCCGAAATTACATTTTGTAAAATTAAACTATATTTAAAGAAATAAAAAAACAGTTTCAAACCGAAAGCTTGATTGAGTTTAAAAATAGGCTTAATCGGTGCCAGATGAGAATCACAACGACCTACCTATAAAAAAGTGAGCATTGAGAGATAACTTCTAACTATTCGCAAAGTGAAAAACCAGCAATGATTTAAACTTCCAAAACACAAATTCTTCTTTTTTTACTGCTTATTTTGATTTATATATTTTTTCTGCAAAAATACTGAGATGTATGCAAGAAATTTTTGTAGTATAATAAATTTAAATTATGATTCCAAATGGTAATTATTTTTCTTCGTAATTATTGCTCCGTCTTTTGAAAGGTTATTATTTTTTTTAAAAAAAATTACCTCTCCATATGATTTTGAGATACAATATATGAAGACTTAATGTCAAGCAGCGTTCAAAATATTTCAGAACTTGTGGCACAATTTTAAGGTCTGATAAAGAACATCACAAATAATTTTTTGTTACAAGAAAACTGTTACATTGAAGCACGAATACTAGAAATAGCACAAAAATAGATACAAGTTGTTTACTTGCAACATCTTCGGGAAATACCCCTTAAAACAATTCATTCACATTTGTTTTCATCAACAGTGTAGTTGAAAAAGACAATGGAGCATATGTAATGTAAATGTTTATATGAACAGCCCCTTAACTCTCTGCAGAAGCTGGTGCCAGAACTTGTCACTTCCGTCTTTACACTTCTGCATCAAAAATATATTCCTTTTAATGGACCCTGACACCTTTGAAGCCTTTAATTAATACCAGCATGCGGCAAATTTTCGCTTCTCTAATTGAACATTGAGCTAAGATTAAAGCATTCACTAAACGCTATAATAGTATGAGAAAATTACACACGAGACAAAAAGTGTTCGATAGATCTCTAATTGAAACTGTAGGTTTAGTTCATCTATATAAACGCCCCATTTTAAAGCAACACTAGAGCAGTTTTGGAACGAACTTCGTAATTTTGAACCGTGACCAGATAGAGGGCAAGGACGGTATCTGAGCTGGCAACCGCCTCTTTAAGCTAACACATCACATCAGCGGAGAATGCTTGGACCCGGAGGATATAACATGCACCAGACCCACTCTCACGATGGTTCTTCGATGTATCGGGTATCGAATTTGAAGCCCTCCAATTCCGAAGCCGGGAACTTAACACCAGGCACCGCGACCCCTTGAAACTGTAGGACAGCGTATTTCAAAAATTGAACAGGGCATCTAATTAGGAAAAAAAAAGAGAACAAATCAACTAAGGTTTTGAGTTTATCTGACACTTTCAGTTTGAGCTACGAATACAATCATTAATCTATTAATAAGGTAAATATCTCTTAAGGTGCTGCTTTCATTTTAAGGCCAGGCGCCAATTGAGGAAGAAGGTTTTCCTCGAGGAAGAATTTATCCTGAAATAAACATCAATGGCGGAAAACAGTGGCAGGCGGAAATATTCCAAAAGAAGAGCTTCTGCTCCAGACCTTTAGGACAGAGATTTCGCGCAAGAGAGGCCCCCCCCGGTGTGAAATCGAACGGAAACTTGAGACGAGATAAATCGACTTCGTTTTAAAGTGTCAATGGGGTTCTTTGAGCTCTCAACACGCCCACGACAAGGGGCCGATAACTCAGCGCTCCTGAAGCGATAGCACTACCCAATGAAATAAAAAGGAGATAATACCTTCTGCTTCACCGTAGAGCGCATTCGAAACAGTGGGGCTGTTGAAACTTAATTGGTTATCTGTCGGTCCGGTTAGGGAGTTGGGGCCCAGTATCTTTGTCCGCTTCGTGGAATTCTCTGAAAACGGTCTTTCTCTGCTCTCAATGGAAACGCGTGCTTCATTGGAATTGAATGGATTCTCGGATGCGGTATTCGTGAGTGACTCGACAAGGCATCTCTAACATAAATATTCCTCTATTTCTGTAAAGTTCATATGTACTCTCTTGATATATGAAATTCCCTGAGTTTAGTTCATGTTAAACTTATATTAACGTCCCATTTTTAAGCTACATTAAGACTATTTCGGGACAGATCTCATAATTTGGAATCTAGTTCGGATGATGAGGATGATGCCTGAGCTGGCGCCATCCTCTTCAAGCTTCCACGTGGAAGACCTTTTGCTCCGACTGATGTAGCGCGCACCAGGCCCGCTGGCACGACGGATCTTAGGTGGCATCCGGTCTTGAACCTAAAGCCCTCCTGTTCCAAAGCCGAGACCTTATCATCAGGCCGCCGTGACTCAAAATTTTCAAAAAGTTTTGTCTCTTGAAATAAAAGCTTTCCTTTTTCCGAACTCAATGTTGTTGTTGTTGATGATGATGATGATGAAGTATAATTGAAATGCCGGCTTTCTGGCACAAAGGTTTTCCTCGTGATCTGGGCTCCTGGGTTCGAGTCCCGCTTCGGGCTTGGTTTTTCTTCTGTTTGCTATCTGGAAGATATGTAACAATGCCCCCCTATAAAAAGGGGCTGTGCAAGCGAATATAACGCGTATGTAGCTAAAGTCGTACTCTTGGTCCTACTTGAAACAAAAGACGCATATATTCGGCTTAAAATTTGCTGACACATCGCCGGGGTTTTTCTATGAGTAATAACCATAAGTAACAACAATAACATAACTGAAATCAATTTTTACTTGATAAAAATGACTTTTATGCCATTTTATTTATTAAATCCTCGATTAATGTTTCCTTCTTAAATTTACTTTAGGATAAAGTTTTTTGTAATCTAGACTTTCCTTTTGAATCCCACTTTTAAATATCATCTGGGAATGCTTTAAAAGAAAAAAAAAAATTAACACTGCAAGTAGGATCAATAAATATGGTACTAATTCTTTTAAGACACAATTGGCAGTGTGAAATATCCCACCCTTTTGACTTTTAATGTGGAAATTCTTTTTCATAGTTATAATTTGAACTCTAACGTCTCGATACCTGCTAGATTCTTATATAAAACTTATTATGATGTCAGAACATGATATTGTTTTTGAGATGAGGGTTTTGGCGTCAACAAAATTGCGTGGACAATGAATTAAAATTTTATTATCTGTACGAGCATCTCAAAAAAGCAGCTTTTAATAATGGGTTGCCATTACATTTACAAAAGCTCTGATTTTAAAAATTAATTAATGCCCACAGCAAATAAAACCTAAAAAATGTCATTTCGAGCTCGTGATTATAGGAAATGAAAAAAAAAAAAAAAAATAGGGAATGAGATATTTTTTAAAAACAATAAATGTCGGACTAAGGTTTTTGGATCGTTTGCAATATTAAAGTGACTCATTCAATGAAACAATTAAAAGGAATAAAAATATAATTTAACTTGCGCGAGCACGTAGTGCTTGGCCGTTCAAGAAATGATGTTCGGGCATGATACATTGAAATATGCATAGCAGATTACATTTTAATCATTATTTATTGATTGCGTATGTACATAAGTTATCAGTTTCGTTTAGTTTCGGTTAAAACTTACGAGCTACATGCCAAAATAATAATCAAGATAAGAACCGAAATATTTCCTAAAAACCATTAAAGTGGTAATTAAATGCATTTCTTTGAGCTCACCGAAGAAACATGATGAAATTTTTAAACTTTGTTCTTTGAAACGAAATATTAAAATAAAAAGGAAAAAAATACAAGTGGTCATAAAAACTGACTATTACTCTTAAGTATTACTAAAAATCCCTTTCCATTCATTAATTTTACCACTCGATGATATTGTATTAGTCACTGTTCTCTGTTTTTGTAGCGAAAAACGGCAGAAACTGCCACAGGACTTCGATTTTCCGAGATCTAATTTTATTAAATACCTCCGGGAGCAGATGCCGCTCGGCGGGGTCCGCATCGTTTCTCATTCGAACAATGAAGGGCGGCGGGGCTATTAGGGGGAAACAAAAGATCGTTTGTTCAACCTCCATTGGACAGCCATTCAACCATTCAGAAAGCTCAGAAACAATGGGCTGGTTCCAACCGGTATCTTCTTAAAATTTAGTCACTTACGGTAGCTGAGAATTTCGTCCATCAAAAAGTTTCGGTTTTATTTGAATAATTAATTTCAATCATTTACTAAGTTATTGATTTAGAAAAAAAATTCTGCTATTTATCTTCAAGAACAAAGCTTCTTAAATTTTTGTGTCGTTTACGACTTAATTTGAACCACATAATCATGCTAAGACCATTGTGTGCATGAAATCTTTTTAACCGAGAACAATTCGAAAGTTTTTATAACATCTTCTTAAAATGGAGTCACTCTTGGTAGCTGAGAAATTTGTCTATCGAATAGTTTCGGTTTTATTTAAGTGATTAGTTTCATATTATTTATTAATTTATTGACACCGAAAATAATAGGGTTTGGTGATTCTGAAAATAAAATGGTGGCTTATTTTCAAGAAAAAGGCTTAAATTTTCGGGCTATGCATGACTTAATTTGAATCTCGAAAACGTGCTAAGACCACTGTGTACATGAACCTTTCAAAGTGAGAACAACTAGAAGTTTTCTACAACATCAAAGCGTTTTATTAAAAACCTAAAGGGTGGTCATCCGTCTTCTAAATTTCTACAGTATTGCAAGTTTCCTTCTTTATTCGTCTTGTAAACAACACAAATGTTAAACAGAATCCTTCTTCAGTTTACTTCACTGGAAGAAAATCAAGGGGTTGAATATTTGATGAAATAACGAAAAAAGGTCGGAATCTAACAGAGTAACAATGTAATCCATTGTAGGAAAGAATTACAAAATGAAGCATTTCAATTAATTTAAATTTTAGTTAAGTTAAATTCTAATAGTTAATAGTTTTTAGTTAATTTAAATTCTAATTAAAAGCAAAAAATATCTTTTCATTACACATTTACATCTTTTTAAGGTATAAATGAACAAAATTTGGCTTCTAAAAGTCAAGTGGCTTCGGTTGTACAGCGTCAACACACGCGCACAAACACAAACAAATTAATAGAGGAATGAAACAAGGGAAGGGGAAATGCTAATTAAGAGGAAGGCTATTTCGTTCCTTTATTTGGTCAACTTAAAATGATAATTGATGTAATTCCTTTATCATCACATTATGAAACCTTAATAAGTTCGTTCCGACAAAAACTTTCATTATATTATGCAATCTTCCTAGTTTAAACTTTCATCACATCCTCTCCAGTGAAACTTTCATCATATCTAGAATAATAAGTTCATTCCCATATAGACTTTTATCATATTGTAGATTATTCATGATTTCGTCCCTGAAGACACTTTTATGATTTGATGATCGGTTCATATGACTATATAATTCATTGTATAAAAATTGATTTGCATAAAAAGTATTATATACAAATGTGTATGCTGCGATATCATACACATTTGTATATAATACTTTTTGTAAACACAGCGTCCATTATTATTATTTATGACTAAGAATGATGCCATTATATTTATTACGTTAACACTTAATAATACGATCATCAAAATGAAATGCCTTTTGCGGAACTTCCTTTTCAATTAGTTCAAAATTAGAAAAAAAAATATGTAAATTGCTTTCAGGGAGTTTCTAAATGCATAAATTATTCGAGACACTACCTCAAGAACCCGAGTACAGTATACAAAAAAAATTATTAATATGTGTTATCAATATTTACATAAATTTTTGTATTACCGCTTTTTTAATTTATATTATAATAACTAATTTCTTTTCTTTGCAAGCTTTTCGTAACTGTTTATTACTCTAGCATAAGAGCTTTCTTTAAAAAGAAAGAAGAGAAAAAGACACTAAATTAAAATAAGTTCATTTTGAAAAATAAATGCTTAAGTCAAAGGCATTAATATGGCTTGTTAGAGAGACCCAGATACTATATAACTCAGGAAACGTTTGATATATACAACATGCATATGTATTTAACCTGTATATTATTCTCATCATGATATACCATGCGGTGTATTATTACATCATGGTTACTTTCCTTAATATATATATATATATATATATATTGATTACTCGGATTTTTTTAACTGATTCAAATTATACGTTAGCGTAAGTATAATTTAAAGGTTTTCAGAATTCCATGTAAAAAGCAAAGTCTGCTTGCTTTTTTTCCCTTCTATATAAAGTTTTTCATATTACCCTCGAGTACGAAGTTATTTTCGAAATAGGATTCAAAGACTCTAAAACTCAAAAGAGGGCCGATTGAAGATTGAATATTTCACTAAAACAATCTACCCAAATCAGAATTCTTCAAACAAAAAAAAAAGCGTACAATGGTCACCTTTTTTTTAATCCTGAAGCCATTGGCATGCAAATTATATGAGTAACTAAAAGCTATATGCATTCTTATTGAACAGAGGGACGGCATGAAAAATATTTTCAAGATCCCTGCAGATATTATCAATTAATATTTAGATTTCAGTTTTTATTTAAATAGTTCTTTGTGAAAAGTTCATTAATTTTTGCATTGAGAAATTCTTGTTTCTTTAGAAGCAATAAAAAGTGAAAAAGAAGGGTACAAGGACTGTATGCTATTTGTTGGGAGAGTGGGGGGAATGGATATTTTTTTGCTGCTTTTTTCGATGATTTGGAAAAATAGAAATCCAATTATCCATCTATATCAAAGTATGTAGCAGAAAACAATGCCCACTTTGATCCACGAGTTTAATTACGCTTGATGTTTCCCGCCTGGAGAGTTAAGACATTTAAAATTAAAGTTTGACCACAATGCTAAACGATACTTGACAAATTGAAAACTTTTTTCGAAAAAGCTGTTTGTCGAGGTTTGGAATCCTGGTGGTCGACTGCCCATAAACTCTCGCTCAGTTAAATTTTCGTCACAACATTTTGAATTAATATTCTGAAAAAAAGAAGAAAATGTGGAATTTTTAATTTATTTACTCATTATTTACTCTTCTGGCTATCACGGTGGTCTTATTTGAAAACAAGAAAGACGACACACAGAAAGCTATTAAAAACTGTTCTTTTTTTCCCCTGAATAGTTTGCCGGCGTTGCTTTCGAACGGCGGCAAGACTAAAGAATGAGCATCAGAGTTGAAATGGTATGCCATGAAAACTTTATTCCATTGTCTGATGGAGAAAAATATTCCAGAATTGGATTGCATTATTTATTTGGTGCCTCTAAACATGCCATTACAAAAAAAAAAAAAAAAAAAAATGTCAGCCTTGTGATAGATGGCTTTGTACAACGGATAATGGACGATTTTGAAGTCCGACATGTACTTCCGTCCGATTTTACCCATTATGAAAATGGATCATTGTAAGCAAAGTTTTAATGTTTATTTCTTTCTACTGTCATTTGATTAATGATTTTTCATTGAGGTAGAATAGTTATTTCCTTAAAAAGTATTTTTTCAATACATTTGGATAGTCTAAAGTTCTTAAATCATACATCCTGAATCAAAGCAAAGAATATTAAAGAATTATTTATAGAATATGAATACTGGTTGTGCTATTAGAATTGGGAGCAGTGGCAGTTAATAATTCTAAGATTATGTGCATTACAGTGGCAAATAAAAGCATTTTTTTTCGGTTTAAATGGTATTTGTTTTTATCATATAAATTTTAAATAACAGAATATATTAATAATTAGACTATTTTTCATCAAAGGAAATGCTTGAAAATCTCCAAGACTGGTTTTTGAAGTTTTTTTCAAGTAATCTTCCAAACGTAAGTATTTTTTAGTGATGATTGCAATTGTTTTAAAATCAGCTTGAATGTTTAAAGTGGGAATAATAATATTTAACTCCTGAACAAAAGTTTAAAAAAAATCATGTTAAGCAAAACGAGGTTTCAAACTAAAAACAAACAAAGGAAAAGATAATATTTAAATTAAAAATATTAGTGAATATTTTTTTTGCTACTTCGCACTACTGCTTGGCAATGCATTGTAAACAAAGAAATAACATTTAATGCATAGATTTATATTTACAATTCAAAAGTTTTAATAAAAAAACAATTCAAAAAATAAGTGAATAAAGGAAGCATTAACAACATTTCGAATATTATAATTGCGCAATAAAACATTCAAACATAAAATAAAGTTATTAGTATTATTTCACATAAACGTATTGCGCAATAGAGAATTTTGCCTTTCACTAAACGAATAAAAAGACTTAAATTTTTAAAATTATTTTCAACTTATAATTTCAAGTTAAAGGAACAGGAATATTATTTAAAAAGTAGTTAAAAAATACAACATTTTTCGAACAGTTGTACATACAAATATTTTTTCGTAACTGAGATTATTTAGAATTACAAATTTTTTTGATTGTGAATTAACTAAAACAAAATAGAATAGCAGAGTTTTACTGAACAATATATTATTAGAAAATTCAAAGAATGATTAAAAAAAATGGCAAGACGCATTGTTTTAAATTCACATTTTCACAGGAAAATCTTGTGATGGTTCTAAGGATGGAATAGATAAATCTTAATGAATAAAAAACTGTAAAAGTTGTCATTAATGTACAACAGAGTAGACACCACAATAGTCAAAAAATTAATTTTTTTCAGATCAAGATTTGTCCTAATCACACTTTTTATAATAAAATTATTTTTTTAAAAATTTTGATGAAAAAGTTGCATTAGAAATATTACCTCAAATATAAAGCACAAACTTATAACGCAATATTGTTGTGTGAATACGCAGAATGATATTGTATATATTCATTTGAAGTGGCTCTATGATAGAAGAATATAAATCACATTTTTATAATTCCGGGATAGAAGCTATTACTGAATATTGGACCAATTCCATTGACTTACAACTACAGTTGGTAATACATAAAAAGCTAAGAGAAATCAAATTAAAAATGAATGACACTATGCGGGCGTCTTTATTTCACAGAATTACAGGACGAATTCCACGAAATATACATCGTAATTTTAAAAGTAAACTTTCTCCGTCTAAGAGATTAATAAAATGTGTTCAAAACTAATTCTATTGTAATATTTACTTTGGAATAACTTAAATCATGTTCCGGACAACTTAGGATTAATTAATGAATGTACACCTATATGCCACATTTTCTCACTTCAGCTATTAGTAGTTGGAATGACTTGTACCCATAAAATCCCCTTGAAGATTAAAATGTAATAGACAAGCTATGATAAAATAGTACAAAGGGTGTTCGAATGAAAAGGAACGTAGCACCGTAACCGTTAACATATTTGCCAGAACGATAGAACGTAGCGAGACATCTAGGGATGCGATTGTAATCTCCGACTTGGATTGAAGCGTTAACGGGCTCCCGCATGCGCAGAAGAAGGTCTCATAAAGAGTGCCAGTTGACGTATCTTGTTGAATTCCTCGAGCACAGAAGAGGCCCGCGATGGCCTGGTGGTAAGGTCTCGACTAAAGAGCCGTAGAATTTCAAGTCCGACACCCAATTTCATCGAAGAACTGTCATGTGAGGGGGTCAGTTGCACATTAAATCTATCGTGGCCAAACGTCCTCCCTTTGGTGAGGTGTGGAGATGAGGTGCTAACTTAGGTTTCGTCCTCGTCATCTGACCGCTGTTCAAAATTGTGAGTCAAAGAACGCGTAAGTTCATCAAGCGTAAGTTCACCAAATAAAAAGACTGAAGCTACTCACTCAGGGTGTGGTTTTGCTCCACGATAAAGCACACCCACACATCTCCATACACGAAACTGACTAATTTCAAATGGAAGCAGTTCGATTAACCTCTATACAGCCCGGAGATGTCACCCTACGATTTTCATGTGCTTGGTTTCCTGAAAAAAATCTGAAAGGGAAGCGCTTTAAATCAGACGCTGAACTCAAGAATGCTGTGAATGATTGGGTATCGTCACGACCACAGGAATTCTGGGAACAAGGAATACTTCAGCTCGGCAATCAATGGGATTGTTGTGCACAAGCATAAGATGTATACTGTGAATAAAGTCTTCATTTAAACCCATAATATCATTTCATACCTTTTTATTGGATCACCCCTTACATTTCGTCATGGCCTCCAAGAAATGGTATGTAACTGAATGATGAATGGCAATTAAATTTAAAACTTTAAATTTGGTGTGCAAGCCAATAAATTTTCCTCTGTCTTAAAGCTAATTCATATCCATTAATAGTTATATAAGAAATTGGTAAAATAGCTTTCAAACAATGTCAATATCAGCAACATTTTCAATGTACTTTTCAAAATGATTTCAGCATCTACCAAAATAACACTTAGCTCTAAGCCACGTTATTAAAAAAAATAAAGCATTCTTTCATTTATGCGGAAATTTGTAAATTAATAATAAACATTTTTCTGCACTTGATATCGGTGAAACTAAAGTACACGGTTCGTATTTTTAAATAAACACTGAAAAAGCGAGGCAAATAATAGAAAGCAGGCCAAGAGTCAGTTAAATGCAGTTAGGTTATCGTATTTGGGAATTCATTATCACTAAAAAAATTACAACGTTTTTAGTTTAAACTTAATGCAAAATCTAAGATTCTTGTTAAGAATGTTAAAAGCTATTTATATGGCTGTGAAATTATCGATGATAATGTTTAGAAATCAGAAAAAGTAATAATTTATTATGTAAATGTGAATCTCCTCTTTGTAGAGAAGTCCTTTATATTTATGCAATATTAGCCGTTGACATTTCTGTAGAAATTCCTTTGCATTGCCCATAAAATCTAGTAAAAATAACGTTGTAGATATCAAATACGCCGAATCAGTTTTGATTTGTTTATTATTATTTTTTTAACGAATTAAAAAGAGGTTTCTTCGTATAATTCTGAAACAATTAGGACCAAATTATAATAACATAATGAGGAGAGCGATGTAATTTGGAGAAATATGTATTCACAATATAAAATGCATCAATTGTGAATAGTACACAATATTTGGATGCTATATTTTTAATACTTCTGGTAATAAATAAAAATTAGTTGCTTACAACAATTTAGGGCATCGATTTGTTTGATAACGTTTAGTTTCTATGTGCCAGCAGGCAGAAACGAAACCTAGATGCAAAAAATTTGTTTTTTATTTCGTTGTTTTATAGGATTCAACGTTCTCATAATTTATTTAAAAATGACAGTTTTGGTTGATATTTATAAAAAGAGATCTTTGATATGATGTGTGAAAAGTTATGATAATAATGATGCTTGACACTGGCTTTATGAAAACGGAAATTCTCTAACATATAAATCATTGTTATGCTAAGCACTCAACCGTTTAACTCGAAATAACGACTCCCACATAATTAGGGTGCCGAAACGATTGATATAAAGTACTGACACAGATGTCACTTGGACACTATATTTAAGATTTTGATAAGACCTTTATTTTTATTTATCAAATAAAAAAACATGTCTATTTATTAAATAAGGCAGAAATCGTATTCATTTGCAATTTTTTTATGCTAGAAATTTTGATTTTCATAAGTACATTTTTTATAAGAATATTGCCAACTGCTTTTGGTACTTACGTATTAGACCGTCGATGAGCCAACGTTCGCTAACCACCTAAAGCCAATTTACTTAGGTGGTCAGAGCTTTTTGACACATTACACCGCCATTGTTTGCCTATTTTCATATTTCATTTCATAAACTCATTTGCCTATTTCATTTCATAAACTCATCTCAGGCCCATTCAAAGACGTATTTTTAGATGGAATAATTCCATAATTTTGGAAATACGTCACTGCATCTTTTTTGTTGGCAGGTAAACCCCAAACTTTAATCATTTTAACGTATCAAAAAAATCAGAACATAAAAAGCGCTTAATGATCTTCTGCGAAACCAACAAAACGGTGGACGACAGTTAAGGTTTGTACAATTTTTAAAATAATGATGGTTGTTTACAATAATTAGCGGTTTAACAACTCATTGGTGACGCCTTCAAATTTGGCGATAAATATTGACGGCTAAGTGCGTAAGTACCCGGCTTTTCAATAATCTGTTTAAATCTGCTTATTTCATCTTCTGACACAATGATTCCCAACATCACTTAGAACATAAACTGGAGGCAGTCTGTTATAATAGTAATGACAATGTAATTAATACAAGTTGTTAATTTAGCTTTTTTAGAAAGACTCTCAATGAAATTTGAACCTTCGAACCTTCCTAACCTTGGAATACTTCTAATCAATACAATTAATAGAAAGCAAAACGGGCTGTATAGGTCTTCGGAGAAATATAAATAATGGAAGGGGTGGGGTGAATCATAAATCATCATGTCCTCACAGTCCCCTTATTTTAGAATATAGAAAGATAATAAGAGTTCGGCCAACTCTCACCTCAACGTAAAGAACAACTTTTGTAACGAAAGTTTTTTCGATGGCTGCAATTTAGGATCTAAATAGGAATTTTCGGCATCTGATTACTTTTTAACATACATTCATGACAACTTGTTTGGGAGAATTTCCACGTGTTTTTTTTCAACGCCATTTTCCCGATCTTTGCAAAATCCAAGGTAGACATAGCTTAAGAATGTGAATTTTTTTTTCTCCTTAAATGAAATATTTACTTACAAACAGAATCTCATCAGGACATTTTTATCATTGAGAACAAGATGTTTTGATAAGGAGTTTTTGGTGTCTCCGAAATTTACAATGTAAAAAAATTTTTTTTTCATTAGTAGATAGTGAGTCACCTGATCCATGACATTTGAGGCTTGTTTATTAAGTATCGTTTGAAATATTTAAGTAACTAACGATTGCTTGTTTTTCTACGAAATGACATCTTCCAGTTTGTTTACGATTTCTTACTTTTAAATAATTAATTTCGCTCTCTGAAGATTTTCACTTAAAAAAAATAACTGAGTTTAAACTATCGCAATTTTGTAAAACTCGACTTGTATTTATTCTTTAATGATATTATAATTACTAATTGTATTTCTCAAAATAATGTAAATATTGGAATATAATTTTAATATCAATATGCATTACGTTCATTGGATTTTACCACATATACAATAGCTTCCAGTAATAGTGAACTTTTCGTCGAAGTTACTGGGCTTTTTTAATCTTAAAATTGGTCGAGCACCAAAACTTTGTTTGGCAGTTAGAAAAATTGAAAATGGAAGTTTTAAAAAATTATCATTAGAGAGAGGGGAGGGGGAGGAAATTTTTCACACCGCTTTAAACTGGTTAATGACTTAAATTAATTAAGACAAATAATAATTATTTTAAGTGATAAATATAAATTACTTAAAATAATAATGTTCACATGATAACTTAAAATTTACGCCCGCAGATTTCATTTTAAAAAAAAATTACTATTTCAAATTATAAATTAAAGTATCATTACCTTTTGTGCAATTTATGAATTTTGATCATGTTGAAAATAAAATTTATATTTTCTTCTATACAAAACTGATGACAGAAGAATTTATCTACTATGCCATAGCTCTTTTCATTCCTACCAACACATTAAAATTGCAATTATTTGTGGTCCTGAAATTAACATTATTTGTTTTCTAGATATATTAGTTAGAATTTGAAATTCACACGAAAATTTCTCTCTCATTATCTAGAGGTCATCAGTCTAGATTTTCATATCTTGTTAATTCTTACTCCCATGCATCATAAAATCAATTTTGATTAAAAATGTTTTTTAGGCAACTTAACACGTAAATGGAGATGTTAACTTCTTTACGCGACCAGAGCCATGACTCCACTGTTATTATTATTATTATTGTCTTTTGTAAGCATTATTTGAATTTATTTTGCAAATTCAATACTTTTTGAAAACCAAGTAGTTACAAAAAACAATAAATATATTAATATTAAAAATGTTAAATGTTATAATTTTAAATGCTTGAAATGTATTATAAAAAAACTTAAACTATATTTTAATTTTAGTATCTACTTCATTTGTACATTACGGAAACACACTGTGTTAATAACGCTAGAATTTAACAAACAAAAATGTATTCAATATTTTAAAATATTATTTCAAGAATATTTCTTTATTCTTTTTGAATTATTCAAATTAAAAACAGTTTCAGAGTCATGGAGTCAATGTCTGTATAAATAACAAAAAGAATGAGTCGATTATATGCCCGTGTTCATACTTAGACTTTTGACAACGTACTGCTGAAAGAACAACTTGAGCAAATAGCAATATTAACGAATACCACTTGATAATCAGGGATAAGGAACCCTTTTGACTCCAGCCTTCATTTAAGGGTTAATATGACCTGATTTTTGATATCTTTGTAAAAAATCAAATATCAAGCTTAAACCAAAATCAAAGAAGCATGATGCGTAATAGCTTTGTGAAAGTATGCAGGATTATAAACTAAGGCTTCAATTATTCCATGCACATTAATTTAAAAAAGTTATTACCTACTGATTAGCTATACCTAAGACATTATGAACTATAAAAATTTCCATTTTGAAGCATAATTCTCAATAAACTATCGTTTTTAAAATTATATTAGCCAAAGCAAAATAATAATAATAATAATAATTTTATGAGTGTGTGAATATTTAAATTTTCATCACAGAAGTATTATTAAAAACTTTATATTGCCATCTAGTATTTAAAAAGGTAATTATTTGTGTGAATAAGATTTTACTTTTCATCTAAGGATTTTTTACTCTTAAATCATGGGCTTGATTCGATTGCTTTTATAAGCTTTTATTTAACTTCTCTTATAAATATTTATGAAAAGGTAATTGATTTTTAACGTGTTTTCTTATGGTTTGGCGTTCTCAAATTTTATTCACTTAGTGGTTTTTATGATCAATATAATTTAATAATACTTTCAGAGCCTAATTATCATTTAACAAAAAGATATAATTATATTTAGATAAAATGCAACCGGTAATATTCGTTTTCAAGTGTCCATGATATTTAAAATGATGAATTATTAAAAAGAAATTCAAAAGTCTAAAAAAATTAAAATTAAAAGATCGTGTCAAGAAAGGTTTCTTGAATCTATTAATTGGTATTTCATTGCATTCGGTCGGAATGTAATGATTCTTTTAGAAGGGATTGCAATAATGCTTTTTCATTTTTAGATTTATTGAAGGATCTATTACTAGAAATATGAAGCAGAAATAAACTGCTAATCATTAATTAATGAAGAAAAAAATTGACATGGTATTTTATTACTGCGTAGTTGATATTTAATTACTGCACCATTTTGAAATTCAAGTATCAGTCATCATTTCGCCTAATTATCCAGTTTACGAAAAAGTAACAAATGACAATCAGAAATCCTCTTTAAAAGTATTAATCAAATTTACTTATTTTATTGTTGAGAAATTTAGGAGAAACGTATACAGATACGGTAAATCAACGCAAAACTAACCTTATTTAATGTGAAGTCTTTCTAATTGTATGGAAAGTAGAATCGATGTCAATTTAAGAGCATATTATGTAGAAAATGTGAAGGGTAGCATTTATAGTAACTTACTCAAGAAGGTTTTTTTTACTCTTGTTATATTCGTTCGTACCTTATGTATTTTTGTTCGTTTTGACATTATGTATTTTTTATAGGTGTTTGTAATTATAAATGTTATTTTTTAGACTCAATGTACGATTTACAAATTGAGATTGAAAAGTGAAAAATCTTCCAACATTATTTAAGACAATCCGTTCTCTGCCGATAAAGGTACTTTTTAATTTTTTATAAATAATTATAATATAAATAATGTTTTATTAAAATTAAGAATAAAAAACTAGGTAAACTATGCCTATGACATAATTTGTCTTTTCATTACCCCGAAGAAGCTGAAGATATTAAAGCGAAAAATTATTTCTTATAGTGCAGTTATTAATCCTTTGCTAAATAGGACCTTGCATAGTGAAAAATTAATGCTAGATATGTGATAAATTTTTATTTTAAATACTTATCCTTCTGTAATGTAAAAAATGTATTTTAATGATACACAAAAATAGTTTAAATTTTTTTGATAAATATTGAATATTAATTGAACTAAATATTGATTTACTAGTAAAAAATCAAATTATTCTGTAAAATGAAAAACATAATTTAATTTAGTTTTAATTAATACTATGATTTTATTATTTCTGCATTAACTGAATATACAGATCTCATATAAACCTGAAACATGAACTTCTGACACTTCCAAGTTTTAAGAAAAAAGTAGGGAGATATAAGAAAAAAGACAAACAAATCTATTTTATACAATATTTTATTACATGATAACTATATCAAACAACAAAAAAAGAATAACAAAACAACAACTACATTGTCGCATGTGTACAATAGAAGTTTTAAAAAATTATTATATTAGTATTAGTCAATTTGTACCATCAAAACAATATACGTATAAAATAAAAGAAAAAGAGGAAAAATGACCAGAAATGTTCTAACCACCTGTTTGGCATTCAATAACCTGAGTAAGTTTATCGATCAGGAATATTTAGGAACACAATTCAAAAAATCCAATAAATTAGGAACACTCAAAGTTACAATACACAGAAGAAAGCGTTTGGAGATTGGCTTACTACTTCAAATGATAACATTGCGCATCTTTAAATAAATTTATTGTCCGTGGATACTTTAGAGCCCATCTAGCAAGGCCATAATCCGCTTTTGTGTGCACTAATTTCTATATTCAACAGCAATCTAACGTGGACTGGGGATAGAGCATCACAAAATTTTAGTTTGATTTCTGTATGTATCTATGGTTTATTACCTAATATTGTAACCAATTAAGCATGAACCTAAATTTTTCTATGTAGGATATGAAAATAATTAATCCAAAAGATATTCTATATGATAACTAAATTATTTAATACATTTAATTTATATACGAGGCTTTCACAAAAGAAAGATATGGATCGTATGAATAAAAATGACTATTTCTCTCTTTTGATAAACTTTTTAGTTAAGTGAAGCGGCTTTCGGCACTTGGCTTAATTTTTTCTAATTCTGTTCAGTTGTCCTGTTTCATAATTGTATAGCAATCACTGTACTAATGTAATGAAGCCAAATAGGCCTGTTTGTAATGCATTTGTTTTAAAACTGAGATTTTCTTTAAAGTAAAGTTGATCATATAAGTACCACTGTGTATTTTGTATAAACTTCAGGGATTATTATAATGAATTTTTGTTCATTCTTTATTGAGTTTCAGCTTAAATATCCACATACGTAATAAATATTGTAAAAATAAAACAAGTTACTTTCACTTATTAATTAATTTCACATTGTAATATATATAAATTTGAAAGATAAAAATGCGCATTTATTGAAAATGTTCCTTTTATTTGGGAGTAGAAAATTTTTTCAACATATCGCACAATATATGCTCATTAGAGAAATTAAATTTTAAATAAAGGATTGAAATATTTAGATTGATATGAAAAAAAAACTTCTCTTATCTTTTCTTTATTTGCTTTAATTAGCTTTAGATTTAAATTTAAGTTATTTATCATGAATATAAAAATATGGAATGTTTACCTGTTCTTAATTATTCGCCTTTATGAATAACACAAATTGCGGGGTAACTTTAAATTTACATTTATATTAAGAAAGGTATGATCAGAATTTATTACCATTCAAAAAGAAAAAAACCCACTCTTACATAAAATTTTAATAATTCTTTATCCTGTATAATTTTAAAAAAAGGATCAGAAAGTGGTCAAATTTGTAAAATAAATATAAAAAATGCCCAATTCGAAAAACAAGCTTGAAAAATTAATTCTAAAAATTTTAAGTTAAATGAAATTATTGAAATTTCTACTTGTTTTAATAAAATTGACTTCTTAATTAATACTGTTATTATTATCTTTTTAACTATCAAATTACCAAAAATTGATTAGAAAGCATTAAAAAAGAAACCATCCCACTTTATCTTTAAATATTTTAATAAAATTATTTTTGTAAACAGGTTACAATCAAATTTTCTCTTTGAGAATATAAAAGTTTCTTTGTTGATTCCAAAGTATTCTATCATTTTTTCATTAAAATCTAAATGTGAAAATTTATTTGCCACTTGTAGTCATGCAGCATTTTTTTTAATATAAAAATGGACCACAAAACCGCATTTAAGTCTTCGAAATATAAATGACCATCACAAAAATTAAACTCAGTATCTTGACTTTAATTCTATCAAATATTGAGAGCAATAAGCAATATATAATATCAATTGCCAATATATTACCAAATTATATTACTTATTGCTGCCAGTTATTAGTTTCTCATAAAAATAATTCCACAAATCACTTTTAAGTTGTATAATATTAATTGCTATTCTTATACCGCAGATATTTTTTGCTATTGATGTCAAGATACTATGTTTGATTTTGAAAACGATTCCATATAAGGCGACCTCTCCCTTTGTAAGTATATCAGCCGAATAACGGAATACTAAGATAAAATAATGGCTGGATAGAAGATGGTAATAACGATGGAGAAAACTATCAATCTGTTCTGAAAGTCCTAAACAAAACTAATTGATAATTAATCATGTAATTAATGGTTAAATCATTATTTTGCAAATTCCTCTCTTGCTTAATTTTAAGTACAAAAGTAATTTTAAAAAATTAGATAAGAGTTACTCAAAATCTGCATAAGTGACAATGAATTGTGCAATGTAACTTAAAGAACAAATTGTTTTCGGAAATTGAAACGTTATTGAACGTTACAATCGATCTCATTTCTTAAATCAACCATCAACAAAGGATATGGCATCAGCGAAGAATGATTTTCCACCAATTCAATTTCCTGCACTCGAGAAACTAAATTATAAGGACATAAATATCTCATTTGATATTTAATTAAAAAACATAAATTTTATTTATTACTTAAATATTATTTGTCTTTTATATTTTTGTTTAATGACATTTTTAATTTATAGTATACATAAAAATTTCTGTTCAGTTTATAAAGTAGGGTGATTTAATTCTTTTTATTATAAGTTTTATTTTTAAGTTGCAGGCATTTTGTCCGGACATGAACTATTAAAGAGAAAACAATTAAAGTAATATTTGGCTATTCATATTTTTTTTTAAAAAAATTTAATTTTCTCTAAAGGACTTGCTTGATAAATTTTTTACTGGGCCGGACTTTTTTTTTCGGGCCTGCCTTGTTTAAAACTGTATTTATCTGTTTAAAATAGTAAGTAAAACCTATGGAGTTCAATCCCAAACTTCTGATGTGATTTCAATAATTTAAATTTCATCTAAAAACCCATAATCTCAAAATAAGTAATCAGGTATCATTAATATTCCAAGACCTAGCATTTTTGTGAGAAATAATAATAAAAAAATCTTCGCTATACATTCTTTATTTAGAAATCAATTGGCAAAGTTCGTTGGCCCCAAGCCCACTGAATCGATTTCAAAAAGTATCATAAAAGCACATGGCCCTCAGACATGTAATCAAACGGTGCCTGCAACTCATCGTTCATCAATTTTGAGAGAATCCTAAAAAACATTTATTCGTAGCAAATTCTCTACGTAAGGGAAGGAAGAGAGTTCACAGTTCACTTCGAGAGATTTTATATAATATAATTTTATCACTGCATTCGATCTCAAAAACTAGAAAAATTTCGCCAATTATTGTCCCCAAATTCGTTATTTCGCCACTTCTTAGCTTAGTCACCATAATTCTCTATCGTTATTGCGTATTGTGCATTTATTTTGTTGTCACTATACCTTTATTTTAAATTTGTCAAAATGAGATATAACTAATTAAAGTTAAATTTTGCCAGAGTGACTAAACTAACCTTATTAATGCTAACCACTTTCGGTAGCCACATTAATAATTGTAATATAGTCATCATAGAGTTATAAATTAATTGGGACCAATGAAAATTGACGAACTTTCAGTTGTTGATAAAGGGAATATTTTCCTGTGCCAAGTTTATATCTGAAAGAAAATTTAGGACATAAAGGAAAAATGATTAACTTTAAATTATAAAACAGGTTAAAATTATTTGTTATTAATGACAAGTTGAATATGTGTTGTGGTGCGATAGTTTTCAAATTCTTAATCACAAACCGGCACGCTCAAAAAAGTACTTAAAAATGACTCCTATATTGGCATAATTTCTGTGTAAATAATAATTATGGTGAATTTATTTCCTTTTTAATATCCTAACAATAAAAATTTAAACAAAAAAATAATGGATGCCATGTTGAAAATATGAAAAAATGCGTGACTTTTTGCATGATGAATATCATAAAGTTTATACCATAATGCTTTAAAAAATTAAAATATTGATTTAATAGATGAATAATATTTCCAAAAATTATTATATGAGATTTCATCCGATTGTAAAGGACAAAATGTTCTTTATCTTATCGAAATTCAAACTATTAAAATGATACTAACTCCGTAACTTTTATTTATTCATACGCGTGTTTTTCATAAAACGCGTCGGTATGAAGGGCGAACAGAAGAATCTATAACAAGAACCCTCAGTCCCTTAACAAATATGAAGAACTTGAATTTGACTTGCAACGCTTTACACTTTTAGATTTTAATTAATAGCATTTTAAATAATGAAACAAAACGGAAAGATGATGAGACGGATTAAATAATGAGACAAAACGAATGAACGATGTGATGAAGTATTCATAAAAACTCTGTTGTAAATTATTAAAGTGAATTAGCGTTCCGATTCTAGTTGAATTTAGAGCTGGAGTACTAATAGGATTTATTTCTGATAGAATTTATTAGAAGTTCAAAGTTCTAAAATTGTTTGAATTTTAATATAGTGTTATTTTATTGCACTTGCGAGATAATACGCGGCCTGTTGTCAAGTTAAATCAATGGATCCGTATACACTTGCTTTCATAAAACTATTCCTTAAAAATTTGGTCTATTGGTACCGTATACGATTACGACTGAATTCTATAGTTTACTATATCATTTTAACAAAATTCAGTTTTTAACCCTATGATTATTAAAGAAATGGAGGTTCCGATTCGCAAATAAGCAACTTGTTCTAAAACCCTTTATATCAGCGGGAGATATAGAAATGGTTGCGCTTCGTCGTAAGAAGCCTATATATTTAAATAACTCCTTTTAAAAAAACGAGAATTTACTAAGAAGTCCTGTTATATCAACAGAAGATACTTAGAGAACAGAAGTCCGCCTTGTTGTTTTCATTCAGATGCGAATCTTCTCTGTAGCGGAGTTTTAACGACCTGTGGCCTTAGAGACGAGGCATGCCTCCCTCCCTTAACCCTTTTTAGAGGTTTTTGGGAGTCCTTTGGTACCAGTCCAGTTTACCGACCACTTGTCTCAGGAACAAAATGTCCCAGGGAACTGCAAGAGAAGGAAAACAGGGGAAAGCGTGCCTCATCTTCAAGCGGACAGGTCATTGGAGCACAGTTTGAGACTTACAGAATGGAGACAGGAACCTTCGTCTATCTAATTCTCATTCAGGTCTTTCGATAAAAAGTTTTTGTTTTCTCGAATTTTACAGCTTAAAAATGGGCTCCAATCTAAAACATCTATGCCGGCTCATTTAGTTCATGTTTCAAATACGGTGTTAGTAGGCTGGGAATGACTCTGCTGAAACAATAACGTCACAGACTATTAGTAATAAAAAATTCTCTTTTATTAAACGTAAACTAAATATAAAGTGGTTTATTTTTACAATTCCTACTGAGAATTGAAATTTGAAAAATCGCTGATAAGAAAAACTATTTCTGCTCTTAATGGATTCATTAACACAATAAATTTGCAGTTAGTAAAGAATAAATCTCCTTCAATACCCTTAATACTCATGTATGTCGACTGCTTTATGATAGCGCCACTCGACACCGTAGCGCATCTCTAATAGTAGACATGTTAAACAGTACTTCAAACACTGGTGAGGCATCTTTTTTAATAGCATGGTGGAACTTAAGAAAATTACACTTAAGAAAATTACAAATCTGTGGTGGAATCTGACATGATTAACAATGTAGGGTTTATTTGTATTAGCGGTACACGACACCGTAGGAAATTTTTAATAATAAATACATATGATTCATTTATGTTCTAATAATAAATATATATCTTCAAACATTGAAGAGGTATCTTTTTCTAATAAGGCAGTGGGACTTATTGCAATACGGAGCGCCTACTGTGGAAGCTGACAGAACTTCAATAAAAACTCGGTTTATCCAGAAACTGGAATTAAAAAAAAAAAAGATGACGAATTCAACTAAAGCTAACCCTAACTGTTAAATTAAAAATTTCAAAGATGTAATTTTTAACGATTAACATTTAATGTTTAATGATTAACGATTTACATAGATACTGCATAATAAATAGGGAAATTAATAAAATAATAATAACCATAATTAAATATGTTTAAATTAATTTAAAAAAATAATTTTAATGAACTAATGAATAATTTTAACAAGGGAATAGAACACGTGGTTTGTATGCAATAACTGCTCCATAGAAATTTTTAAAAACTTTGCATGTCATCTAAAGCCTCAAAAATTTTTTTTATTGGATGTATCGCACAGCTCTTAAATTCTCAAATGTACTACAGGCCTTAAAATGTTATTTATTCTTGGTCTCTTATTGTAAAAAATCCTTATACATTTAATGAATACAAGGAATTAAAAAGTAAGGATTTTTTTTATTATATTCGAAATTATATTTCAATTATATTTGAAATTCCTTCAAAATAAATTCTAAACATCGACGATATTTTAAATTGATTCTAATACAAACCAAACATTTTTTTTTTTTTGAAATACTGAAAAATTCAAATTAAAGTTGTTGGAGCTGTCCTAATTCCACTTTAAAACAATTTAATATGGAATTTTTTATTGTAAACTTCATTGCTAAATTCAATACAAATGACGGAATTTGAATCTGTATTGACATACTTTATATCAATGGAAGAAATCGTAGACGAAAACTGTTGCCTAAACATGGAAATTCTGAATTAATGACTTTACAGAAAATTAAACCTTCAGAACTTCAAAGCACTTGGATATGATTAAGAAAAAAGAATAGCTAAATTAAAAAAAAAAAGAGTTATTCAATTCCTACTTTAAGCTAACACTCTCCCTATATATATATAGTTCAAATTTTCAATCGTTAATAAAATACTTTTTATTCATCCCATCAAGTTTAAGTAAATTTTTTTAACTTGCAGTAGATGACATTTGATGTTAATACAATTTTTCCAAATATTAATTCATTAACTTTTTATTTATGAATTAAAAACTATTTTTCTCACCTTTATAGTAGTTGTATTTGTTAGGATGGGTTAGCCTGTTTGAAAATGCGTTGGATTCGCATCCTTTGTGCTACGAGTTCGAACCTGGTCACAAAGGTCTCCTCGTAGAGAGTGATACTATTGAGAGTACTGAGTCAAAGGTGATCGTTATTCGGGTGCTCAGGGAGCCATACCCTCAGAAGCTATTGCACCCCTCCTTCCGTTGTAAAGTGGAACACGGGAACAACAATTGTAATTATTTATTAAAATGTAACTAAAATAAAAAATTTCATGATATCCAAAGTAGGAATTGATTTTAATTTTTTTTATATATTACTTGTTTTTACGAAATGATTGAGTTTGCAATCTAAATGTCCAACTTCCTATTAATATGAGAGTGATATGATTGCTCGATTTCTCGAGGCTCCGGACGAACCATTGAGAAAAAAAGTACCTACTTCGGGGAGGTTGAGGAGAGGGAAGCCTTCGTTAGCTGCGACGTGAATTCTCACTCATAATGAGCCCTCCCCCTAGACACACGCGCGAAGATACCGATAATTTGAGCCCACCTCTTAATCGCCAGTCATTACTCAAAGTGGAGATAAAGCCCATTAAACACTGCAGAAATGGCTCCCCTCAAAAAAATACTCGCCAAAGGAGCACAGATTGAAAATGTCTCCTCCCTCTATCTCTTCAGTCATTAGCCCCCTTTGCGAGGTGATTTGCAATCAATGAAAACAGGGTCCCAACTGATTTCGGAGTTTGTCGAAGGTAAGGGGGAGGGTAATTTTAGAAAAGGGGGTCGTAATGATACTATGATTTTTCGTTCTTCTAGCAAATTATAGGGTCGTTACGAAAGCTCGCCCCGCCTTTTTGTTGGAGTTTGTTTTGGGAAAAGTAAATTCTGTGGCGCTCGGGAAATTTTGCGGCCTTAATGGAGTCATTCCGTTTATTTGAAGGTTTTGTCTTGATCTTTCAGATGGCCCAATCTAAACTTTTATCTAACGCCACGTTTAAGATAGCTTTATAACGCCGAACATAGGAGGGTTTTCGGCGATAAGGTTTCGTCTTGCGCGAGTGGAAAATTTTTCTATTTTCGCAATTAGTAAAAGTTACTCGACGAAAGAGATAAGTCTGTTCTGGTGCTTGGAAATGAAGGAGAGCCGTAAATTGTTCTTCGTTTTTATTGGATAATGGATACAGCTCCACGGTGACAAATCTTAACATATTAGGAAGTAGCGTCTTTCATTCGTTCATTTTGCTTGGCTAATATGTTTCTAAATTCTTGGCTAATATTGGCGACAGAAGCATTCAAATATACATGGTTTTCAAAATTTCGTCTGTTTTGTTTTGATGCATTCAAAGTACGTAGAATCGTAGTAAAGCATTTTATTTCTTCAATAATAATCTTTTGACAAAAGTTAAGGAAATGAGGCATAAAGTGATGAGAGCAGTTGCAGTTTGTGTTACGAGATATAGCAGTGTCAGGGAAAATTCTAGTTTTAAATTAATGTTAAATAAACTAGTTTTAATTTACTAAGACTAAAAACAGAATATCTTACTTGGATAATTTTTAAGGAACTAGAACAAATACTTTCCTTCTAATTTATTTTTTTTTTAGATTTTTCATTTACGTTTTCATACTTCTTAAAAATATAAGTCTATTATTAGTTCATATCAATCAATTGTAAAAATATGTATTCAAAACTAAGAGCAGTTTTTTTTTTTTTCAGTTGCTAAAAGTGGCCTTAGGTGGACTGTTGGTAATTAATTAAACGGTTCCTAGACACGAAAGCTAATACCATATGAGACCAGTAACATTATAAAACTGAGGGTCTATCCACTGGTAAAAGAAGAAGATTGGAAATAGAGTGCTGACTTAAGAGTGATATAATTGTTGTTTAATAAGATTTTCCTAAAATAGTTCTGACATAACTTTAAAACTAAATTTCAATCACACCTCTCTAAACGAATCCCCCACAATAGCTCATCTGTTTAAAAAAATAATGGAAAACTGCGTAAAAATAATATCTAGTCTTAAAATCTTTTCTTAGCCTTAACTTTAACTCAAAATTTCTAAAAAGCATTCACATAGTAAAATACCTTTCCAATCTCTTTACTTATTTATGAAGATATTATTACTCATTGTATGCATGTTTATTAGCAACAGTAACTCTATTTCAATTAAGGAAATTTTCAAACCTGAATTAGTAAAGTAATAATTTTGTTTTTATATTTTCATCATTACTTTCTTTTTTTTTGGAAAAAGGAACTATTTCTTCCTCAGGAAAAATGTGAATTTGCGCGTGCAAGAAATACTGCATATAGTATTTTTTTAAAAAAAAAACTGCTTATTTGATAGTTTTAAATTGTAATTGAATAGATTTAAACATGTTTAAGGTTTTTGTCATTTTTATTTAACAAAAATATGTTACATTAAGCTAAACAGTTACGTTAAAAAAATAGGTTTATTAATGGATAGTTAAAACATTTCATCCTTAAAAGTTAAGAAAGAAGTTATAGAAATAAGCGTTCCTTTTTTTGTTTTCTCTTAAGAAGTTACTTATTTCTTTGTGGAAAGTAAGATGGATTGATTTTATGCTGTGAAGTCCTTTTAAAAATGGGAAATACTGCATATTTTTCATTGTTTAGGGCTTAAATATGCTCTTATTTATCCTTCAAAATATAAATAATCAAGCATTAAATCGAAACGGAGCTATAATACAACAAACTATAAATTAACTATAACAGGAATGGGAAATAAAGAGGCGAGGAAGACAATGAAATATAAGGGAACATGAAATTATGAAACAAAGGGCACTAAGCATAAAATGAATTCTAGGATATCGCCACTGAAAATATTTAAAAAATAATTTAATAAAACCATGCTACCATCTAAACAGAGAAATTAATATTGCATTTTTCCAAAATTGCCATTTGACTTTACTGGATTGACGACTGCAAGATTTCAAAAAAATATTGTTTGTTCCCTCAAAATACTCTGGGGATAAAATCAAAATATAAATTGAAAATAAATGAAACGAAAGCCTAAATACTAACAATATTTGATGTTTGATATTAATTTGTCCGCTGTTGGAACTATACAACCTTGATGTTCTAGGTAAGAATTTTTTTTTCTAAATTCTATTCTTTTTTATAACTATAGGACGATTATAAAGCGACAATTCTATTGTAATCGATGTGTTTTCTCCCTCACCCCCCCCCAAAAAAATTCTATGCATTATATGATGAAGGAGAAGTTTTAGTTAAATCAGTAGGTTAATAAACAACTACCAAAAAGAGAGAAAATCCCATAGTTTTCAGCAATATTTTGGTTGGAAATTAAATCTAATAAAAATAAACTAAATAAAAGTCTTATAACCTACCATAATTATGAATCAACCATAGTTTTCTACAGAAAATTGAATAGACAAAAAGTTTATATACATGGGGCTATCAAAGTATTAAGTGTTTCTCCCAGATTCTCCCCTCCCTTATTGAGATAAGAAAAAAAATGAATACAAATAATTCTAAATTTATCCGTTAAAAATTGCTAAATAATTTCATGAAATTAAAATTATTAATAAAAAGTTAAAGCATTAATTACTGCATTTCATCGCTTAACTTTTTATTAATATCTACATATATTGATTAAGATCAATAGAAAATTTTATGCTGAAAAAGGGACAGCAAAGTGTTTTTTTTTTCTGACGAAGAGGGTTGGGGTTGATCTAACAACACGCTTACGTTTCAAGATTCGAATGGTATTTACCTTTTTCGTGAAAGGTTTCATTGAATTTGTTCTGGTGATACAGTTTTTCTTCTTTATATTACGCAAGTATTCAGATGCTGCGTATACCTTACCTTTATATATATATATATATATATATATATATATTCAAGGAAGCGGGAAAATCATTGAAGACAAAAACCTATTGTCTTTTCCGATAGCCCGAGTATCTACTGACATTATCTTTCCTTAGAAATCTATTTAACCAGCGTGCATAAAATAACATAATAGAATAAAAAGTAAAACTGTCTACAAGGTGATTAATGAAACGACTGATTAATTTCTTGAAGAAGTAAGAAAAATATACTGGAATAGCTTAGTGTTTCAATTTCAAAGAAATAACAAAGTCAGAATTTTTTATGGTACAAGATTTGTATTTGTAAAAGAAGCGTCCTACTCCTACTAAGCCATGTCCATTTACCATGCGTCCTTTGAAACTATGAATCATTAAAAATGTATTGTATATCTAATAAAAATGATCCATAAAGAAGTTTTCCTCAGTTACAATCGAAAATCAAAGTCAGTTAAGATGCAAACTGAATATAATAACTCAAGGCAAAAAAAAAGTAGTAGTAGTAGTAGTAGTAGAAGCTTTGTACTTCTTGTAAAAAAAAGAATAATTCTAGTATGTTTTTAACTATCTTCTTTGAAGTAATTAAGATTTAACAATGCCTGTTTATTGATGAAACCTTAACAATACCTGTTTATTGATGATTAACAATGCACCTGTTTATTGATGAAATGTTAAAATAAATTATTTCATAATTCATATTTTTTTTAAAGTTTGAATTGGAGCAAATGCTATAAATAAATTACTGAGATTAAAGTTTCTAGATGCTTAATAAAACCACACACACAAAAAGCAAAAATGGGTAACTGACAAAAATTTAAACCTAATAATTAGGCATTAAATCCTGACCCAAACAGGAATTTAACTTGTTTGCAGGAAATTACTAGGTTGAAACAATTTTTTTAATGAAAAGAAATTGCCAAAAAAAAAAAGTTACTGTTTCCAACATTAACCAAACGCTTTCTCTGTGATATATGTTGAAATAGGACTCATAAAAAATATAATACAATCGTAAATTTATTAGCTAACTGTGTCATTGCAATGAAAATTATTGGGAAAATCTATTGTAAAAACAATCCCAATATTAAAGAGAACATATACGAAGTGTTAGTTATCCTAAAGCGGATTATTAAAAAAATATGCTTTAATTATCTTTTTAGAGTCTATAATTTAAAATTTATGAATTGTAATTCGAAGCAATATTTAATTCAACATTGCAAAATGAATCGGCAACATTGTTCCGTCATTCATATCTTTTCAGTGATATGGAGACGCCTAATACTTTTATGAAGTAATTTCATTTAGAAGATGACAATTTCCATTTAATTACTTCGAGCTAAAAATTAAAATTTGCTTCTTTGTGAAAAGTTTCAAAAATTACATTAAGTAGTTTCTAAATTAAAGTTTCATGTTACATTTTGATAAAAGACACTGAAAACAATAATTCAATATAATTTTTCAGACACAATTAGTTTTTAGCTATACTTTTTTTTAAATCTACAACTTGTTTTTTGTAAATCTTACACGAAAAAAAAAGTCGTTTTCAGCCAGCTGGGATGTATTAATCATTCCTTAATTAAACTAAGCTAAAATAAGAAAACAGTCCTCAATTATTTTTTTTTCGTTAGAAGAGCATTTGCAATGACTCAGTTCAATTATAACAAAACTAACTCAGTAAATCTTAAAACGTGCGTTCGTTTCTAATAGTTTTGTTCCATACCATAAACGAAAACAATTTTAGGAACTTGAATTAAAATAAGAAGAATGAGAGAAAATAAATACTATAGTGAAATAATTTAATTATAAAATGCATATATATATATATACATATGTACATCAATAAAATAAATATGAAATACTTATAAATTATTCAGTATTGTACTAACAATCATTGAACAAAGATTTTATATGTAATTATGAGAGTCAGTTATAAAATGAATTTAAAAAAAAATCCTTGTCACATGTATGTATTTTTGTGTCTTACAAAAATGCAAAAATGAAAAAAAAAAGACTGTATTTATGTTCAATTAAAAAGAAAAGTTTTTTTTTTTCTATCTCTCTTGTCACATGTTTTAGTGAGAGAGAGAGAAAAAGATATATATATATATATAATGCTATATCAAAGAATTATTCTTACTAAAAACAAAAGGAAATGAACTGTTGAAAAAAAAATTGCTGTTTCTAAAGTTATTTTAGGCAAATAATTATTAGAGTACGCTTTGGGAATCTACAGTTTTATTTTATATAAAATCGAATTGCCCTGAAATTAAAAAAAAATGCTTCAAATATGTTGATTAACAAATTTTAAAAACTAATTAATGCATTTGTAAGACGAGAATACATACATTTTTACATACTTTAGAATACTACAGTTTTGTATATTCATGTTTGAATAAAACGAGTTTGATAAAATCATTCCTTAAACAGAAAGCCCTTTTATCAGTGTGATATTATATTTTTTAAAACAATAAAATTGTCATAAGATGAATTTCTAGTGTTCTATACATTCATTCACACATTGAAACGAATATTAAACCATCACTAATTATGTAGACAGTAGATTAGCTTATAATTTATTCATTGCATAAGCATAAAAATGCATTTTTTTCATCGTTCTAGAAAAGATGACAGTGATTAAAATGCTTAGAAATTACTGCTTTTAGAAGCTCTAACCTTTTTCTTATTTCTGAAATATGTTTTATTTTCTTGTAAAGTATAAGGCCTTATTTTCAAAAAAATAACTAAACAAAAGTGGGAGCCATAAACACACATACATATGAAGTTTATTTCTAACTTAGCATATGTGTTTACTTACATCCTTTTCAAAGCCTACAATAAATGCTCGGGCTTCAAAAATTATCTTTGCGAAGTTTCATGCGAGAAAAAGAAAAAGATGCAAATAAACCGTCAGAATTCTTAATTCATACAATTTTTGCTAAACCATTTTGTTTCGTTTGCAAAATTAGAAACATAAAGATTTTGCTTTAATAATATTTCCAAATCTGATAGATTGCAGAAAAAGAAAAAGTATAAATATATCTTTCACTGGATGTTTGCCATTCAAATAGAGATAAAACTCTAAAAATTTAATTAAAAAAATATTTTTAAAAAATGAAAATAAGCATAGTGATACAATTTTGAGGCAACTCTATCCCAATTCTCTTTCATTGAAACTGAGTATCTTTAATTTTTGTTACATTCAAAAATCTATTCTAAGAAATGAATAAAATTGGATGCTTTTTAATATTTACATTGATGCAGAAATATTCTCATAGGCCGTCATTCGATTCGAAAATGAACCGCAACACTGTTTAAAAAGAAGTAAAAATCGTTCTCTCACCTTCGCTACATGTTTACAGAAGGGACTGGGGGGACAGTCTAGGAGGGGAGGAAGGATACCCTCTATCTTCCGGCTTCAGAAGGAAGTAACCGTAACTGTTGAGGGAGTTCCTCAAGTCCTGGGATGAGGCTGGCAGGTAGGTGGGTGGATAGCCACAGAATCCGTAGGGGCTGCCGAATGTCCTTGAGTAAGAGAGAAAATTGTTGGCCGCAGTCGACGTGTACAGGGAAGGACTGGATGCCAAGTAAGAACTGCAACCTGTGGAGAACTCAGTCTTTTTCAGGTGATCCCCGAGTGCTGAGCTGTAGAATGGACTTGGAGGTGGTATAGGTAGAGGATACGACCTTGCCGTGGCTGCCTTTTCACTTTCGAAGGGGTACCTTAAGGAGTCCAGAGTAGGAGTGAAGTACAAACTGACTTCCTTTTTGGCTGAGGAGGATTTCGGTTTCCTCCTCGGTCGGTACTTGTAGTCGGGATGCTCTTTCATATGGAGAGCCCTCAGTCGTTTGGCTTCGTCGATGAACGGTCGTTTCTCCAGCTCTGTCAGCTGTTTCCACTCAGCTCCGAGTCGTTTGCTGATTTCCGAGTTGTGCATCTTTGGATTATCTTGAGCCATCTTTCGTCTTTGACCCCGAGACCACACCATAAACGCGTTCATCGGCCGCTTCACCCTCTCGTTGTTGCTGGTTATTGTCATGCTCGTCAGATCCGCCATGTTTATAAATTTCTGTACTCTTTCAGCGAAACATCAAGCAAGAATGGACTATTCTTTCCTGAAAATGTGATTATTTCTCGGAGTATGTTTTGGGTGCGGGAGTCATCTGTCGCACACTCGAGTCGCAGACAACGCGGCTGTGTTTGCCTCACTCTCGCACAAGTGGTAAAGATTTTGTCTTCCCTCGGCTCTACCGCCGATGTAACAGCTCTTTCGAGTGGCTGTTGGGACGTCTGTCAAACTTTGAGAGGTGGGGCGAAAGTTGTAGCGTTACGCCTCCCACCTTGATTGGCCAGATGGAAAAGCGAGACACGATTATTGGCTAGATCAGTGTTGTAAGTGGAGAGATGATGCTTGGTGTACAGCGCCATCTGTTCAGGATCAGAACTTGATATTCTGACGCGAGAGCTAAAACGAAAAATAAATTTTATGTTCGGAGACTTTATGGAACTACGAAAGGGCACCCTTTCATATACAAATTCAAAACGGTTTCCTGAAGAAAAAAATTTACTAAGAAATTATTTATCCAATGATGTATTATAGTGCATTCATTCCCCCCCTAAAATTAAATTTTTTTTTTCATTTCTTATAGAATAATGATAGAAACTGTGTAAATAAAAAACAGCAATTAGTAGTTGTTTCTCTACATTATCAACCTGAATGTTTTATTTTTATTTTTCAGTTGCATCAATTTTTATTCACAATTATGCAAGATTCGGGATGAAAAAATAGAATCCTTGAAATGTTTTTAAAAAGTTGTACCCATATGTACTTTTAACATAATATATACTTAGTATGATAGTAATGGATATAATAGAACTGTAAATGAGCAAGCAAATATCGGGGTGTCAGGAAATTTTCTCGGTCATTTTTATTAATCTGTTCATGTATACATAAAGAAAATCGAGATAATTCGTCACAAAAGTAAACAGCTCGTTAAAAATTATGATTGAAAAGTTGTTTCAATCATTGACATATTGTTTACAGCATTTCATGAAAAAAAAGGGAATTGTTTTCATTTTGGAAACGTTATCTAACGGAAACGTGAATCCAAAATAACCAACATTTATACCTATTTTTTTAATCGTAGAGAAATTTTCTGATACCATAAGATGTAGTTAATCAAATTAAAAGTAATAGTAAAGATTATTTTCGGTCATTAATAATACATAATTTAGCAATATTATAAAATCAGTAATTTCAATAAAAAAAGATTAACAAATTGTAATTATAATTATCTCCAAAATCATAGATACAAGTAATTAAAATAGGCAAACACTCTAGAACAATGACACTTTTACTACAAAACTTGGGAATAAACAGTAGAAAATTCACATCTGTCGTATGAGGTCACAATGAAACGTTCTCGTATTCTCTAAGATAAAATTATTATCCTCTTAGTTCCAGCATAAAATTGTGGAAGTCAGGCAATGCTGTAAATGATCAGATTTTTATTTTCAGAGTTCCACACATCAGGGGTATAATAAAGGGTACCTGTGTGTTAATTGAATAGTATTGACAGATAATAGTTTCCGAATATAGGTCTTTTGTGTGAGCCTTTTAATCGATTTTAGCATACGGTTTTTGGCAATTTTTTGTGTGACGATTGTTCATTGTCATGCGATTTAACACAAATGTCAGAAAAGTGAATATTGTAGCGTTTACATAACTGTCACCTAATCTTTTAAAACAACAAATGGCACTACCTTTTTAACATAAAGATCTACTTTCAATGACCCTTCTTGAGGGTCATTACTACATTGCATTCCAGTGTGAGTGTGTTTTGGTTTTGTTTTCTCTTTAGAAGATAGTTAAATAACTGTTCCTGATACTCATTTACCGCATTATGAAATTATAAAGGGTCTCGTCCCTCTACAATATGTATTTTGAACATCTTTTTTCCCAATCCTTTGAAGCCAACATTTGAACTTTGAATAAGATCACATACAGATTTCAATTTATATAATTCGTAGCCTTCCTGAGTTATATATGCGAAAATACAAACAGATAAACCACTTAGCAAATTTGTTTTAAAATTTGATAGGATTTTGCATTTTAGATACTAACCTGTGTACTGAATTTAAATTCACTTAATTTTGAGGATATTTTGCCAATTTATATTCGGAAAGCTGGACATACATGCTTTCTCTGAATAAATTTCGTTATAAAATTCATTTAAATCGTAAATTTTATGTTGAGTTCATAAACAAAATTTCATCTGTCCAGCACAATGTGTTTATGAATAATCGTGCTCACGCGCAAGCAAATTCCAATAATATGTCTTTCGAAGTCAAGCAGGTGTGAAGGGAGGGGACCGAATTGAATTATTTGTGAAGGTTACAATACTCTCTTAGTATATACTTCGTAAACGAAAGAAGTTAAGAATGTGAATGGAAAACGTTTAAATTACCCCTGAGCCACTGAATTACGTGCGTGCCCTTGCGTTATTTTCTCAACAATATAAAACTAAAGCAGCGGAGGTTGAAAGCAATTATTATGTTTCAGTTCCGTGTTTTTTCAATTTTTCCTGTTAAGTTTCTTTCGTTAGTCTTTTCAGTTCTTTCTGTTCAGTTTCTTTCGCTAGTATTCGTCATCTCCTGATTTGCGTGTAACCTCGTATTATCGTAAGTACCGTGCTTTCAGTTTATACACATTTTGTTTATATTTCAAAATTTAACACAATTATTCAAAAAACTTTAAGTCCTTTATAGATACTTAATCTGATTTCTTCAAAGAGATAAAGCTAAAGTAATGAAGATCAACAAGTAGAAAGAAGAAACGTATGAGTGAAGATGTGCTAATCCACTTGTGAGATGCAGTCCTTCAGCAGTTGGAAGACAGTTGCGCGTGCACTGCTTCTGGTGATTGAGATTGATTATATATGAGTTCACTTAAATTTTCTGGACATGTGCACATCTCACTTCATGGTTAAATCTGTTTCTTATAATAGAACGGAAGTTCATTGCTGCATTCTTGTAAGCAGAGCTTGAAATCCTTTTCAGTCATTAACTTCAAAAGGAGGAGGTCAGTTTTGACCACTTTGGGGCAAATGATCTCGATGAGAATATCAGTTTGATAGATTCGGTCAATGTAAGGATGGACATTGCTAAAGACCACAGTCGATCACAGCAAATCCTGTCGATACTGCTACGTTCAGTGGTGGAAGGGTGGCCGGCCGTACACAAGAAGAAGAAGAAATCATTAACTTAATTATCTATATAGCTGATTAATAACATGAATTGTTCAAACAGCAAACATAATGCTGGGGGGGAGTAACATGAGCACGTCTTCGCTCACAATTGAATTAATGGAAATTATCTGTTTCGAGAAAACTTTATTTGCGCCAGATTTTGGAAATATGGTTTTTTTATCGAATATTTTGAATTAAGTTTTCATTAGAATTTTTTTTGCCAAATATTTTTTTAAATTTTCCATTCCCAATTAATTACAATTATTATTAACTTTTTGATAGGAACTCGTATGGTGAGATTTGCAATTAAATCATAATCTCTAATCATAAATATGAATTACAGAATATATATATATATATATATATATTAACAAAAAGTATTTATCGAAAGATGCAAGAATTAGTGTACTTTATTAAGGTTTTGTTTAGATGGATAATGTTAAGTCTTTCTTTTTTCAGACAAAATAATAATCGCATTTTGAGATTTTTATTGTTAAATTTTATCATTAACTCTATAGTGTTTTAATGGCTTTTTTAAGGATAGTTTTCTATCGGATAGTAAACTGCCTGAATAGTTTGAAAAACATTTGTTTTGATTCTTTTAGGACTTTAATTAAAAAATTGTTTTTTAAACAAATTTTTAGTGCTACATTTTTCAAATGTACCCTACCCAGTCATCTGTTAAAAAAATTTTGTAATTAATCGATTGGAACAAGTTGTTCGATTTTTCAGAGCATTTGTAAGACTATGAATCCTGTAAGTAATCCATTGGAACAAACTCTCCGACAATTTGCTAGAATAAAACTTGCATGTTATATTTATGTAGTTGCATCTTCTTATCTAGCTGTTAAAGAAGCAATGGAAGGACAATTTAATAAAGTACTTTACTTTTTCTGAATGCCTTCGTGAACAACCACTTGATGACAACAAAACCCTGTGAGCTAATAAAAGAGTTTATCTCATTTTAGTGAAAAGAAAAGATGGTAAATAGAAATTTAAAAAGCATTTTCTGCCTTTTATAGAATCAAAAAATTTAATGATCTCAACAGATCTTACATCTGCTATTTTTCCCCTTGAAATAGATTTATACGAATAGTGAAAAGCCATTGAAAGACGGTAATTAAAATGAATTGTGAAGTTAGAATTCGAAATTAAATACAATAATCACCATTGAAATTGAGAATAAATTCTAATTTCGATTATTTTATTATTAAAGAATACTTGTATTCTGATAATTTTTATTACTTTTAAGAAAAATCTAAGCTTTGATTACGTATTTATATATAGTTTTAAGTAAGTTTTTTTTAATTAATTTCTTACTCGTTATGAATATGAAATCATGTGTTTGTTTTATTTTCAATTTGAAAAAATAATGCAGCTTATAAAATTATTTTCCCCTATATATATATATATATATATATATATATATATATTCTATCAAGAGTAGCAGCCATTATGTTCAAGCAAAAGCGACGAGCACAACACAAAACAACACAAGACAGAATGACGAAAAGCTAAGTGTAAAAAGGGGAGGGAAATCATTATCCCTAGTCTTAAATGCCGTAAGATTTTAATAGGGAAAATATTTTTTCACAGTGCTTATACAATGAGATTAGGATGGGGATTTTTATAACACACGCCTAACATAAAAGGAAAACACAAGGATCTTTTTAAAGGAATGTGCTTGGCTGTGCAATTTTCACCTCTCACACGGAGCGAGGGAACCTCTCGTTTTCAGTTTCAGCAATTTTACTCCACTTCTGTTGAATTAATTAATTAGAACAAGAGGAATGGATCAGGGAATAAGAGAATATTTTGGAATAAAGTTATTATGGACTACATTAAATTGAAAATTAGAAAATTAATTTGAATTTAAGTCAGAATTTAAAATGTCATATATATATATATATATATATATATATATAGAAAGATCCTTTCTATTAATAATTCAGGAAATAGTAGTTGTCTTAACCTACTAAATAAATTTTGGTCCTCTTTGTCTCTATTTCGAAGCAACACTGGGCTTATTTTACCGCTGTCACCTGAAAACAGTAGATTCTTGAGTATATTCGTAACCCATTCAGATTAGATCGTTATTTCAGCTTTTCAGAATTATTAAAGGGAATTTGGTTTTCACTTTGAATGTATTTTTAAAAAGTTATCATAGTTATCATAAAAAGTTATCAATCTTAATCAATAATATCAATAAATAATTTGATTTTGTTTTTTTTTTTTTGATGCAAAACAATACGAAATATTACATATTTTTTTTCTATAAAAAGGTATTTTCAAAGACCAGTACTCATCTATGCTACTATTATAAATGTGAAAGTTTGGGTGAATGGATGAAGTTAGTCAATCATGTCAGAACGGCTGAACGAAACTGGATGAAATTCAGCATAGACATAAATTATAGTTTAGAATAGAGCACAGGCCACTATTTATAACGGTTAATTGAGTGGTTAATTTTTTATTAATTAAAAACAAACTTTCTCGCCAGAAGTTTTCATTTCTTCACCATGAGAAACAAATGAGAAAGATTTCGATTCGTTGTTTTTTTCCTATACGAATGTGGTTAGGCTTAACAATAAGACCGATTATTTCAAATGACTCTGTTTATTTCCTTAATGTTTGGTGCCTTTAAAACTAAAAATTGTTAATCAATCGATTTTTCGGATTTATTTTGAAGTACTTTCGAACTTACATAATACAGAAAAAAAGAAAAAGAAAAATTTCTAATCTGTATTGTGTAACCCCAACTGGCGTAGAACATTCACGCATTTTGTGTTGCCTCAATCGGCGTTAAAAATTAAACGCTAGTATAATATACATTCAGAACATTGGTTTTAGTACAACCGTATAGTCTTGCCTCATTGAAATGTAATGGCATTCCTCCTACGACATGGTTTCGTTATAATAAGCAAGAATTAACCAAGGAGTGATCAAGGGATGGTTGATTTTTCAATAGCAATTATGATAGATAATAGCAATAGATATTATGAACTATAGAAATGAGTGTGGAATTTTTTCTTCAAATATAGCCAAACAACTGAACTAAATCATTCTAACAATAGAGCTAAATCATAATCCTTTTATAAGAGTACCAACTCAGTCGTCTTTCCAGAACTTGCACGTGAAGGAAACTATTCAACCGGTCGATCCCTTATCAGAATGTTTCCATTTATTCATTTATTTCATTCCCTTTTCACTTCACTTCCGAATTCACGGCGCAATTCGACAGATAGACATCAAGGATCGCTCAGAAAACCGAATTCGTCTCCATCAACCACTCTCCTCATTCTTCCCCTTTTTCGGGAAACGAAGAGATGCGGTTAGGAGCACCAGTCTTCCTTTCCTTCACTTGTGATGCAAATGGCCCACTCCCTCTAAAATGGAGCTTAAGCGATCGTCTCACAAAAGCCCCTATTTTTCGTGTCAAAAGCGAAAGTTGAACTCCTCGAAAAAAGCTGTCTTGTTGATCAGTTACACCCCTCCCTCCCCCTTACAAACAGTTTCTTCCATCCTTATATCGTCTGTTATAACTTCTGAGTGAACTATCAAATTCCCCAAATCCACCCCTTTTTTTTGTTCCCTCTCTCTTCTGACTCTCATGGGAACAAAAAAGAAAAAGAAAAAAGAATGCGGCGTTTATTATGGTAGCTTTCGTAATTCTGAATGGGTTCTCACAATGGCAGCTTTTCTAGAAATCTTTCTTTTCATTCAATTTTTGAAGTCCCGTTGCATTTATATTTGCATTTCGACAGTCGTTTGTCAGAGGAGGCATTCTTTATTCCCCCCATCCCTCCCTCTTTCCCGGATATTCCTGAGACAGTCCGGGAGTGGGAGAGGACCGGACAGGGGCTGGGTGATGTGTTTTGTATAATAATATCGAAGTGGTTTTAATTTTCTGCCACAATGAAGTCTTTTTTATTATTTTTTCCCTCGTTCCTATTCTTTTCCACCCCTCTTGCGTCAGGGATGCCGAGAAAAGAAACGAAAAGAAGAGCTGTTGTTCGCGCTCTTTTGTGCAACTGTTATTCCGTGATGTTATCTTTTTAAAAGCAATCGGCGAAGAAAGATTATGCGATTGAATTTCTCATTAATGTTTCGGAGGAAGCATTTTTACCCTTCTTAAATGTTTTATTCAAGGGTTGGGAGGAGTATTTGGGAGCGGCACTTATCCTTCTAAGGGACGGACATCTTTAGCGCTCTTTTGGAAAAGTGACAAATACGGACTGCTTCTGTTGATCTAGAGAGATGCTGGACACAAGCAATGTTTCATGTCTAAAATAGTTAAGTTTAAATTTTGTGTTAACTAAACATACACAGTTATGTTCAGAGATTGGTGTGTTTAAGAGTAACTGAGTTAGGAGATAGGAATTTGGAGAATTTAAGAGTAAAGTGTAAAGACTTGACCACGGGCGGGTCAAATGAAATGGTAGCGTATTATATACAGAGGCTTTATTTACAGCTTAACACCCAAAAAACACGTCATCTAGATTATATACAGGAATATTTACAAAGGATTGTCTGTTCGACAACTAGGCCGGGAACTCACAAACTGTCTGCGTATTCAGCTACTGCCTGTAGCTCCAGAGATCTACGGATTTCTTCCGGTAGATCTTGTAACAAACTTGAGATCACCTGGTATCTCTTCACATCAGCACTCCTCACAGCTCGTCTCGTCCTCCAGATCAGTTTGTCCCAGATCAGCTTCCTTCTCTTTCCTTCCCTTCCTCTCTCTTTCTCTCTTTCTTCCTTTCCCCCTCCGATCGGCTTCTTGAACCCCTTTTTAACGGTTGCGAAGCTCCACCTCTCAGGCTGATATTGGCTCGCTGGAGATGCCGGTTGTCCAATCATTCTACTTCCACTTGCGCCACCATCGTGGGAAGATTTCTGAGACATCCGCCCTTTAGATTGCACCTGGATTCTTTCTTTAATGGGTTCCAGGAAACACTAATTTCTTCAATGGTCGTAAACTGCATCTGTTCATTATCGGGCCCAGTGGGGTGGTCCACAGACGAATTAGTCCCGTCTGGTATTTCGACCCGGTTCACTGCTTTAATGAGCCGAAAACATGTGAGGTCCCTTATCTGTCCTTCTCAAATTCTAAGAACGGGAGAACACAATGGGTAACAAAGGTTGAACAGCCTCACCGCTGGATGGGAGTTTCATTGTTCGATCATGTGTCTCTTCCAGCAGGAGACAAAGTGGCGACTTCCTTACAAAAGGGTTAAGAGTAAGTATTTAAAAGTAAGAGATTTTAAGAGTGTATTGGGGTGTATAGAGTTAGAAGTTTAGAGTGTTTAAGGCTAAAAGAGTTAAGAGTTAGGAGTGTAGAGAGTTTAAGAGTAAAACAGTTTAAGTGTTCAGAGTGTACTGGAGTGTTTAAGAGTAAAACTTTGGAGCGTCAATAGTTTGGAAACAGAACTTTGGCCTCAAAATAGTAAAATTAATCTTTAGAACTGTGTCTTAATGCATCTGATTTTTTCTGAGAATTTTTGTGCATGTTAAATGCATTGAGATCTAAAGTACTTTCTCTGGAATATTTGGGAGAATTGAGGCGCCTGTTAAAATGCCTGCGATTGGAAACTACTCTAAAATAATCTTCTATAGAATAAAAACTGGACTTTAAGCTAATTAATTGCCCTGAAATGACCTTAGAATGTAAAAAATTCAGTAGCAATGAGGATTAGTCAACATACAATGAGAAACATAAATTAATTAATAAATACTTATATATTTTTTCCTCTAGAAATGGACTTCTTGATATGGATTTTTTAAGAGTTATAAGCAGTGACGTAGTAAAAAAAAAGTATATTTTTAAGTTTGCATCAAAATTCCGCCAAGCTTGCAAACAAGGCAAATAATATATATATATATATTTTTAAAAAATTTAGTATTTACATCTCCAAACCATTATTGTTGCATGGAGATGAAGATGCCAACTAATGTTTCATATTTTTCCTTTAACCATGTCTCAGACGTTATAATAATATACTTCAGTTCTAAATCTAAATAAATCTGGTATAGCTTCAAAATGGAATGTTAGTTAAATTGAATGAACCTATCAGCTGCCAAATTTTATATAAAATGTTTTGGATGAATAATTTTTAGATATGCTCAAAAAGATGTGTAACAGTATAATTATATGCCAATTACGTTTTGTTGTGAAAGTATTTGATATTTTTAATGTCTCTATAAATAATGAATAAAATCATTTTAATGAAAAAATAAATACTGCGTAAGTATCAGATCGTAGATAAAATCTCTAAATTTATATTTGTATACGGTATTTTATTATAATACAACAATCAAATCAAAATTATAATGATTTAAACATGACATCTCTATTCTGTTCAACTTACAGATGATTTACGAATTTATGCGCTTGTTGATAGTAAAAAAAGCATAAATCACATGTTTTCTGCTGCATACAATATTAAATGATACATAGAGAATGAAACTAAACTGACAGAAATACCAAATACATTTTTGACACCGAATGGTATGCATCAAATCCGTAAATTCCCAAACATAGAGCTAACATGGTTAACAATAACATAACCAACAATTAGATTATCCAAGTAAATAAGTGAAATATATCTATTTCAAAACCCTTTGAGAATATTTGTTTTATTTATGTTTTTTTTAGTTCCATTTTAGATTCTGAAGACGAAATATCTTGGTGGTGGTGGGAAGGAAAAAAAAGAAGCATGACTCATAAAACGCAACTAATATCCCCTATTCGAGTCCAATACAAAACGTTACAGAAACAAGACAAAATAAAACAGTCATTCTTGCGACACACCGATTTTTCCTCGACCGAAAGTTGATTTCTTGTCGCACAAAAGTAAACAATCCCCGTCTTCAATGGGTGGATATCTTTCCGAATAGAGAGATTCATCCCGGGTCCAAAGAAAACAACTCTCCAAGGAAATTGAATAGCATACTTTCGCTTTATAACACAGAGGCCTGTACGCATCCAATCACAATCGGGGTGGGAGGATGGAGCAAAGAAAGGATTAGGACTGCAGTTGTTAAGGGCCTTTGCGTCATAATTCCACCAGCGATAAGTACGTATACCTGGGCACCCTCTTACACACTCCCACAAAGTCCGGGCCTCTATATAGCCCAACAATTGGCCTCTTTCTTCATTGTTTACGCCCTGCCACAATAGGGAGATGAATCCATTGAAGACAGGGACAGTATTCGACGGACATGTTTGGACACTGGGATCGATCATTCCTGCAATATTTAACACTGATAATATGATATAAACTAGTATTTCTAACTACAGTGGAAGATTGTGTCAGCGTAGTCCATTTAAATTAGGATAATTACAATTCTCTTCGTTTTTAATGGATAATAATTTTGAAGTTGCTGTATTTTGTCATACTATCAATGTTAAAATTTGCCATCCTTGGAAATTTTTTTCATAGAAAGACAGAAGTCAGTATTTATAACTACATTGGTAAATTGCATCGACGCAACCAATTTAAATCAGATAGTTACAATTATATTCTATTTGGGATTTTGAGTAGAAAATAATTTCCATGTTTCCATTTCCATTAAAAGATTTTTTCGTGGTCTTAAAATTAGGAAACAAATTAAATCACAAGGAATTAATTAAAGACGGTCGGCAAAAAATTTGATAAAGTAGAGTTTTCTTCAATAAAATTTTATTGAAATCACCTGAATCAAAGTGATTTTCAAAGTCATTTATCAATTCCTACTATTAACTCACAATCTCCCAATATATATAGCTTGTTCAATTTTTCAATCATTTATAAAATGATTTTATTCATCCAATCAAGTTCAAGTAAGTTTTTTAAAACTTGTAGTTGATGACATGGGATGTTAATACGGTTTTTCAAATACTAATTCATTAATTTTTCATTAATTAATTAAAAACTTTATCGCCAAAAACCTTCATGCACACACCGCCAAATAAGTAATGAGGCAGTTTCCCCCCCCCACGTCAATAAGGTTAGTCTTACATGTTTTCGGCCGATTTTTTTAAACGATGCTGTTTATTTTCATAAGGCTTGATGCATTTTAAACCAACATTGTTAATGAATCGTTTTTTCTGATTCATTTTGAAGTGCTTTCGAATTAAAATCATGGTCGGGGACAGGTAATGATTTAACTTACTAAAAATTGACAAAATATATTCAAGTCGTTTTTAAGCTTACCTTGAATCGTTCAAATCATGATTGAAGAATATCATGTTAGCTGAATGCAGTGAATGTTTCATAAGCATGCCTAGCGCATTAATATATTGTATATAATTATTCAAATTTGGCAACAGTCAGTCAAATTTGTTCCTTAAGATTATGCAGCTTGTTTTCAAGTTAGATATACAACAATATCCTTATTAAATGAAATCTTAAGCCAAGGGAGCAGGATCATCTTATGCCAATGAAACTCTTTTCCATTGATTTCTTGAGCTCATTAAAAGCCCTGAAAGTAATATAAAAATATGCTTCAATTTTCCCTTCCATTTTCAACAACAAACCACAAACTAGCTACTCCGACCCCCCGAGAGGTACATGGAAAAACTTGAATGATCAAACCGCCATAACCGCAATACTGGTGGGGATTGTAATTGAATTGTAAGGATCATCACTGGCCACGGTACTACCCTTCCCTATGGAAATACGTCCCGTCATCGATGGGAGGTGCCAGACCCCCACCATTTCGAGTACTCAAAGAGTTGAAAGAACAAAATACTATGCCAGAAGCTTTTCATCCTCAATTACTAGGTTCTCCTCATTGGATATCTCTTTCTCTTGAATAAGAAAATGTATTTTTTCAGAGCAAAAAACGATGGCACCACTGGCAAAGAGATGAAAAACAAAATATTTCTGAATACGAAAAGTTCAATTCTTACGAAGAACTTCGTTTTTAAATACTTTGAATGAATTAGTAAACTTATTCAATTCCTACCATTAGCTCACACTCTCCCTATATATACATATATCTTGCTCAAATTTTCATTTGTTATTAAAATACTTTTCTTCATCCACTCAAATTAAAGTAAATTTTGTTAAACGTGTAGTGGAAGACATTTGACATTAATACAGTTTTTTCAAATGTTAATTCATTTATTTTTTATTTATTAATTATTTATTAATTAATTTTCTCTCCTTCATAATAGTTATATTTGTTAGGTCGGGATAGCCTGTTTGATAGGGCGTTGGATTTGCATCCCTTGGGCTGCGAGTTCGAACCTGGTCACAAAGGTATCCTTGTAGAGAGTAATACCACTGGGGGTACTGAGTCAAAGGTGATCGTTATTCTGGTGCTCAGGGGTTCACACCTTCAGAAGCTACTGCATCCCTTCGTTCCATTTTAAAGCGGAACACGAGAACTAAAATTGTAATTATTCAATAGAAATTTTTTTTTCTAATATCCAAAGTAGTAATTGATTTAAAAAAAATTATTTTTCTATTACTTGTTTTTATTACAGGTTTAATTCAGTAACTACTTCTTTGGTGCAGATTGGAAAATTTATTTGCAACATTTTAGTAATCGGAAATTTTTATATACTTGGCGGATCTTTGACAATGTCTTTTGCACTGTAAATCAATCCAAACCAACATTTTATTTTTCATACTATGAGACGAAAACAGGTGGTTTTTAAAATGAAGATTTTGAAAACATTTTTATTAATTCATGACTTAAGATGGCATTTCTTTTTCTCTAATATTATATTTTAAGTTTTTTGGAATAGACAGATCTCAAGATTCAAAATCACGGTTTAATGACCAGAATGAACCCATTAATTAATACAGTTCTAAAAAGCACAGAGAAGTGAATAGATAAAGGGAACAACCCAATTGAACAATTTCTTTTAGTCCCTTAAGTAGTATTTTAAGAGATTATTAAATGGATAATCATCTTAAACTATTAAATAACCCTTTTTTATGTAGATTAAAACGGATAATTATTTATTTTGAATTTAGATTATAAAATATATCATCATTCACATTTTTATTTGAGAAAGATAATAAGGCTGAAAGAATAAAGGTGAAATACTTTTCTCATTTTGCAATTTTGCAATATTTTTTACTTATAATTTCTAGATGTGATCAGTTAAGCCATCGCACAAAACCCTCATTGCTTTATCTAAACTTGAAGGATACAAGTCCCGCAACAAATATCATAATTCTGAGTATTTTTGACTCATCGTAAAACACAATTAGAAAAAAAAATGATGCATGAAATATAGAAACAAATTTCGGTAGAATCTGTAGAGACCTCCCTTTTCCTTTCTGTAATAAACAATATACTTTTTTTTGTTATTACCTGCAGTAATAATAGAACAATTTTTTATATATTTTTTATACTTTATTGTAAAAATGTTTACGCACACATGAAAAAAATTCTAGTCATAAAAATAAAAATAATAAATAAATAAAAATAAAATAAAATCGAACAATTGATGTTCGTATTTATTTGTATTCGTATTGTATTTTGATGAACCTCCAGTTTCGGAGCCTCGTTGAAAAGCGCACACTTGGAATTATATTTATCGGTCATTATCGTTTTTTAGTTATATGACACAATAAATTCAAACGAACAAAATTATATATGTGTACATTTTTATTATATTTTGATGAAAATCCGTTTGCAGCAAGCCTATCTGCTCGTGCACAAGTACGTGTGATGACTGCAAAACACAAAAACTAGATAGATAAATTATGTAATACAAATTAAATATGTAAAATGGAGATCTATATTAAATTTTGTACTCGACAAGGTACTGACAATATGGTTTTTTTGTTGATTGTAGCTTATTTGTAGATTTTAAACAAATTTTAAATAAAATACATTTGCATAAAGTCTGTCTGTTCGAGTAAGTGAACCCAATAACCATAAAACGCAAAACGCTAGATGGTATTTAGTGTATAAAATTTGGCAGGCGGTTTTAGTCTTTAAAATGTAGAACTGCATCAAATTTTGAAGCAAATCCATCTGAGATTTGATTCATATGAATCTAAACGCTATAAGCTGAAAATGCAACGTTAAGAAAATCGAAATTTGGTTTGTGATCTTCTTTAGTAAAACTCTATTTTGTGACGTATTTCCTTTTCCTTGGGTTGGAAAAAAAAACTTTTTATGAAAAAAATGTTTTTAAGAAGTATAAAGTGATCAAATGCTAGAATATGAAAATCAAAATCGGAGTATTTAGGAATAACACTGAAAGCCTTGTTCAAATTAGCAATTATTACGTCAGAAAGGAACCGGGTCGATAACGTATTTATATTAATAAAATGTTTGTGTAAGCAAGTCAATGGTATTTATAATAAAAAGGTTAAGAATCAAATGAAAAGTACCATATGGCTACTTCGGATGGCATGACTATACCCTTTTGTATATGATTTGTTTCATCCAAATTATCAAGATTCAGAGTTTTTAAAAGAAAACTACAGTCAGAAAATTCGAGTGATCAGTAAATGACAAATAAAAATAATAATAATTTGAAATGTATTACTTTTAAAAGATTTCCTTTGTCGAACCGGTTCATTTTACATATTATTACTGTATTTCTCAATAAGACAATATGTAGACTCTAATAGATAACTTGGGCAACAAATTATAATTTAATAATCATCACTCGATTATGGACTTTATATTGAATTTGATTTTTAAAATAATCGATTTTAACAACATTAGAAACTGATGGATGACTTAAGCAATGAATTCGAATTTAACAATCATTAGTCAAGATGGAATTCACATTAGAGCTGACTTTTAAAAGAATTTATTTAGGACAACACGAAAAATAATTATTGTGTACAAGAATTTATTGTTATCAAAATATAGACATGATAATCAAATTTGGAATAAATGATGACCAATTTTAAATATAAATATGATAATTGACTTTTTACCCAAATGAAAGTCAACCAAAATTACTGTTGGCAGCTGAAGTTCACATTTAATCGAGACTTGCTCAATTGGGCATTTCACTCAATTCCGGCAGAAGCATTTTATGAATTATATCTGTTCTGATGAATGGGATCTTGACAAATAAGTAGATAAATAAAAGGAAGTGAATTACTTGAATATGCGCTCCAAAAACCAAAATCGTAGTTCAGGATCAAAATTCATCCAAAGACTTTTCAATAAAAAGAATGCACTGACCCTAATTTAATCTTTCTTTCTTTAACAATGTTGCAAAAATAAATTTTAAAAAGTAAATGTTATGTACGAAGATTATGTTACCACCCACAGTGTCCGAAAACTGCTACACAATTTGTAATTATGATTTCTGTATATTGATACTCTAAACGGAATTCCTGATACAAACAAATGTTTTGCAGATAAGATAGTAAGTCTAAAGGTACAAAATTTGACACATAGTTATTTTTAGATAGTATGTGATTACTGAAAATGAACTTGGTGAATTTTCAATAAGATTCTTAATTAATAAAAAGTAGTCAAAATCTTAGCGTTTTCTTTCAGTAACATCGCAACATATAATTACAGAAAAATCATATTTGCAACAATTTAAAATTCAGGAAACTGGTTTTTCCTCCCAATAGATTTTAGCAAATTTTCAAAATAGTTTTTATTATATTTGTCTAAAATATTTATCATTGTTTTAGAAGGTAATGTACTTACACGCGCGAATGCTAAAATAATATCAAATATATATTTTATTATTTTTTTTGTGTATGAGTGTATATACTTTATTATTGCCATGTTTAAGAGCAAATTTGGGAAAATAATACCAGGTTTACCCTCGGCCAGTCATAAGACGGCAAACAGGCAGCTCATGCGCAGAAAGAGACTTATTTGTTTGCCATAATTTCATAAGATAGATTCAGGAATGCATGCTTGGCTATAAATCGTCATTTTGGTGTCTCTGAATATTTCTTTCTCTTTGCGTATCGTATTAAAAAGATGGATTTTTACACATGGAAATAGAGTAAAAATTTTTTAAAAAAATTTCAACATACCTAAGAAGAATTAAGTGAAGAATTACAAAAAAGAAATGGCAATTAAAAGGAAACACGCACACACACACACACACAATCTCGCATCAGAGAGAGCAAAAAGTTGGCGGAATTAATCAGAAAAGTCATCAATTTTTTCCCGTCAAAAAACACACACGTTAAATTCTATAAGTACATGCGCAATAAGAAAAAAAATTCAGTATAGAGGCATGTTATTATCTTGTCGGGACAATTAGTTGCCATCGACCAAACAGCATTTTTAGCCTTTCTCCGCATGCGCTACCTACTTGCCGTCTTACAACTTATCGAGTGTAAACCCGGCATAATACAAAATAGATGAATCAAGCATAAAATAATTTTGCGCTGCGATGTTTTGCTATTAGATGATCCAATATTCTTGAAATTTTTATAAATTTGCACTCGTCAGGGCAGCATTTAAAATTGTAAACAACATCTGAAATTTTAGTTTTCGCTTTTAATTAAATAATAATTGCATTTTTTTCTGTGAAGCTAATTTATTGTGGTTGGAATTACAAATAATTAGAATAAATTTGTTGAAAAAATATAACGATAACTATATGAAGATCATTGCATAACAAAGCTTTTCAATTAAATTAAGTGGTTGTTACCTCCTTTGGATAGCAGTTATTGAAAATGCCGCCAGAAAATATAAAAATTATGAGATAAAAAAAATACTACACTCACAAGTTTTTTAGATGCATACTTTTTCATGTCCAAGGAAGAAAATGCATACAATTTTTAAATGTTTCCTAATAATTTTTGGGCTCGAAAAAAAATTATAAACGAATTTTATTACTGTATTTACTCACTCGTGTATTGCTTTTGCTGTCCACGAGTGTGCAAGTTATCATGTATACGAATAAAAATATTTAATTCTGAAACGTAAATCAAATTTCAGTACTATTTCATATGCATT